>QEOT01000104.1:145782-266683 GCA_003123785.1 Pterocarya stenoptera | reverse complement strand
TGTCAATCTTTGCACTAAATGGAAAGAGTATTAATTGTGTACATATACAATTGGAAAGATACAACAGAACATCCCAATCGAACATAAATTAATGAGGGCGAAGCTAAAAAAGAGAGAGTTAGAGGGGAAAAAAGAAGGAAAGAATCAAGGGGCCGGAGTTGGGCATGCATGGATCCCAAAATCCCAACTCTTTAAACATGTGTGTTTTTCTTCTTGTTTTCATCCAACTAATCTCTATATAATTTATACAAACATATGATATGCATCTTACGAGAATAATAGTTATTGAGTAATGGGTAAAAAAATGGAGGTAAGATAAGGTACTCATAACCCAGAAGAAAATTCATGCAGGTGGGATCAGAAGAGTAATGTGGGTTTCCGCTTGGGATTAAAATGAAGATTAATAAGCTCTCAATTCTGTCTTTCTGCCTGCAGGCCAAAAGAAATCTCTTGGGCTATGCCTATCTACTTGATTAATAAAATTTCTTATTGCTTATAAAAAACAAAAAAGTTTTCAATCAAAGAAATAGAACAAGCAATGAATAAGATAATCAGCAACATATATTGGCCACGCAAGTATCGTTAACCCTTTGAGTTTGTTCCAAATTTAAATCTGCAGAGGCAAGATGTATAACCAAGATTCATAGAATCTAATAGTGTCCATGTTGGCGCTACATTTTTTTTTTAATAAAGATAAACATAGCCCAAGTACACAAGATGATATATAAGAAATAAGACCTATCTAGATCGAAGAAGAGGAAACAAGAAAATCATGAAAATCCAGACCATTAAAATCTAAAGCTATGGCCCATAGAAATAAAGTACGGAAAAATAACGCTCGAAGTTCCTCGGGTGACCGCCCTTTTTTGAAAGTCCGATCATTACGTTCTTGCCAAATGCACCATATGACGCAGATCAGGATCATCTTCCACACCTTCTTAATTTGTGGAACACCTCTCAGGAAAGTCCAACTAGCCAATAGCTCAACCACTATTGCAAGCATTACATACGATAACTCCAGCCAGCTAAACACGTCAGTCCACAAAGCTCTAACTGTCTCACAATGTAACAAAAGATGTTCTACTGTCTTGCCAGATTGCTTACACATACAACACCAGTCTAGGATGACGACTTTGCGCCTCCTCAGGTTGTCGGTTGTCAAAATCTTCCCCAGGGCTGCTGTCCGTAAAGAAGACCGCTTTAGGAAGCGCCTTATTCCTCCAAATTTTCCTCCATGGGAACTGGTTATTTGGTAAGAGTGTAAGGGACTCGTAGAAAGAGCAAACCGAGAAGGAACCCTTACCCGCCGGTATCCACCATAGCCTACATAACTTCTCTTACATATAAATTTAGTTAGTTTTGTGACCGTATGTGTACTGGTGTGTATGCACATGTATCTGTATATATAAAAATATATATATGCTCTTAAAAAAGTATAGTTTGAATATACAGTATACATACATGTCAGTTGGAAATTAACTCAAGCACCCGATACGATTTGAACCAGCAATCTCACCCATCACTCCATACTTGCGAGGAGTGGAAGTGCCATCAGTATCAAAGGCTAATGAATTACATGTGATTCCAGAATTTATAGCCTAATAAAAAATGTTATCATCCAAAATTAACAGAAGATGTACTTAAGCAACCAAATTCATGACTATGAGGAGAAAAGAAAGATGCCTATCTTGCTGCTTCGAATAGTGATGCTCATTTATATTTTTACCTTACAATCACTCATGTCCTTTGTGACGGTGTTTGTGCTTCTTACCACCCTTATATTTCTTGTTGTCATCATCTTGATTCTTTTTATGCTTCCTCACCTTGTCTCTGAAGGCTCTATTTGACTTCACCACTGCAGTTGAGATCCCCTTCTCAGCCTGTTAATGCCATACCAAATAACATAATTTTATGTCGCAGAACTTACACGAGAACGACACATTCATTCTAAAGTTCAAAAAAATCTCGAGTCAAGGAGAGAGGATGGAAATTTTTTTAACATTATCCATCAGAATAGGCTCCTGGGAAGGGAAGAGCAGGACAAACTTAGACAACAATGCAAGAATAATGTAGGATAGGTCTTACAACAGACAGGTAGACAGGAGTTGTCTCTCTCATCAGAAAGGCATTCCTGAGTCCGTCCAAGTTCAAAGGATGTATATTTGCATTTCACTTTTGCAAATAGGAAATGTTTGGAAAAGCCTGATCCAATTCCATCCCTTCTCCTTTTCTGATCTCTGTGTCTCCCACCACATTGTGTAGATAGTGTGTCTGTGAGATTGACAAAGGAAGTGATCTCTTCCAAAAGAACTCATGATGAGGCAAAAACTTGTATTTATTTATGAGATCAACAGCACCACCAAGTTCCCTCGGCCCTGATTATTCAGAAAGGGCCTTGGTTATAGAAATTGTAACAAAAAAAAAATTCTCAAGATGGCAAATTGAAAAGAGGAAAATAAAGAAACAAAATGTTTTTGAACGGTAGAAGTAATATTATATTAAAAGGAATAGGCATAGCCCAAGTACACAAAATGTATACAAGAGAAAACACTTATAAGAAATTAGGTGCTTATAAGAGAAACAAGAAAATCTTGAAAACATTGCCATTGAAATCAATAAAAGGAGCCCAGAAAGTATTGAAAAAGAATCTTCTAAGTTCTTCTAGAGAACATTCCCTATCTTCAAAGCTCTGGTCATTCCTCACCAGCCAAATGCGCCACATAAGACATTTTTTTGATAAATGCGCCAAATAAGACATAAGGGAGCCATCTTCCAAATTGAAGTAATTTGGACGTTTCCCTGGAGGCCTCTCCAACTGGCTAAAAGGTCCACCACCCTCATAGTAAATCACCCATGCAAGCCCGACCCTACTGAAAATCTCATTCCATAAGGCCATGGCCACCTCACAATGAAGTAACAAATGGTCAACGGATTTACCATTCTTCTTACACATACAGCATCAATCAACAATATATTCTAATAGCTTGATTCCAAATAACTGGTCGCTTACAAAGCTATCATGAAGAAAACAAAGCTTCTTAAACTCCAAAGACCATGGAGTTTGTCTTAAGCCCATAGGATCAGAGTGGCTATCCAGACAAACCATTGTACTCTTTAAATCCTTTTTTTTTTTCCTTTCCTTTTTTCTGTCTTTTCCATTTCATTTTTCTTTTTATTTCTGTATAAGTAATGATCCGATAAGTCATTTATACAGGCTAATATTACAAGAGGAAAAACTCCCTGCAGTAGTTTATCAAGACTAGTGTCATGAATTAATATATAAAACACAAGAAAAAATTCACAAAAAAGTTGCTAACATGGATATACAGAAGTGTATGTTTGAGTTATTGCCCTCTCAAGGGTTCCAAGTTCCAAGTGACCGTTTCACGATCAGACGGGTTAGGGTGAAGCTCACATTGCTATATCACTGCGTTTAAACCTCACAAGACACTTCCCAGCGTGAAGCTCCAATAAACAGTGAGTAAAAAAAATGGATGATTACGAGAATGATGTAATAAATAATCTTGGTATAAATGTATAAAGCCAAGATCCATTACTAAACCAATGTAAACATATACGCAGCTTATTAAACATCTTACCCCTTCCAAACTTTCTGCCATCAAGATCCATTACTGTATTGACAGAATGAAGGGAAGTTCAAGTTCATCTGCCAATATAAGTGAAAAAATAAGAAAAGGAATTACACCCACACAGCATGTATCAAGTGTATGCCATTCCAAAAAAAAATCTAGTAGCCACCTTAATTACATATACCGAAACAAGTTTCAGCATAGATTTTTCCATAAAAAATGAATGTCCATAAGTAAGGAATTTTATGATTCTGCAGTCAAAAACAATCTGCCAAATAACTGAAAGATATGATAACAATTGAAAAAATGTATAATAAATTCGAATAAACTAAACTTAAACCAATCCTACCTCTTTATTCATCATCAAAACATGACTTAACACAGGTGATTCTAGATGGATCGGTTATTCTATATTATATGAGTAAAGCATCTAAACAGAGAAAACAAATAATAATGAGCATGCTTTGTGGCCATTATAATTCCTTAGTTAGACTTTAATATGCATATAGAGTAAGTGTCAAATTGCTTCACATAGGGGAAATTAAAAAATAACAAATAAATACAGAAAACCTTGATTTAGACAGGTAGGTGAGAGAGAGACATTATGATATGCTATGAGCCTATTAGAAACCAATTAGAGAGCATCTAATTGAAATTGTTAAAAATACTGAACTCCCTCAAATCTGTTCTCATTTTTTTGAAACCATCTGCATCATCTTCCTATATAAGTTCTTCTTGTTTTATTCTTGAAGTATGAAGTAAAATCGTTAAAAGACCACAAATTTCTCATTTTCACACTTCCAACACTACCAACCTACGTAATGAATAAACCCAAAATCCACCAAACACGAAAACCCAACTGAGCTAATGTGAACGAATTCTTCTTGCCACCAAACCAAACTAAAAATATATACCATATGTAACCAAGTAAAAAATAACCACAATCTACTCCCAACAAAAATTACAAGATACCCATCAAGAAATAACAAGTTAGCGATCAATACGAAGCGTTATAACAAGGAAGAATGTCTCATAGTTCCTCTAATTGGCCTCAATTTATTCAAACAGGCATTAAATCACCTGAGAATGACACACCGAAGCAAAACTCGAAACCAGGAATTGATTGTGGAGACTGGTGGCCGGGATTGGTTTTGCCACTGAATGGTGTTGGGGGGATCGAGAGGGAAAAGATCTTGAACTTGTGAAGTTAGAATGGCTGCTGGGAAAAACCCTTGATGCTGCCTCCTATCTATTTTATCGGAAAAATTCTATTCAGCCTTCTTATTTAACACACCGGCCACACCGCCACGCTGGCAGTGGAAAGGACCGAAAACTCAAACACACGTTTCTTGCCTTCCCGACGGTTCCTCAAACCCAGTTCTCCTCAAGCGTCGGATGCTCTGCTGCTCCTCAAGCGTTAGAATAAATGCTCTTCAATGTCACCAAAACAAGTCTCTTTCACCTTTCCAGAATTAATCTCAGTAACCCAAAAGCAATGCTAATGAATGGAAATAGACAACAAAATTGAACGTCCCATACATTATTTCTAACCAGTTGCACATTAATAATTGCTATGCAACAGAAATTCAAATAATTGCTAGGCTTGGGACAGTTTCTACCGATTGCACATTATCAACCAAATGCTTGAGATACCGCAGTTATATACCATTTCGGATGTGCAGTCACTATGAAAAAACTGCAGATTTGAGAATGCACATTATATACCACGCTTTGATGAAGGCTATGTCGGTTGGAAGGCCAGATCCTTTCCCATCGCCGTCGAGAAGAGCAACAAAGCAGAGGGAGGAGTCCACGGTTTGAGGAAGAACAGAACTCGGTTGGAAGAACAGGTACTTTCCCGTCGCCGTCAAGAAGAGCAGCAGAGCAGAGGCTATCTCAGAGAAATTGAGATGCTAGTGCTTTCGGAACAGCTTTCAGACCGTGGACGTGGGAACGAGATGCTGTCATACAGCAATCTGAGATGAGAAAATGCGAAGGAGTGAAGTGCGAAGTGAAGTGTGGAATCTGAAGGTCAGGGTTAGGTCGTGTGGGCCTTGGGCCAGGAAGAAATATAAGGGCTTGTACATCTACCAGGGGCTTTTGCATGGGTCCTGATTTAGTTAATAGAAATATGGGTTAGTCCATGGGCCTGCGAGCCCATTAACAAGTATTGTCTTTCATTTACTGTTTAGTAACAGACAGTAGTTTTATTATATTTCCCATTCCATTAGCAGTAGAGTGCTATATCACTGTGGCCCTCATACAGGTTTGTTATGTCAGAAATTACAAGATTCCTATTTTCCTCCACTGTCCAACTTCTCTCTATTTCTCTAAACATTCTGGAGAAGCCTACCCTCGAAGTCAGGTAGCCCATTTCTCTTCCTGTATTTCCATTCCTTATCCTCAGTACATAAATATATTGTTACAAGTGGTATCAGAAACAGGTTTTAGGATTCATGAAGGGCACATGCCAAAGTGTGAAGGCGTATATTAAACAGTTGATTAGATGTTGTGACACATGCCAAAGTGTGAAGGCAGATCAGCCTAAACCTAGTGGCTTGTTGTAGCCTCTACCTACCCCTTTAGCCATGGTCTCAAATCACTATGTATTTCATTTATGGTTTACTCTTGTCACAGGGGCTGTGTGCGGGTGGTGGTGGACAGACTCACAAAACACACACACTTTACACCCCTAGCCCATCCCTATACAGCAAAAAAAATGGCTCAGTTATTCACTCAGAACATATTGAAGCTGCATGGGATGCCCAAGTCAATTGTGTTTGATAGGGACAGCACATTCACGAGCTTATCTTGGCAAGAATTGTTTAAACTACAAGGAGTGGAACTAGCCTTTAGTACTGCCTAGCATTCTCAAATGGATGGGCAGTCAGAAGCTGTCAACAAGACCTTAGAAAACTATCTAAGGTGCTCCGCTGGAGATCGGCCCAAAGATTGTGCCCACTGCATTCCTCTAGCAGAGTTCTGGAACAACACAAATCAACATGCTTCTACCCGTGTAACCCCATTTGAGGTCCTCTATGGCTATTCCCCTCCTAGGTTGATAAACTATACCCCGGGCCTAGCTAAAACAGAGACTGTGGAGGAGAGCCTAAATCCAGATATCAAATGATGCAGCTATTGAAGCACAATTTACAGAAATCTCAAGATCGCATAAAGAAATACGCTGATTTGAAACGAAAAGAACAGATTTTTAACGTGGGAGATTGGGTATACTTACGTCTGCAGCCGTACCGACAGACATCGGTGGCTTGCCGCCGCAACCTCTAGCTCTCACCCCGGTATTATGGGCCATTTCAGATCACCCACCGCGTCGAAGAAGTGGCCTACAGACTACAGTTGCCAACTGCAGCAGCTATCCACCCCGTTTTCCACGTTTCTCAATTGAAAAGGAAGCTGGGAAGGTAGATCGTGGCCATTCCCACCCTTCCTCCAGTGGAATACTCAAGCCCGAGCCCGAAAGGGTGCTGGATCGAAGGGTTCAGAAGGTTCGAAACATTCCTCACGCTGAGATTTTGGTTCAATGGCACGGCATGGGGGACGACGATGCTACCGGGGAACCGTACGAGGAGATCAAAATTATCAAATGCTGCGAGTGAAGTGTGAAATCTGAAGGTTAGGGTTCGATCGTGTGGGCCTTGGGCCAGGAAGAAATAAAAGGGCTTGTGCATCTACCAGGGGGGTTTTGCATGGGTCCTAATTTAGTTAATACAAGTATTGTCTTTCATTTACTATTTAGTAACAGACAGTAGTTTTATTATATTTTCCGTTCCGTTAGCAGTAGAGTGTTATATCATTGTATCCTTCTTACGGGTTTGTTATGTCAAAAATTTGCAAGATTCCTATTTTCCTCTACTGTCCATCTTCTCTCTATTTCTCTAAACATTCTGGAGGAGCCTACCCTCGAAGTTAGGCAGCCCATTTCCCTTCCTGTATTTCCATTCCTTATCCTCAATACAGAAATATAGTGTTACAGTTGCAGAGGAGGAAGATGAATCACAGTGATGGATTTGCTAGGGCTTTCAGACGAGTTGTTGAGGGCATTTGTTCTCAAGGAAATTTCTTTCTTTCTTCAGCCTTCTTTGTCGAGTTTCATGGCAGAATAACTTTTATTTGATTAAAGCCACGTCACTACAAATGCTGGCTGGTGTGACTGATGTGTAAAAATATTGACGGCTCCCTAGCAGGACTCATTTTATTTAAAAATAATTCCTATTGTTTTGTAAAGTAAAATGATTGATTATGATTTTATACCACATTTCAACTAACAACTGACTTAATCTTTATTAGAAAATTTCTTATTTTGAGAGAATTTTATCAAATCTAGTTTTACAAGTACTTTAGACTCGTAGACACAATTATAATCATTATTATCAATAAAGTTCTATAAATAATTTACACATTTAAAAAAAAAAAGTGGGCCATTCCCTCTTTAAAGGATTATACAAAAACCTTTTATGAACACTGAAAAATTAAATTTTGCTATTTATAATTTTTACATTAATTATATATTAAACTAATAATGACAAAAAGAAATGTATTTTTAGTAGTAGAATAGGTAAAATAATTATTATTTATGATACTTTTAAAAACTAATAATGACATAACATCTATTTGATATTGTTTATATTCTCATTCTCATTGAGTTAATTAAATTTTTTTATTGGGTATATTTTTTTTTAAAAAAAAATTCTACTTCATATTTTTTTTGGGGGGCTTCTCCATTAGGGGCCTTCGGCAATTGCTAACTGGCCTAATGGAAGAGACGTCCCTGTTGGACAACTTGCCACTTCAAGAAGCTTACAAGGGATAAGAAGAGATTGTCGTCCGAAATGGTATAGGTCTTCTCATTGCTAATACAGGTTCTGCTTTGCTCTTTGACTCGAAAACTCCATTTAAATTATCCACTACACTTCACAGTCCCACAACTGTTGTAAATCTTCTTTCCATTCAAAGTTTCTATTTTGATAATCATTGTGTATTTCTCCTCACTGACTTTTACTACTTTGTGAAGAACAATTGCACGGGGTTGCGTGATTCTTTTGCAAGGGCAAAGTGAAGATGGATTGTACCCAATTTATCTCTCCCAATCTATGAATAAAGTCAAGCCTCCTACTGCTTTCATTGGCACTACGACTGATACAACTACTTGGCATCAACAACGTGGGCATCTTGCAGCCTCTATGTTCAATAAACTTAAAAGTCTAGCTCCTTTACCCACATCTAAATTAGTTATAACTAAGCCCCTATGTGAGTTATGTCAAAGAAAAATTCTACTCATCATTCTCACACCACACTCCATACATAATTTTTTATTTTGTTATTTTTTTCTCTTACCAAATTTGTGGTGTATAGATGATGAGTAGAAAAACTAAATTAGTTTAAAAAGAATAAAACTAAAAAAAATAAAAACAAGTGTGATGTGTGGTGTGTAGGGATGATGAGTAGCAAAGTTCTTCACTCAAATATTTGGAGTTCTATTTCTACTCATAATTTCTGCAAATACTATGTTATTTTCATTAACAATTTTTCTCAGCTAACTTGGATCTATCCCATGTACACTAAAGCTGAAACATTTGAATTCTTTGTCAAGTTTAAATGTGTGGTTAAGAATCTCCTTTCAATGAAAATAAAATGTTTTCAATTTGATGGAGGTGGTGAGTTCACCTCTCTCTAATTCAAAAAGTTCCTTGAAACTCATGGCATTTTCCATATGATTTCCTATCCATACACTGCTCAACAGAATGCATTAGTCGAATATAAACATAGACATGTGGTTAAAACTGGTCTAGCTTTACTTACTCAATCATATTTTCCTCTCACACATCGGGTCGATGCCTTTAATACCGTAGTTTACCTTATCAATGGGATGCCTAACTGTGTTCTTAACCATAAGGCACCCTATGAAAAGTTACTCAACAAGTCACTAGATTACTCTATGCTTAAAGTTTTCGGTTGTGCTTATTATCCCCTTCTTCGACCATACAACACCCACAAACTAATGTACCGATCCAAAAAGTGTGTCTTCTTCGGCTACTGCACTAACTACAAAGGCAATTGATGTTATGATTCAGCTAGCAACTTGCAAAATTCTCATTAGTTGTCATGTCATCTTTGATGAAACATCATTTCTAGCTTGTGATTGGGTGCAATCCTCTTTCCCGTCCTTTGCATCAAAATCAACCTCAACAGCACCAAGTTCTTCTTAAGTAATGTCTACCAGATTTATGTCTCTACCCATTCCCACATTCTCTCCAGCTTCTAACACCTCTCAGTCACCTGAACCCTCCATAAATACCACCCATCTTCCTTAATCCTCTCCATGACCTTCTCTCATTAATTCCTCAGCCACTAATCCAGACACCAATTCTCCCATTGAACCATCCTAAGCATTTCCTTCCCCTCGACCTGAACTACCCTCAACCTGCCCATCTTAAATTGATCCTCTCCTTTAATCATCCAACTTCATGATCACTCCCTTTCAAGATGGTTCTCGCAAGCCTAAAACCTTCTCTAAGTACCAAGAATACTATTCCACCAAGCATCCTCTACTTGCCCCTCAATCTACCAATTTACCTCCCACACCTAGGACATATTCCCAAGTAATCAAGTCTCCCCACTAGTGCCAAGCCATGCAAGAAGAAATGACTACTCTCCAAAATAATCAAAGCTGGACACTTGAAAGTTAAATAAAATATTTTTAGAATATTATGTTTCAATATTATTATTGTTTTGAGATTTGAAAAAGTTAAATTATTTATTATATTTTGTGTAAAAATTTGAGAAAGTTTTAATAATGAGATTAAATGAAACATTTTCTCTTTTCAAACGGAATATTTCTCTTTGACCCCCTCATAAGAATATTATCACCAATAAATGAGTTTTTCGAATAAAGTAAAGCAAAAGGCTGATGGTTCTCTTGACATGTTTAAGGCTAAATTAGTAGCTAAAGGCTTTGAACAATAGGGAGGACTCGTCTATATGGATGCATTCAACCTCGTAGTCAAATTCTCTACCATTCGCACAATTCTTACAAATAGTTGTCCAATTTCACTGGCCCATGAGGCAATTGCATGTCTCCAATGCCTTCTTCATGGCTGCCTTAAAGAGGAAGTTTACATGGAGCAACCCACTAGTTTCCATGACCAACACTTCCTAGATTATGTTTGTAAACACAAAAAAGCTATGTATGGCTTAAATAAGCCCCAAGAGCTTGGTTCAACTAGCTTACTAGCATCATGCTCGGTCTTGGGTTCCTTGAATCCCAAGTAGATTATTCTCTCTTTATATTCAATAAGTTGGGGATTAAACTCTTCCTCCTAATCTATGTTGATGACATTTTAGTTACAAGAAATCAGATGTTTGCTATTACAGCTCTTATCATTTGCTTACAGCAACACTTTGCACTTAAAGATCTTGGGTTCTTCAATTTCTTCTTGGGTATCAATGCTACTCGAAAAAGTACAGTCTCCATCTCTCTTAGTCCAAATAAATATTTGAAATGTTGGATGGCACCAAAATGTTAGGTGTTAAACACGCCAAAACTCCTATCCCAACGGGCTCCAAGTTATCTCAGTATGATGGGGATCCACTACCTAATCCACATGAGTATCACTATCTTGTGGGAACTCTTCAATATTGCGCCCTAACTCAACCCGACATCGCCTTTCCTTTTAACCATCTGTGCCAATTCATGCAATTACAGTCCATTTGACAACTGCCAAGCGAGTGCTTCACTATCTTAAAGGCTCCATCCACCATGGTCTTTTCTTTTGCAAAGGTCCTCTTCACCTACATGCTTATAGTGACTCTATTTGGGCAGGGAATCAGGATGATCGTCACTCTACTAGTGGGTATCTTGTCTGCCTTGGCTCTTCCCCCATCAACTGGAGTGCAAAGAAACCGTCAATCGTCGCCAAGTCCAGCACCAAGGCTAAATATAGAGCCTTAGCTCTTGTCATTGCTAACTTGTTTTGGCTTCGCAAGTTGTTTCAAGAATTAAAAATCACACTTCCCACAGCTCCTACTAAATGGTGTTACAACCTCGGTGCTCTTTCCTTAGCCTTTAATCAGGTGTTCCATGCTTGTACCAAGCACATAAATGTGGACTACCACTTCATCTGAAAGAAATTTACTCACAAAGATGCCACCATTAAGTACATTCCCATACTTGAGCTGCTAAGCATATTGTTGATATCTTCACCAAAAGGCTCCCCTTTGCTAGGTTCCTTCTCCTTCGGTCCAAGCTGCATGTGTTTCCTTCCCCATCAGCTTGCAGGGAGTGAGGGAGATGTTAAGAACCAAGTTACAATTGCTCAAAGTATGATAAAAAGTCAATTATTCCCTTCAAAGACCTCAATCATATCCCTCAATCTTAGCCTCACTCTACCACTGATATAGGCAACACATCAGGAGTAGTCAAGTTGTAGATTTAGTGTAATCAATAGTACTTAATTGTACATAATTTGTTTCATATATTCTTGCTTGTTATGGTACATAGTTCTGGTTTTATATCACTCACACTCTAATATAAGCAAATGTCTAATACAATACCGGTATGTCCAATGAGACATACCATACTTTCTCCAATTAGATATTTTTCAACATCTACGCTATAGTCATATAACCCAACACAAAATAAAAACATGTTTATAATAATATCACAACCATATCAATATTTATTATTTATAGAAAAGTTATATTCTCAAGTCAATGGGTAAAACACACCTGCGTAAAGTACTTATATAATATGATTTGATTTAAAATACAAATTTTGAAATTTGAATGATCTTCCAAATCAAATATTATTATTTAAGTAATATGGATGGTGTGCTCTACAAACCAGCTTTACAATATAATAACTTTTATTTAGATATTACCACTTCAACATAATTATTAATAACTAATTATTTTATTGAATTTAATGAGAAAATATTAAATATCTAGTTAGTTATAAAATGTATGCGGGCAATGAAGTGTTATATAGAAGTTTATTATTATTTTTTTAAATGATTAAATCAATCTTCTGGTTACAACTCTCGTTAGTAAACCATTAATTCTACTAACGTCGCATGACATGCAATTTGTTCAGAAAAATTAAAAGAAAGGTCCTCTACATGCTGGGCAAGCTCTATACTTTTTACCAGCAGATCATCAATGTATACTTCCATGTTTCTCCCAATCTAGTTTTTAAACATTTTATTTACCAACCTTTGGTAGGTCGCCCTAGCGTTCTTCAAGCCGAAGGGCATCACTTTATAGAAATATAATCCTCGGTCAATTATGAAAGTAGTCTTTTCTTGATCAGTCTCATTCATCCTGATTTGATTGTACCTCGAGTAGGCGTCCATGAAGCTTAGCATCTGATGCCCTGTTGTTGCATCTACTATTAAGTCTATCCGTGGTAGTGGAAAATTGTCTTTTGGGTAAGCCTTATTTAGGTCAGTGAAATCCACACACATTCACCTATTCCCGTTAGACTTCTTTACCAGTACCATGTTGGATAGCCACTCTGGATATTGTGCTTCTCTAATGAATTATGCCGCTAGTAAACGGTCCACTTCTTCAGTGATTGCCTTATACTTCTCGGTACTGAAGTTTCTTTTCTTTTGCTTAATTGGGCATGCCTTCAGGTCTATGCTCAGTTTGTGTTCTATGATCTCCTCTTCTATCCCTGGCATATCCTTATGACTCAATGTGAGCACATTTTTATGGTCTATAAGAAATTCTATCAACAGCTGTCTTTCTTCCCTTGATAGTTTAGTCCCTATCTTTACGTGGCTCTCAGGATGACCCTTTTCGAGGGTGACCAACTCTAGGGGCTCATCTGCCTCCCTTTGCCTTAGAGTACTTTCATCTCTAGTTTCCAACGTCGTCATCATTATTTGGGGAGATGGCAGGGGAATCGCCTCCTCCTTAGTGCCTACCGTGCTGACTTCTCCTTGCCCTGTTCTGAGCTTCTACATATAACATTATCTGGTTAGGACATGTTCGTCACGTACCTCGCCTATTCCAGTCTTTGTCGGGAATTTCATTTTTAGATGATAGGTTGAAGTAATAGCCTTCAAAGCATTCAACACGAGTCCCCCAATGATTGCATTATATGTTGATCGAGTTCTTACCACTAAAAACTCAGTCATCGTTGTGGCGATATGGGGGTCAGTGCCTACAGATATTGGCAACGTAATGGACCTCATTGGCTGTACCGCTTCTCCAGTGAACCCCTTTAACGTAGTTGGCATTGGTTTTAGTCGACCTGCATTGGTCCCCATCTTGCTAAAAGCATCCCAGAATAGGATGTTTGCCGACCTTCCGTTGTCAATTAAAATCCTCCTTGTTGTAAAATTTGCCACCACCATAGTTACCACCAATCCATCATCATGGATACACGACCCCTCGGCAATCCTCGTCACCAAAGGATATTATGGGGGACATATGCACTTTAGGTTGCTTGACGGGTCTCTCCACATTAAAAACTTTTTCGTATCTTGCCCACCTAGCATACGCCTTTCTTCTTGAAGAACTTGGACCACCTCCTGCATACCCATTGGCGATTGTATATATTTCGCCCAGGGGTGGGTTTTTGCAGCTTCATCTATTCTCGGTTTCTGGTCACTAGGTTCATGTGACCTCATCCCTCTTCTTGGTGATTCCCATCGCTTAGGGCTTTCACTCATCCTTCTCTTATACTCGAGCTTCCGATCGTTCGTACGTCATGGGGGGTAATGTTCTGGATCAAGCGTTCCAACTTGCCACTACCCCTCATTTCTTCTACCTTTCACTTCAGGTTGTAGCAGTCCTCAGTTCTGTGCCCTCTTGTTTTGTGATAAGTACAGTACTTCTTAGTTTATTGCTCATTGGTTGGTTCTTCTTCCTTTGATTTGTCCAGGTTTTGTGTACTAGAGTAGTGCACATAACCACCATTGTGTCTTTTTATGTTACTATACCGCCTTAATTCCTACTGGTCTTTCTTTGCCTTTTGGCCCCCATCTCGATCTTTCCTCTGTTCTCCTTTAAGTTCCCGTTCATTCCTTATTTCCAGTTGGGTGGTCAAGTCGATAAGGGTGTCTTCAGTGTTGACAAAATCGTTGACCCTGTCCATGAACTCTCGTAAAGTGTAAGGGATTTTTCCGGCCAGCTCGGCCATAAAGGGGCTCATTGGCCAAATACCTCCCAGTAATGCTACTAGCATGATTTTTTTGTCTTGATCATCTGTTGTCATCTTTTCTTTATTGAAGTATGCCAAATATGCTTTCAAACTTTCATCATCTCTCTGTTTAACTGTTAGCAAGTATGCGGCTGGTCTCCTGCACCTTTTACTTGCCATCAATTGGGTCAAGAACTGCCAGTCCAATTCTTCAAAACTTTCTATGGAATTTGGTTTAGGGCATCAAACCATCCTCTCGACAATCCCTTTAGAGTAAAAGGGAAAGCCCTGCATGTAATTTTTCATGGGAAACCGTGTAATGTCATATGGGCTTTGAAAGTCTCCAGATGCTCCACGAGATCTTTCGAGCCGTCATATGGGTCTATCGATGGGACTTTAAACTTTCGCGGCAGAGGCATAGTCATAATCTCCACAGAGAATGGTAGATTTGTGCTAGATAACAACTGATCAACCGTGAGGATGTTCCTATCTTTTTGGCCATCTCTTCATATTTATCTATTAGGCTATGTACGTCGTGGTGCAGCTTCTTCGCCTCCTCGTTCTCCTGATGGCCTTAGCCAATGCCCGTGCTATTTGTCTCTATCTCTACCCTGTCGGCCTAACTAAGTGTCGCGTCTTCTCCTGATGGCCCGTTTCATGACTTGAGAGTCGCGTTCTCCCTATGCAGTAAGTCCACCTATGTGGAAAGTTTCTTTATTATCTCCTTCATTTCCACCAGTCTTTCCTCCATGTTTTGTGAAATTTCTTCCTGATCTCTAGTTGCCTGAGATAGAGTGGTGATGGGCTTGTTAAAACACGCTAAGTATGAGACGAAGACAATCCCACAGACGGGGTCAATTGTTAGGACGTGTTTCACTGCCGCCACCTCGCGATCCCCTAAAACCAAATATTAGATGGCTCTGGGGTTTGATGTGAAGCCTCTGATGCTTAAGTCAGTATAGCAATATGTGAATAATAAGAATCTTCAAGAATCTGATCCCCTTTACGTACTTGGGTTCTCCTCTTATATAAAGCTTCTGAACCATTCTGTTGCTGAAGGGATAATAGATATATCTATTATTCAAATTCAAACTTGGGGACGAGGGCTCATGCTTTGATGGATTGTTACAACAATTGCTCTTATCCTTTATCGCTGCTAGGTGTTATCTAGTCGGCAATGGGAAGTAGGCTGGACCCTTCTCGGATTTAAGGGGCCGCTTCGGTATTGGGACTCAAATCATGAATAGGTGAAGGCACAGGCCCATACTACGAAGGTGAGAGGAATGTCCTCTCCAGTTCTCTTATCAAATATGTGGTGTATAAATTATGAATAGAATAACTCAATTAGTATAAGAAGAATAAATAAATAAAACAATAAAAAATCAAATAATTATATATGATGTGTAGTGTGTAAGGATGATGAGCAGTAAAACTCCACTAAAAAAATATAACTTTGTCTAATAATAAGAAAGGACACCCCCTAGTAATTAGGGCACATATAAGACTGTTCATCTAGATTTCGGTTGATAAGAATCTGGTCCTACATTATTAATGTGTCCCGGTTGGATTATGATTCTCTACCCTTTTAATTCTAATATTTTTTAGATAAATATGATATATGTGATTAACTAGTGTCTGGAACCTTAGAATTAAACCAACTTTTTTAACCCTTAAATAACATATTGATAACACAAGTGCGTACCAAACCTTTAATTACGTACTGATCTTTCGGGCGTTTGTCAAAGTTGTAAGTACATATGATATAAATGATATATCGGCCTTCATTTTCACTTGCTCCTGAAAATAAGTCAAGTACTAATTCAAGCAATATTAACGTATACGCTTTATTAATTGAAAAGTACAAATTTGCAGGTCCCGGCCCCGTGTAGTTAATTTCCATGCAGCTACATGATCATCATCTAGCTCCACACAACCATATATAGATTGCATTGTAGCAGCTGTTACAAGTACAAATCAAACCAGATTGCATTATTGCTGCAAAAGATTGAATATCATTTATTCACGGATCAATAAAAAGAACTTGATGATGATCATGTGATGATTAGCAAGATATTCTCCAAGATATAAAAAAAAATGCACATGGATCATTTCCATGCAGGCCGCCAGGCTATCTAGCTCTACACAACCATAGATTGCATTGAACCAGCTGGTACAATTACAAATTAATCAAACTGCGTTGTCGGTCAAACCAGATTGCATTGTCGGTACCAGACTAGTAACCAGACCATAAATCAAACCAGATAATTTCTGTACTTAATAATGCTGTCCCCATCTACCTATTTGTCTGGGCCGAAAGCAAGTGAGTACCAAACCTTTAATTACCAGGATCATCGAACATATCAACTTGATACGTACAACAAATTACGTACTGATCTTTCGGGTGTTTGTCAAAGTTGTAATTACATATGATATAAATGATATATCGGCCTTCATTTTCACGTGCCCCTGAAAATAAATCAATTACTAATTCAAGCAATATTAAGGTATACGGTGAACTGCCAAGGCGTTTTCATTCCCAAACAAGTAGTACTCGTGATTGTGTCTACACACTACAAGAAAAATAAGTTTTTGTGGCCATTTAATTGCAATAAAAATACTTTTTGAAACCAAAACAGATTTATTTTAACTGTAAATAATCATTTCGCTGGATTTAACTGGCTGCAAATAAGCAGTTTTCTTGTAATGACACTAGCTAGATCAAGGGTGTAGATATAGCTTGGAGTAGCTTATATAGCTAGCAACTTGTCAAAATAACATGAGTCGGACTATTTGACCGCTACACCAAATTAATTTTTTTTATAATTTATATTTTTTTATCATTTAAAAATATTTTAAAAAAATATAAAAAAAAATATCAATACACAAATAATAATTTAAATAAAAAAATTAAAATATATAAGATATCAAAATGAATAGGTAAAATGAGTGGATAAAATAATATTTTTCAAATAATAATATTCCTGCATGTTTTAAGTTTTTCTTTTCAAAACAGTTCTAACATCTTTTTCGTTTTCTCTCCAAATTTGATTTAATTGATGACAAAAGACGAGCTAAGTCTTATTATTACTGATCAGACGTTAAGGGAAGAAAAGAAGGAAGCTGGAAAGATTCAAGTAGATCACAACTACATTATTGCTGCATAAGATTGAATATCAATTACTAACGGATCAATAAAAAGAACTTGATGATGATCTTGTGATGATTAGCAAGATATTCTCCAAGAAAAAAATTCACATGGATCATGCACGTTATTAATTGAAAGGAACAAATTATTTGCAGGTCCCGGCCCCGTGTAGTTAATTTCCATGCAGGCTATCTAGCTCCACACAACCACATTGTACCAGACCACAAATCAAACCAGATAATTACATAAATGAGATAATTCAATACGTGGCTGCATGAGTACCAAGTATTAAAACAAGGCGATCGATCTAACATGCATGGATTCACCACATGAATTTCATTTCTCAAGAGGTTTCATGTCCAGTACTATATATATAAGCTCTTCGTTCCTATATCATTTCATCCTCAGCAAGTCGAAGTATATACTGGAAAACCTAAGAAGCCACAACTATTTCTTTCTCCTACCTGTACCAAAGATGAATGGCCTAAATCTTGACCATGAACTAAATCACACTTCTTCCAATAACACAAACCCACTAGATCCTGAGGAGTTTAGGCGACAAGGCCACATGATCGTGGACTTCCTAGCCAATTACTATGCAGATATCGAGAAATATCCAGTCCTAAGCCAAGTTGAACCAGGATATCTCCAAAAACACTTGCCAAAGTCCACCCCACATGATCCAGAACCCATCGAAACCATTCTCCAAGACGTGAAAGACCATATTATTCCTGGTATAACGCATTGGCAAAGCCCTAACTTCTTTGCCTACTTCCAATGCACAAGTAGCATAGCAGGGTTTCTCGGTGAGATGCTTTGCACTGGATTCAATGTGGTCGGGTTCAACTGGATCGCATCCCCAGTTGCGACTGAACTGGAGACGATAGTCATGGATTGGCTTGGAGAGATGCTCAACCTGCCTCACTCTTTCCTATTTTCGGGCAATGGAGGTGGAGTGATACAAGGGACTACTTGTGAGGCCATTTTGTGCACAATGGTCGCTGCCAGGGATCAAATGCTTCGCCGAGTCGGGAGACAAAATATGGGAAAGTTGGTAGTTTATGGGTCTGACCAAACACATAGCGCACTCCAAAAAGCGGCACAAATAGCAGGAATCCACCCAAAGAATTTCAGAGCCATCAAGACCACTAAGTCCACATCATTTGCGCTCTCACCAGACTCCCTACGATCAGCCATTCGTGCAGATATGGAAGCAGGCCTGGTCCCATTGTACCTATGTGCCAATGTGGGGACAACATCAACGACTGCCATTGATCCATTAGGGTCATTATGTGATGTGGCAAAAGATTATGGCCTTTGGGTCCACGTAGATGCTGCTTATGCCGGAAGTGCTTGCATTTGTTCTGAGTTCCGGCATTTCTTGGATGGCGTTGAGGGTGTAAACTCACTCAGTCTCAATGCACATAAATGGCTCTTCACCTCTTTAGATTGTTGTTGCCTTTGGGTTAAAGATCCAAGCGCCTTGATAAAATCACTATCAACAAACCCCAACTTCTTGAGAAATAAAGCCTCTGATTCGAAGCAAGTGGTCGACTATAAAGACTGGCAGATAACTCTAAGCCGAAGATTCCGAGCCTTAAAGTTATGGTTCGTGCTTAGAAGCTATGGAGCGGCTAACCTGAGGAACTTCATGAGAAGTCATGTTAAAATGGCCAAACTTTTTGAAGGGCTTGTAGCAATGGACAAGAGGTTCGAGATTGTGGTCCCCAGAAATTTTGCCATGATTTGTTTCAGGATTAGTCTGCCATCAACAATGGGTAAGGAGACATATCAAAATGGCGAGGTGGGTGATAATGGTCAAAAGTTACTAAAAGAAAAGATCACCATTGCAAATGAGCTTAACAAGAAGTTATTGGAGTCCATTAACGCGTCAGGTCGTGTTTACATGACTCATACCGTACTTGAAGATGTGTATGTAATACGGTTTGCGGTTGGTGCAACTCTGGTAGAGGAAAAACACGTTATAATGGCTTGGAAAGTGGTACAGGAGCATGCGACCGCCATACTAAGCAACAACTAAAATGTTTAATTAGCCTTTCTAATTGCATGGCTCCAGACAACGTACGAGTAGCAAGGCATCAAGAAATTTATAATTATCTCTGGAATAAAAAAACTAACTATCAATGTCAATTTCAAGCCAGCCATTTATGATAGGCCTCGGTGTTCAGAGAAAGGCCTAAAGCCAAATCCCAAGTATATGGGAAGAGGTTAGACGTGGGAGTTTAAGCTTTATGTTTGCTTTTCTGTTGTTGCATGATTTCCTTTTATGTAGTACGTGTGTTTATGCTTTCTGTTACTAGCTGATAGGACTCTTTTATTTCGGCAATATGTATGTAGGTTTGCTTATTTAAGCTGCCAATGTTTTCGTTAATGAAGTCAAGTATTTTAATCCAAATTGTGGTTCATTCTAACCAGAAGAGAAAACAAATTATCTTAGCGTTTGTATTATCTGTGTTTGGGACCCATCAATTTATTAGTGTATTTTACGCTTTCTGTTGGTGTAGTACTTGAGGTTCCTTTTCGGGCTGTAATGATTGTCGATCGTTTCCATTTGAAATAAAGGAAGGTTATCTAGATAGCTAGTTTTTTTTTTGAACCAATCTTTATAGCTAGTTTGAATGTGATTACTTTGAACGCCTTTGGCAGTGTGGGCTTCCATCAGGGGTGGTCAATGTGTTTCGTTTGAGTGTACGTATAACAGCATATGAGTTCTTAATTTTAACCTCATCCACTACATCGATTAGATGATAAAATTTAATTTGAAAGATATAAATTTTAAAATATCTATTCCAAATAAAATTATGATACATAAACACTTTATTAAATAAGTACACCAAAACAATATAACCAAATACGGCTGGCATAATATATAATTATATATAGGTGGATCAAATATCAGTATAAGTTATTCCTCTGTTGTGATGATCGATGTAACCAGAGACTATTTTTTTTTAGTAATATTATTTAAAGCTTATTTTTAATCTCAAATAAGTGAAAAAAATATATTTGAGGAATAACATTACACGTGTTTTTCAGATAATGCATAACAAAATTAAAATTTAAAAAAAACTATCAATGGGCAAAAATACCCATAAAATTTTCAAATAATTTTAACTATCAAGGATATGATCATAATCCTTAAAAAATCAAATAATCGTCATTTCTGCTATAGAAAATAATTTTTTAATTTATTTTCAAAAAAAATAACATTTTTTAAAGTGCTTTAAAGATATGGTTACTAAACAGTAAATAACTTTTTAATAGTAGAACTTATTATTTAAGTTATAAACTATAAGTTATATTTCCCACCGCAATTCCAAACATATATATAGTATTTTTTTTGCCGCAAATAGTCATTATCATCACAAATAACTCATCATAAATAATCATTTTTCTTGTTCTGGCAATAATTTTTCATTTTTCTAATTAGTGGCTTGTGTACATGTTAGTCAGGGGAATACCTCAAGCATAGCTTATTGAGTTGCTCCTCAAGTTTATCCAGTCTGAACAAATAATCCAGCATGCCTCAAGCATCTCTTCTTGCTGGTGAAGTATATTACGTAGAATGAACTAGAATAATACTCAATAAATCCGCAGCCTAGATATTTTTACAAGAGAGAACAAAAAGAGAGAAATTTTGTACTCTGATTTTGGAATAATTTGAGAACCATTTGAGGGGGGCTATATATAGCCCTCCCTGTGCATTTCAAACGGCTGGCCTTAAAAGCTCGCCTTTGAACCAATAAAGTGGACTTTTTTTTTTTTGCGAAGAGCCAGTAGCCACACGTCTAATTCCCCGTCCCAAGTTTATTAATATGCCTTCACTTATGGTGGAGGAATACTGTAGTTACAAGCAAAGCATCAGGAGATTACAAATAAAGAATTCAAAACCCTCCCAAATACAAAAACCAACAAAATCAAAACCAGATAATAAAGATAAGCCAAAACTAAACAAGCCTATAATAAGAGAATTCTAAACAAGCCTAGATAAGAAAAACAATGAAACTCTAAGCAAGCCTAAAAACCACAAAACATACCAAAGCCAAAATGCAGCATACAGAGAACACCATGCAGCAAACAAATTGATGAAAAGCACAATGCAGCAGGATAAAAGTGTAACGCACTGGCACAAAAATGTAAAACAACAAAAGAGAAGCATGGGGCGACATGTCAACTTGAAAGCTGCACTGATTATGCACAAAAGAAAATAAAGTGATGAAAAGCAACAACAAGGAAACAGACTGCAGCAGATTTCTTGTAAATCAGTATAAAATAAAAAGTTAACTTTAGGACTCTTCCTTTTGATCTTTTTCCTGCTGTAATGTATATATAAAGATGTAGCAGAACCTTGTAATTACATAACTCAATGAAATGAGAATCAGTCTTTCTCCACATTGAAGTTCCATCTCAATTCTCGATTCCACTTTTAACACAAATAGAAGCATTACACGTGTATAACAGAAAATTGTTCTTGAACATTCTGGCTTGGCACGTTTTCAATATTATCTGATGAGGTGTCCTTTGAGAGCTGATCATGTGTGGCAGTAGTGCTGATACTCAGCACCTGAAGCAACCGTAGCCTTCCTCTCCACCCTCGAAAACAGCACAAATAGTAGCCACCATCACCAACTTCCTTGGAAAGCGGAAACTAAAGCTGCTCTGTTTTGAAGCCATGGAGACAGAGCATCCTCGCCCAAACCTAGAGCCATGCCTTACCACAGTTGGGCTGCGACACCATCGGCAGCAGCAACAGATGACGCTAGAGATCAAGCCTCCACCGCCCAGTGACGTCCAGCACCACCGTCCGAAGCCCCCATGCACGCCTCATGATGAGTAAACTCTCCCTCTGTCCACTCTCTCTCTCGCTCATCACCTCTATCTCTCTCTCTCATTACTTAGTCGCCTATCACGCTGGTGTAACCACCCCAGTCGCTACGCCCAGCCGCTTGCCGCAGTTCAAAGTTTCCCTCGGTAAGTCCTCTGCTATCCTCCACCCACAACGTAGCTACCTTGTTTCTTGTACAGTTATAACATTTTTGTTGTCCCCGAAAACTTACATATAGTAAAGATTGGAGCATTAATTACAATTTTACCCTTATAGTCCAAATGTATCTTGAATGGGTGAATCAAGTAGGGCATGGGCCACCGTCGTTTTCAAAAATTATATTAGTGGGTATTCAATGTTTTAAAGAATTTAGAGTTTATGTTTTTGTCGGAGATATTAAGTGAAAATGGATGTATTTGAGAATTATTGATATTTTAGAGTTATGAGAAGTTTAGGTTGAGAAATTACAATAGTTTAATTTAGTATTTCAAGTTTGAATATCAAAGTACGTGTTCGATTATAAATTTACGGATGTTACGTGACTATTTTATAAGTAACGATTGATTTTTCGTTTGGCACTGTTGTGAGAAAATTTAGAGAAGTTAAAAGGTTCAGGTAAGCAGGACTCCTATACTAGATTTTGCATAAAAATAAAATGGACTAAGATTGATTTTAAAAAATATGCATGTTTTGTTGTGAAAAGAAATTTAAACTACCTCAGTTATTTGTTCTGCATTAACTTATAAAAAAAAAAAAAAAATTTGTTATGCATTACTCATAAGCTTCTGTTTAAGAATAAAGTATTTTCTGGCATGACTGGTGTAGATATGAGCTATTTTGGCATTTTGTTTCTGGACTGTGCAAAAGAGAGTGAATATGAAATTTTATGCATAAATTATGTTTTTGTAATTTGATTCTGTTCTAAAGATGTTCTGTACTCCAATATGATATGATGTGAGTTCTGAAAACCTCTAGCATAACATTTTGTTTCTGTTTCTGTTCCATTTTGAGCTTACCACGAGTGTAAAACTGTGGCCTTTGTTTGGGTTGGTATCAACTTTTTTGTTTTCAGTGCACCCATTTTGGAAGCAAAATGATTTTCTGCGTGGTCTTTTCTGTATACACACTTGGGACTCCGAGAATAATAATGGTAAGATTCATATTCTGTTTCTATTCTGTTGGTCGCCGGGGTTTGCACAACCCTACCTCGGGAGTTAAACATGCTCTCTATTCTGATATAATAAGATGTGATATTTCAATTTATGCCATGCCAAAAAGATTTTGATTATGAATATTTTTGAACTTTAGCTCTGATTTTTTTATAATATTCTAATTCTGCATTCTGAAAGAAAATGTCTTGTTCTCCATTCTGAAAGAAATTATTTTGTTCTGCATCCTGAACTCTGTAAATGCTCATGTTTATACACTAGTATATGTTCTCTGCTTACAGTGTTGTTGATAACACATCCTTTATCTCCAAACATTTTTCAGATAATTTTGATGGTTTAACTGAAGAATAAGAGTAGGAAGTTTTAGCAAAGTGTGATAATCGTAGAAGAATAAGTGTCCAATGGTACAAGTACTTATTTGAGAGTCATAGTTAGTATATAGATTATTTTCGGATATTTTGATGTACTAGGTTAAGGATATTTTCAATTGTTTTGGGAGTTTTTAATTTATGTTATGGAGAATTTTTTTGTTGTTTCTATGAAGGAACATGAATATTTTGGTTGAGCAAATGATTTAATATTTTATGAAGTTTTCTGAATTTTATAGTTGTGATATTGGAGATGATTTTAAATAATATGAGCCAACTCTCCGGAAATGGGGCGTTACATAGGATGTGCAACCACCAAGCATACTTGCAATAAAAAAAAATGAGCACTATACCAAATATCTTCCAAAGAAGACCAGTATAGCAACATCTCCAAATTGTCTTGTCATATTCTAGACTCATTCGATCGCATCAGATCAAACATTTTCAAATCCTCTTGAGTTAAAAAAAACTCAGATCAATAATTTACTACCTCCAAATCATTTTGATGTGTTCACAACTTTAGTTACTACCAATGTGTAGTGTTATAGTTCGACGTTGGCAAACGCCATCGAAGATTTGACGTCAAATAGTCTTCCCTTTGCCCTCATATTATTCAATTTTGGTCGAATCGCTTTTCTAGTAAGGCCTCTTTAGACCGTATTAATCATGGCCATAGACAGCATGTCAAAGTAGCAGACGTCACAACCTCCATCTTATGACACTTGATAAAATATAAGACTCATGTTGTGAGAAAGAAGAGAACCATTTACTCACTTACTCATTTGGTTAAATAAGTATATGTGGTATGAAATACATGCTATGATGGATTTCTCTTCCTCAAAGAGCATATGTCTATATAATACCAAACTTTGGAGAGTTTGTTATTTGGTATTATTGAAAAGTAGCTAATTATATTTATAAAAGTGAATTCTCTAACTACTTTTTTGCCAAACTTTATTGAGTCCACTACTATTACTCTTAGCCTTTCTTTTGTGGTAGACTACATTGGAAGTTTTTGCATGAATGAGGTGGAAGTTTTTGAAGCAAAGAGAAATTAATCACATTCTTTAATTAATTTCTCATTGTTGATGAACTAGAGAATATGTAACATACATCATCCATATCAATTAATTAAATAGTAAGAGTTAATTTCTAAGATGTAAGTTTTAAAAATTTTCTTCCAAATCAAATTATAATGTATAAACACTTTGAATCTGTTATCTACACTAACTTATAAATCTCAACTAATAATGTTCAAGCGAGTTAGCTGCCAACAAGAATATATTACTGCATGGTACGTACCTCATGCAGACCACAAATCAAACCAAAAAGGGTTTTATCCCATCAACGTACGTACATGTAATATTGTTTCGTGGCTGCATGAGTACCAAGTATTGTAACACGGCTATCTGAATTGAATTCATCACCTAATTAATTTTAGTTCAGTCAAGATCATCAGGTTTCGTTACCTCTTTGTTATTATTATTATTATTATTATTATTATTATTGGAGAGGGATCGAACCTATAATCTCTATTTTGATGACGTGGATCTTATGCCATCAGATCCGTGGCATTACTGGCCTCTACATTATAAATTCAGTACCGTTCCTATATCATTTCATCCTGACCATCAAGGATTGGAATATAGTTATAGTTTTTTTCTTCCACTTTTTAACAAAAACTAGAAAATTATAAGGAAAAATTAATTAAGAGGTTAGATTAATACGTACTGTCCATACATACCTGAATACATAAATATATATATATATCTATATATATACACATATATAATTTGTAAGTGCCAAACTTTGATACCTTACTTTCTCTTTATTATTAAATCAAGAAATTCTACATGAAAGTCTTACACAATATACCTCCACTTAATTAAGATGTAATTTGTCGTTTTTGTCATTTTATCATAATGTTTAAATATGTGTATGCTTAAATAGAATAACAAAAATAACAAATCAAATATTGAGTAAGTGAAAATGTATGGTGTAAGATTTGTTTGTAGCATTTCTCTATTAAACCATCCAAAATGGATATTCACTCCAACAAGAGCTGATTTTTTTAATTTTTAATTTTAAAAATATTATTTTTAATTTTTAACTTTTTGGGGCAGCCAAAAGGGGCTAGCATCTGACCGAAATGTATATACGAATAAGGACGTGGGCGGAGGATCCCTTCAAATATAATTTTTTTAATTTGGCCAGAAGGGGGTAACATATCACACCACATTTAATTTTTTAATTTTTAATTTTGTTCTCTTATCAAATATATATAGTGTATAGATTATGAATAGAATAACTCAATTAGTCTAAAAAGAATAAATAAATAAATAAAATAATTATAATGTGTAGTGTATAGGGATGATGAGCAGCAAACTCCACTCAAAAAATATAACTTTGTCTAATAATAAGAAGGGACACACTCTAGTAATTGGGGTCTATATAGGACTGTTCATCCGAGTTCCAGTAGATAAGAATATGGCCCTACATTATTAATGTGCCCCAGTTGGATTATGATTGTCCACCTTTTTAATTCTAATATTTTTGAGATAAATACGATATATGTGATTAACTGGTGGCCGGAACCTTAGCATTAAACCAACTTTTTATACCCTCAAATAAAAATTAGCAACATAATTTAATTTATAAGACTCCAATTTTAAAATTTATATTTCAAATTAAATTATACTATGTAGATGGTGTGTAGTATACTAAATGCTTTTAAATATAATTATTCAACATTGACATACCAGTTTTTTTCTTTAGAGCTCAAAATATACAACTAGTACTCACACTCAGAGATTATTAAAAACAACAATTTTCAAGGTGAAATCCACTTTTTATATCAAATTAAATCTATGCGAAACTTGTCTATTTTAAAACTTATACTTACAAAGAATTTATTCTTGCGTGGACAAGTACCTCAGCAACAATATTTTTTTCAATTATTATTTATTTTCTAACTTTTAAATTGATTGTCGAAAAGAATTCGGTATATCTCATTTTTTCAAAAAATAGTAGGAGATTGATGTATCAACCAATTAATATTGGAAGGTTTGAAGCTAAGCTTTACACCTGATCTATATATGCATATAAATTAATATACGTACGTAATATAATAAAAGAAATTGAAAATATTGCATTATTAGATCGATCGACATTCAGTTTGACCCGTTTGAGATGAACTCCCGGCTCCCCGATAGAAACGATTTCTTTGAGGTGGAAATTTCCTTTAAAGAAAATAATTTCTGTCATAGTATTAATAAATAATGTTGTCCCCATCTTACCTATTTGTCTGGGCCGAATGCAAGTGCGTACTTTACAAGGATCATCGAAAATATCAACTTGATACGGACTGTTAAGGATAATGCTCATCATCTCTTGCGGGATAAAATTCAAATCACTCCAGACCTTTAGTGTATCACGGCTTCTCTATATTTGAATCTGTAACAACTCTTATCTATTCATTAGTTATCATCTATACGTTTGTTTCGGATATAGTGATCTTATGTAACAAATATGTAAATCAGATCATAAGTCTGTAACTGATTTATTTATAAATACAATGATGAATACACGGTTTCTGGTATGTAAAACTAGAACCTTTTCCCATTCTTTTATGGTATCAGATTTTTTTTAAGCTCACGCTTTATTCGATCCTATGGCTATTTCATCTTCATCTTCCGCTGCTTTTCATCTTCCAGCTCAAGTTATTTCCATCAAACTTGCATGGTACTAACTTTCTTGCCTGGAGTGCTCAGTTTCGGAGCTATGGATTAATGGAGATCGTTGATGGTTCCAAGTCCTGTCCAGCTCAATTTACTAGTAATGATTCCACAGCCCCAGGTGCTCTTAATCCTGCTTATACTGTTTGGCAATATAAGGACCAAACGGTGCTTGGTTGGATCATTTCATCTTTATCTCCTTTGGTGATCTCCACCATCTATGGTCTTGAGACTTCAAGGCTTGCTTGGCAGGCGCTTGGTTCTCAATTTGCTGCACCATCTACCTCTCGGATTTCCTTGATAAAAAGGAAGCTTCAATCCCTTCAACAAGGCTCTATGTCTTGTCAGAATTTTTTGGATGAGGTCAAGTCTCTCTCGAATGAACTTTCGGCAGTTGGTAAGCCTATAGAGGATTCTGATTTAATTTTTTATGTTCTTAATGGACTTAACTCCTCTTTTCATTCATTTGTCACGACCTACATGCTTCTTGCCAAGGAAAAGTCGATGCCTTTCTCTGACTTCCACGTTGAGCTGCTGAATTATGATCTCATGCAAAAGTTCTACAACCAGTCCATTCAATCCGAGATGGGGTCTTATGCACTTTATTCACACAAACATGGTTCTAAACTAGGAATTCATAACATCAATACGTCTCAGTCTTCAGGGTCAGCCAAGCAGAGTGGGCATGTTTCTTCCAATACTTCTTAGGTTAGGCATTCCTTGCCTCACTTGCCGAATCCTGTTTCAGTGCCTTCAGAATCTCGTTCTCGGTCTCCTTGTCAAATTTGCAGGAGGGAGAACCACCAAGCACTTGATTGCTTCAACTGCATGAATTATGCTTATCAAGGGCATCATCCTCCCACAGAATTAGCTGCCATGGTTGCCGATGCCAATACCACTTATCTCAGTCAACACCAATGGTATGCTGATAGCGGGGCAAATATTCATGTCACTTCCAATATTGCCAATCTTGCAAACTCTCAACCATATGAAGGCAATGACTCCGTGGGTGTAGGTAATGGGGCAGGTTTGATCATCTCACACACTGGTCATGATTCCATAAAAACTCCCTCTTCTACTCTTTCTTTAAAAGATGTTGCTTATTGTCCTCAAGCTTCTGCACATCTTCTTTCCATTAATAAATTCTGTAATTACAATAATGTTTTCTTTGAGCTCACTGGTTCTAATTTTTCTAAAAAGGACAACCAAACGGGGGAAACACTCCTGACGTGGCCAAGTGATAATGGATTGTACCCGATCAACCTTCGGCAATTGTCTTCCTCCAAGTTCCATGCTCTCACCATGACCGTTGGTGTCAAAGCTTCTACTTCCACTTGGCATTGTCGCTTGGGACATCCGTCTACTGCAACTCTTCATCGTGTCCTTACTAGTTTTTCTCTTCCTATTAGTGATTCTTTTAATATACAGTCCATTTGTGAGTCTTGTCAATTAGGAAAGTCTAAATAGTTACTATTCTCTGATTCCTCACGAGAATCAACTGCTCCTTTGGAGTTAATTCATTAAGATGTTTGGTCTACTTCTATTTCTTCATTGAGTGGTTGTCGGTACTATGTAATTTTTATTGACGATTTTACTTGGTTTTGTTGGTTATTTCCCATTGCTAATAAATCTGACGTTTATTCTACATTTGTGAAATTCAAAATCTTAGTGGAAAAACAATTTTCTTATCCCATTAAATAATTACAAAGTGACAATGGTGGTGAGTATTGCTCTACTAAGTTTATACAATTTCTTAGCTCAAATGGGATTTTTCATCGTCTATCATGTCCTCATACCGCTCAGCAAAACGGACTTGCTGAAAGGAAACACCGACATATTGTTGAAATAGGGCTTACCCTTCTTGCACAATCTGGTTTACCAAAGAAGTTCTGGGTTGATGCGTTTCTCACTGCTATATTTATAATTAATCGGTTACCAACTCAAGTTCTTAATTTTTCTTCTCCATTTCAACGTCTTTTTCACCGTCCTCCGGACTTTAGTTATTTTAGGTCCTTTGGCTGTCAGTGTTTTCCCCACCTTCGTCCATACATGCCTGATAAACTTTCCTATCAAAGTAAGCCCTGTATCTTTATTGGTTACTGTTCTAATCATTAAGGTTTTCGTTGTTTTGATCCTTTCTCTAGGCTAATCTATATATCCAGGAATGTAATATTTGACGAAGCTGTATTCCCTGCTCGAGTACAATCCTTTATCACTGATCCTGACAGTAACGTGAACCTCTCAGGTAATTCTCAATCTCTGCTTATATCTCATCCATCTCATATTTTTTCTGCCTCCAAAGCCTCCCATGTTCTCGATCCAACTCCTGAGTCTCCACTAGCCTTTTCTTCTCCTACTTCTCAACCTGTAATCATTTCTACACCTTCACATAGTGTGCCTTCTACCGTTGAACCTTCTCTCGTTTCCAATCAAAATCCCGATTCTCTCCCAGTTACTTCCTCGTCTCTTACACCTTCTATTCTTAACGTCCCTAAATCTCAGCAACCTGTCTCTCCTTCACCTGCATATCCCTATCATGTTGTCACTAGATCCCAAACTAGTAACCTTCGGCCCTGCTCCTTTCCTGATTATCATTTATATTATTCTACATGCCATCCTCTTCGAGCCTTGCATGCAGGTGCTATCATTTCCGAGCCTCGTACCTATGCTCAAGCGGTGTCCTTACCTACATGGCGTGAAGCCATGGAAAGTGAGTTTCAGACGTTGATGAATAATGAAACATGGACCTTGGTTTCCGTCCCTTAGGCAAGAATGTGGTTCCAAACAAATGGGTCTTCAAGACCAAATACAAACCTGATGGGAGTGTTGAACGCCTCAAGGCAAGGCTGGTTGCCGTTGGATATCTTCAGCGCAGTGGGATTGACTTTAATGAAACCTTCAACCCAGTAATTAAACCATCTACTGTCGACAAATTCTGGCTCTTGCTGTTTCTTTTAACTGGGATATTCGTCAACTAGATCTTTCTAATGCGTTTCTTCATGGAATTTTGGAAGAGGAAGTTTATATGGCTCAACCAAGAGGATTCGAGGACTCTGCACATCCGAACTTTGTGTGTAAGCTTCATAAGTCCATCTATGGCTTAAAACAAGCCCTAAGGCTTGGTTTAACAGACTGTCTACTGCTCTACTTTCTCTTGGTTTTCAGAGTTCTCAAGTTGATCCATCATTGTTCACTTATCACCTTGATAACGTGCATGTCTTCTTGCTGGTGTACGTAGATGACATCCTAGTGACTTCCAATGAACGGTCTTTTATTACTTCTTTAATCTCTAAACTATAGCTTGACTTTGCCATTAAGGATCTCGATCAGCTCTCGTATTTTCTGGGTATAGAAGCTACTCGTGATTCTTCAGGTCTTTATCTTTGACAGACTAGATATGTCATTGATCTCTTGGATCAGGTCAAGCTTCTTGGCATCTGTCCTTATCGTGCTCCTTGTGTTTCTGGCACAAAATTATCTAAGTTTGATGGTGAGCTTCTTCCAGATCCTTCAGAGCATCGACACAAGGTGGGTGCTTTACAATATGTCACTCTAACCCGTCCAGATATAGCTTATTCAGTGAATCCGTTATGCCAACACATGCAAGCACCAACTACTGCTCACTGGACAGCAGCAAAACGGGGTGTTACGTTACTTAAAGAATACTCTTGATTATGGTCTCTTCTACAGACCTAGTCCCTTCTCAATCAATGCCTACTGTGACTCTGACTGGGTGGGTGATCCGGACGATAGAAGATTGACGAGTGGTTACGGTATGTATGTTGGTCCCAATCTTATTTCTTGGTCAGCAAAGAAATAGCCTGTGGTCTCTAAATCTAGCACTGAGGCTGAGTATAGGTGTTTAGTGTATCACGGCTTCTCTATATTTGAATCTGTAACAACTCTTATCTATTCGTTAGTTATCATCTATACGTTTGTTTCGGATATAGTGATCTTATGTAACAAATATGTAAATCAAATCATAAGTCTATAACTAATTTATTTATAAATACAATGATGAATACATGGTTTCTGGTATGTAAAACCAGAACCTTTTCCCATTCTTTCACGGACAACAAATTACTGATCTTTCAGGCATTTGTCAAAGTTATAATTACATATGATATAAATGATATGTCGGCCTTCATTTTCACGTGCTCCTGAAAATAAATCAAGTACTAATTCAAGCAATATTAACGTATAAGGTGAACTGTCAAGACGTTTTCATTACCAAACATATATAAAACATTTATATAGCTAGCATAACAACTTTTCTTGAAAATGTTTGTATAGAGCATATTATCTACATTATTTAAATGATAAGATTTGATTTGTAATTAGATTTAAATTTTATAATTTATCTTTCAAATCAAATTGTGACACATGAATAGTATATTGTGGTAATGTAGATATTTTAGAATAACAGTGCTTGTATCAAAATATATCTCTCAAAATCCCAAACAACGGTTATTACATATATATGGCAGTTGCCACCCTATAGTATAGTGGTTGCTCACTAATTCAAATCAGAAATAATATTTGCAATCATAGAGTATTGTGTAAAAATTGTACACTCCTTTTAAAAAAAATGAGTAAATATAAAACTTATATGAAAGAATTAATTTTTTAATAGTGAATCATACTCTTTATTTTTTTAGAAGTTTTACAGGATCCACTTGTAATGTTTTGTATGTAAATATGCTTTAAAATGATTCTTTTTTATTTTTTATTTTTTATTTTTACGATAAAAATGATTTTTTTGAGGTAGAAACTTTCTTTAAAGAAAATAATTTCTGTCATATATATTATTAATAATATTGTCCCCATCTACCTATTTGTCTGGGTCGAATGCAAGTTGAGAATGCTTGTAAATCCACCACACTGTAAAAGGTGGAGATGGTTTTCCATTTATAGGGATAGACATACATGTATAGCTATACAACACAAAAGGAAAACAATCATAAAAATAAATACAGCATCTCTACAATCATGAGTCAACTACTACAATTATGGTAACGGCTAAGAATCAGAGGAGGATTGTGGAGAATCCTCAACACGCCCCCCTCAAGCTAAGTGATTAGAGCAGACACGAAGCTTGGAGCGAAAAGACACAAAGAGAGACTGAGAGACACTCTTGTTGAAGATATATGCAACTTGTAGATTAGAGGGGACATGTTGGGTGTTGATAGTGCCGGACACCATAAGTTCCCAAAGAAAATGATAGTCAAGATCAATGTGTTTGTAACGCTTGTGAGAGACCGGATTAAAGTTCAAGAATAAAGCACTCTTATTGTCACACTGAAGAAGAGGGCGATGTGTAGTAGGAACATGGAGATCACGAAGGAGATGTGTTAACCAAAGGACCTCAGCAGCAGTAAGGGCAAGAGCACGATACTCGGACTCACAACTGGAGCAAGAGATGGTGGGTTGCTTCTTAGCACTCCAAGAGCAAGATTGCCACGAAGGTAAATAGAATAGCCTACAGTAGAATGACGAGTGTTAGGATAGCCTGCCAAGTCAACATCGAAGGAAGCAACAATACCAGTGGAGGATGAGGCAATAATCATCAAGCCAAAATGAAGTGTTCCTTTGACATAACGAATGATGCGTTTGACAGCTTGAAAATGGTCATTGGTGGGTGCATGCAAATATTGACTGACTAAATTGACATAATGAGTAATGTCAGGCCAAGTGATAGTTAGTTATTGCAAGGCACCGACAAGAGAGCGGTAGAGAGTGATATCGGCAAAGGGGGAGTCATCAGAAGAGAGCCGTTAAGCCACGACCATAGGGGTAGCAACAGGTTTGCAATCAAGGAGTTGGGCCTGGACAAGAATATCTCGAGCATACTTGGTCTGACTAAGGAAAAGACCACCAGAAGTGGGAGTCACTTCGAGACCAAGAAAGTAACTAAACAAGCCCAAATCTTTAGTAGCAAACTCAGAGTGAAGATGGCGAACAAAGCTACTGAGGAGAGAAGAATTGTTGCCGATGATGATAATGTCATCCACATAGAGGAGTAAATAGATAAGATTCCTCTAATGATGAAAGACAAATAGAGAAGTGTCAGCACGACTGCAAGAGAAACCAAGCTTGAGAATAACATGCGAATGAAAGAGAAGGGCAAGACCCATTTCAGTCACATGGCGATGTTTGCGTTAGGTGCTGCCATTTTGTGAAGGGGTGTGTGACGTCCCGACTCCCACGTACAAAACAACACGAGAATCGTGACGTTAGGATGATGATAACACGGGTCACTCATCCCAACGATAAGTGCTCAAGTGTGTGCAATGTACAACCAGAGCACCAAAGAGTCGCAGCGGTTAAAATAAATAAGTCTACTAAGTACCAGAATTTTAAATACAAAAACAACCAAAATAAATATCCGTTGAAAAGTTATACAGTTATCCAAAAATACAATAAAAGCCAAATACATACACAAGAGAGAAATAATTTTCATAAACCAAATCAACAATAACCACATGCCACCTTCTCCAGGGAGCCGATCCCACAAGCTCTACATCCACATCTGCACCCAAAATCTACGGTACCATAAAGTGGTACTGCAAGTAAGTAATAATCCAAACAATCTCCCAGATCAAAATACATTAATGCTACCAACCATGCATGCATATGATGTACTATGTACCAGATCCAAAATATCATTTTTTTTTCAAAAAATGAATATTTTCCAACACACGCCAAAATCTCGTTTTTGGCCCAAAAACATAATCCGTCATTTTCCCAGAAAATGATTTACACAAAAATATTTGTCGGGCATTGTAGGCGAGAATCACAGGCGGGACTCTACCACCATCCCTACCAAGTGCACCATAGGCGGGAATCGCAGGCAGGACTATATAATCATCCCTACGCATATACCGTATGTGGGAATCGTAGGCGGGACTATATTACCATCCCTACTTACTACCATCCCTACAGTTCCTTTCTACATAACACAAAAATCCAATAGAGCACTGTAGGCGGGAATCACTGCGGGACTCTACCACCATCCTTGCTTACCACCATCCATACCACGTGCACCGTAAGCAAGAATCACAAGCGGGACTACACCACCATCCCTGCTTACTACCATCCCTACGCGTACACCGTAGGCGGGACTATACCACCATCCCTGCTTACCACCATCCCTATAGTCTCTTTACCTTTTTCCTACAGAAATCCAATTTTTCAATGAACACATGAATATGAATGCAATTACACGAAAACTCAATTTTTAATTTATCCACATGAACATGCGTGCACATGCAATGTACTAGACTAACAATAATATCAAATGACCAATCCAATCACAATAAAACCAAACTCACAAATACTCCGTCCTCAATCCATCCGACACCTATAACTCCTAAGACTCAGTCCGGCACAACCAACCAATCACAGTAATATTAAATGAATTAGCACAAAAATATATTAAAATCTCAAAAGATGTTTGGAAAAATACTTACAGTGCTATATAATAATTTTTGGTGGATCACGAGAGAGCTGGAAGCGCTAAAACAGCAACTCTATAATGTAAAAACACTGTGGCCGAAATACACAATATATCCAAATCTAAACGGGGTCAAACGAAGATTTGAAATTGATAGGGTATGACCTTTGGGAGGTAGTGAAGCTAGTGGAAATGACGGTTGACCGTGGGTGGTGGCCAAAACGGTGGTGAAAGGGCAAAAAGGCCGAAACGGATATGAGCTCGTAGAGGTGGCTCCGGCGACTGATCGGAGCCGAAAATGGGTGGGTTAGGACTGCAAGGGGCCGGTGATGAAGTGGTGAAGAAATGGTAACCAATGATAGTCGGACGGTAGCAGAACGGGAGTAGGAATGCCGCGGCTTCGCACAGCTCTTGGAGGCTAACGCCGGCGCGAGGTGGTCTGGGATTGAAGGGGCTGGGTCGCTGGCGGCCGAGGAAGGTGATGGTGCCGGCGGTGAGGGCCACGGACGGCTGGCGGCGGTGCTAGGTGGAAGTGGCCAGTTGTACGGGGAGAGAGAAAGAAACGAGAGAGAGAGAGAGAGAGAGAGAGAGAGAGAGAGAGAGAGAGAGAGAGAGAGAGAGAGAAGGGGAAAATGGGGAAAAAGAAAAAGAAAAAAAAAAGAAAAAGAGAGAAAAAGAAAAATGAAGGGAAAGAAATGAGGTCCAATCCTCACATCTTGGGTCACAAAATAAACCAACGAAAATTATTTCAAAACAGTAAATTTAATTAAAATACTTAAATGCAGTGAAAGGCTTGATAAAATAATAATAATTTTAAAACTCAAAAATAAAATAATTTAAATTAAAGATCAATTTAAATGTCAAAATAGTAAATAATAATAGGAGAGCACATTAAAAATAGTTTTCACAACTTAAAATATTATAAAATAATAAAATAAAACTCCCATAATATTAAAGCAATAGAACCAATTTTCAAATTAATTAAAATAATCATTCAATAAAAATACACTAAATTACGGAGTGTTACAGGGTGTAGGGGCAAGACATTTGATGATGAATGCCTGAAGAACAAAGTTGAGATTGAAAGCGAGGGCTACAAAATTCGTCTCCTCCATCACTTTGAAAAATTTTAATCTTGCAAGAGTATTGATTTCCCACAAATGTTTGAAATTAATTAAAAATGGCAAAAAAATCAGATTTTAATTTCATAGGATAAAACCATGTAAACTGTGAGTGATCATCAATAAATAAGACATAATAAGCAAAGCCCATATTAGATTTTACCAGGGATGGGCCCCAAATGTCACAATGAACAAGGCCCAAAATAGAAGAGGCACAGCTATCTTATGGAAAAAGGAAGTTTATGACTCTTAGCAAGTTGGCAAGTGGAACAAATAGACGGAGAAGACAATAAAGAAGTAAGGGAAAGTTGTCCTTTTTTATTTAATAAAGAAATAATAGATGGGTTTTCATGGCCAAGGCGTGCATGCCATAATTCATACAAAGCACGTAGAGAGAAATTATTAAGGACATAAACGAAAGCTACAGTGCCACGATCCAGTACATAGAGACCACCATCACGTCGTCAGGTTGCCACCACCTTTCCTGTTGCTTTGTTCTGAATGGTAAAACAAGAATCAGTAAATGTAACAGGGAGGGAATAATTGGAATTCAACTTACTGATGGACAAAAGATTTTTGGTCAGACGTGGGACCACTAAAACATCAAGTAATTGAATGATGGGAGAGAGAGAGAGAGTACCCATGTGGGTAATAGGCAGAGAAGCCCCATTGCCCACACTAACACTATACTTACCAACATAAGGCTCAGAGGAGTCAAGTGCAGTCGAGTCTGGCGTCATGTGGGCAGAAGCGCCGACGTCAAGGTACCAATCAAGCAGGGAGCCTTTAGAAAGATAACAGCCAGTCTGAAAAGCTTCAGCAAGCTGCGCGGATGGCTCACTTCGATCATAGCGATTGCGGCATTTATCAGCCGTATGACCTTCAATTTTGTAGGTTTGACACCGTGGGGTGTAGGAGCGACGACCGCGTCCAGTTCCTATGCTCTGATCATTATTGTGGCCATTTGAATGCCCTTGAGAACGGCGGTTGCCATTGTTTCATAAATGGCCATTACCACATCCACGAGTTGCTGTAAAAACTGCAGAAGACCTAGAAGGAGATTCAAGTGATTTTTGAAATAAATCATAACTTTCAACTTTGGGAACAAGATCATGGAAGGAGGGCAATGGCGTGAAAGCCAATTGTGAGGAAGAGAAGCCTGAGAACTCCATGCCGAGACCACATAAGAACCAGTGAGATTTGTCGACTTCGTCGACTAGGCGTCCGATAGCCATTAGCTAATCACAAAGAGCTTTGAAGGCTCAAGAATATTCAGCAACAGTTTTGGTTCCTTTCTTCATCAACTGTAGTTCATCCTTGATACGTCTCTCGAGTTTTGGAAGCATGGCTGAAAGCACATTCCAGTGCAACCCAAACATCCCAAGAGGTGGTTAGACCAACAGTTTCGGCCATGGCTTCTTCAGAGAGAGAGGAGAGAAGAAGGTTGAGGATGCGTTGGTCTTTGAGTTTCCATTCAAGAACCTGGGGTTAGGAGTGGAAGAACCATTGGTGGTGGTAGGAGAAGGCTTGGGGAGAGAGCCATCCACAAAGCCAAGAAAGTCTTGACATGCAAGTATCTGAACCAACTGGCTCTTCCAAAGCAAGTAGTTGCTGGATGAAAGTTTTATAGTTACCATGTGGACCATGCTACTGAAGGAAAGAGATTCGGCCATGAGGGAAAAAAAAAAAACTGGTATCGGATGTTAATCCAAAGGGCCTCTTGATACCATGAGAATGTTTGTGAATCCACCACACTGTAAAATGTGGAAATGGTTTTCCATTTATAGGGATAGACATACATCATGTATAGCTATACAATACAAAAGGAAAACAATCATAAAAATAAATACAACATCTCTACAATCATGGGTCAACTACTACAATTACGGTAATGGCTAAACACAAGTGCGTACCAAACCTTTACAAGGATCATCGAAAATATCGACTTGATACGGACAACAAATTACTGATCTTTCGGGCGTTTGTCAAAGTTGTAATTACATATGATATAAATGATATATCGGCCTTCATTTTCACGTGCTCCTGAAAATAAATCAAGTACTAATTCAAGCAATATTAACGTATACGGTGAACTGTCAAGACGTTTTCATTACCAAACAAGTAGTACTCATGAGAACTGTATCTACGTACTAGCTAGTACTATATTCCTAATTTAATTAAAAATGATTAGAATTAATCTCGACCTCTAATGATCCATATAGAAGATTAATATGGATAATTTCCTTAATACACTCGTAGCTTATTCTAGGAAGAACTAACTAGCTATAGCTAGCTACTTGCCTCTGTTTTTTTTTTTAAACTAATCAAGCATACGTTATATTAAAAGGAATTGGAATACAAGAGTCTTCAAGGTGAATCCTTTTTATTGTCAATAATAACGAAACATCTAATAAGATTATCTAGGGTTTTGCTTCCAGATATTAGATTGGTTGTTGTCTATTGTGATGTGCACATTAATTTTGAAATCAATAAATTTTGACTACTTTTTATACCAGATTATAGTGAAAAATTTGCTAAATATCTTTAATGATGGAGAGATTTTTGCTATGGACCTAAAGTGAAGCGATGAAGTCAAGGAGAAAGAAATAAACATAGCGTTTTGGGTCTTTAGTTAAGCTATGCGTTTTGCTTAAGTTGTTCGTTTTGGGAGACTTTTGTCTGTCATTTAGGTACTGTTATTTTTACAGTCATTTTATCAGTCCTTATTTCTATTATGGGTTATGATGTACGAGCTGGTGGGGGGTATATAGGAGAACAAAGGGGAAAGTAGAGGGATATCTTGAATCTGGAATATTGGCTAAGTAGAATTTGTAGTTGCTTTTCTTGTAAGGAGGTTGATTCTCCCTCGAAGCAGAATCACTATCAATACAATTGGTTTGGCTAAGGCTTTTCATCAAACAGGTCTCCTACCTCTGTTTTCATTACAGTAGTCGTAGATCTCTATTTTCCATCATCTTCCTCATTACAACAGAAATCCCAAGAGTCCAACAACAGCCATAATTCCTCCATTCCCATCATCTCCTTATTACAACAACATTCTCAAGCAGGTTCATTACAATTTGTCAATACAAAGTCAAATCTGTACTTTCAATAGCGATGATGATAGATTGAATGTCACCTTCAATTATTGCTCGGAGTAGCTCTAGCTAGCTACTTGTCAAAATAAGAATCCTGCATGTTTTAAGTTTATCTTTTTTCTTTTTTGCTTCAACCAGCTAGCTACCTAGAAAAAGATCAGACGTTGATGATACATTGGCAACAGCCACTATTGAGAGCAACCACTTTTGCACATACTTTGTGGCATCATCCAAACCACACATCTATCAAATTGAAATTCCTACCGAACTGAGAGAGAAACGATGAGAGAGAGAGAGAGAGTGTGTGTGTGTGTGTGTGTGTGTGATGAGAGAGAGAGAGAGAGCGAAGATGAGAGAGAAAGTTGATGAGAGAGAGAGATGCGAGAGAGAGAGGATGTGAGTGATGAAAAAAATGAAAGAACCACAAGCAATTACGTAGTGAGTGCAAAGTGTGTACTGCTACAGTGGCTGTTCTCTAGTATTACTCGTTAAAATAATATTCCTGCATGTTTTAAGGTTTTTTTTTTCTTTTTTGCTTCAACCAGCTAGCTAGCCAGCTAGAAGAAGATCAAAGATAATTATTATTCAAGTAGGAACTGCATTAGAACTACTTATCAAAACAGTTCTCAAATCTTTTCAGTTTTTTCCCCAAATTTGATTTAATTGATGACAAAAAGACGAGCGCCTGAGTCTATGACTCAGACATTAAGTACATCATTTGTAGGTAAGGAAATAAACTTCATTTCATTAATAAATGAAGTTATTGTTGTGACCAGTCAATATAAAGAAAAACTCAGATTACAAACCAATTACACATTTGTTGGAAGCTTCCCCACACATACATTTCTTTGCGACGGGCATTGTCTTAATTTCAAGAAACTCTCAATTAAGAATATCATTTTTTGTAAAAAAAAATAGAGATATCCATCCTCCACCTCCAAAAGAGTAAAGGGTATTCAACCTCCATCCTCCTAAAGAGGAAAAGGAAAAACCACCCCCATCCTCCTAAAAGGAGAAGGAAAAATACCACCCTCCTCTTTTGGAGGAGGGGGTTCTCCTGCTAAGAACAAAATTCTAATAACCTATTTCTTTTATTTTCTCACACAAACAAAGAATAAAATTATAAACACTACAAAAATACTGCAAAAAATGAAATACACTGACAAAGTAGGCTGTAGTGGCGCGTGAAGGACACGCGCCACTCTGGGAGTATGCCGGATAGTCAATCTTGAAAATACCGAAGTTGCTAGCACCAAAAATGCCGCACGTGGCGTCAGAAGAAGATTTATTGCAATGGCATGTGGGAGCCACGCGCGCACGTTGACCCGCATGTGTGTGCTACGTGCTGCTCTGTTTGGCGCTGAGTTCAATGGTCTGGAAGATCGGCGGGTGAGGAATCCCATGGTAGAGCGCGTGTACGGCTTCAACCACCAGAAAACCTTAGATCGGCGTATCTGTTTTATTTGGCCTAAAAAATCAAACAAAACACACAGAAAATGAGGGGATGTATTGGAAAACTGGACAAGAAGGAGGGAGGGGGGAGGAGCCAAAGCTGCCACCCCCTCTAGCAGGTTTTGTTTTGGGTGGGTGTTTAGAGAGAAGTTGGAGCTTCTCTCTCTCTAAAAGGATGGGGGATATCCAGGTTGTTAATGCATTTTAAATAGATGTTGATACAATATTAATTTTGGTGGGCTTGCAATCAATTGAGCCTAATAAATCTACATGATTTTTTAGAAGAACCACGTGAGTTTGATCATTCTTCTTCCAAAACAAGTTAATTTCTATCTCAAGTTCTTCATCAGAATCTAAATCGATAAGTGTCATTTTGTGAAAAAACGAATTATCCATTGAGAGAAAATGAAAACAAAAGGTTTCACATATTTACTTGAGTTGAAGTGAATGAAATTCTTGAGGAAATGTTATGTTTTATAGTGAAAAAAATAACCGTTGGAGAAATATATCGATTAAAAAAATATATCCGCTGGAGAAATATAACTGTTAAATATATAGCCATTGGAAAAAAATAAGGCAGTAAAACATATATCCATTAGAAAGATATGACTATTAGAAAAATATGACCGTTGGAGAAATATAGCCGTTAAAAAATATATCGATAGGAGAAATATAGCTGTTGAAAATAAAGTCGTTGGCAAAAATACTGTAGAAAAAATATATCCGTTATGAATATATGATCATTGGAAAAATATGACCGTTAAAATAATATATCAGTTAAAATAAGATGACCGTAGTGAAAAATAAAAAAAAAAAACCGTTAGAAAATTATATCCATTAGAAATAATATGAACGTTAGAAAATTAATGTGTACGTTTTTTAAAACAAATAAATATTCAAATTATAATTAGAATTAAATTAAATGAAAATGTCAAAATTAATATTTTAATAAAATAATGATATATTTAGAGAGCCTGTTATTTGGTGTTATTAAAAAGTGACTAGCTAAATTTATAAAAGTGAATTCTCTAACTAAATTTTGGCCAAACTTTATTGAGTCTACTACTAATACTCTTAACCTTTCTTTTATGAGAGACTAGATTTGGAAGATTCTGTGATTAATTTCTCCTTGTTGATGAACTAGAGAATATGTAAAAAGTTAAAACACATCATTAACATCAATTAAATAGTAAGAGTTAATTTATAAGATACAAGTTTTAAAATTTTTCTTCCAAATATAAACACTTTGAATCCGTTATCTACACCAACTTATAAATCTCTCAACTATAATGTTAAAGCGAGTTAGCTGCTAACAAGAATATATTAATGCATGGTACGTACCTCATGCAGACCACAAATCCAACGAAAAAGGGATTTATCCCATCAACGTACATGTGATGTTTCGTGGCTGCTTGAGTACCAAGAAAATCAGTCCATGCATGATTTTGAATTTTAAAAGAAAAACAAAAAAGTGAAATTAAGATGAGAAGCAAAACCTTAATTAATTATGTTCACTCGTTTATGAATTTCGAAAAAGATTCACTCAAGTTGTTGCTCAAACCAGAGTGTCGAATGGGGGAGAGATAAATACATTATTTTTCGTTTAATAATGTCAAAAATATTTATATGAGAATTAATAATAAAGATTGTAAAATATGTATTTATCTCTCTTCTATTTTTTTTTCTTTTAAAAGAAGATGGTATTCCAAGTTTATTAATAGCCATTAAAATAACTATAATCTACTAATTAATTCACCTTTTATGATATTGGGTCTCAATTTGTTTTTTTCCGAATGGAATGCACAACGTTCCACTTTTTTTAAAGATCGTGAAGATGAGAGTTAGCAAACATCAGGGGCTCTATATTATGTATAAATTAGTACAAGGTAGATTATCAAATTCTAGCCACCACACTATTAACAATTTTCCGTCGAAAAGTTCTATATATTATAATTCATCCCAGGTGTATAGAGCACGAATCTTTAAATAATAATGTACATCACTGTCAATCTTTGCACTAAATGGAAAGAGTATTAATTGTGTACATATACAATTGGAAAGAGACAACAAAACATCCCAATCGAACATAAATTAATGAAGGCGAAGCTAAAAAAGAGAGTTAGAGGGGAAAAAAGAAGGAAAGAATCAAGGGGCCGGAGTTGGGCATGCATGGATCCCAAAATCCCAACTCTTTAAACATGTGTGTGTTCTTCTTCTTGTTTTCATCCAACTAATCTCTATATAATTTATACAAACATATGATATGCATGTTACGAGAATAATAGTTATTGAGTAATGGGTAAAAAAATGGAGGTAAGATAAGGTACTCATAACCCAGAAGAAAATTCATGCAGGTGAGATCAGAACGATAGTGAACTAAAATGAGTGACAGAATTGAGAGCTTATTAATCTTCATTTTAATCCCAAGCGGAAACCCACATTACTCTGGCATTACAGTCTGGCAAGCACTCTCCATCGATGGGGCATCTTTTTTTGTGACTAAGCTGTCTGCCTGTTTTTATCAGATGTGTTCACTCCACAAAATACAAGTCACGAGCCTATGAGAATGACAACTAGTCCTTCTGCCTGCAGGACTAGTATTAGTCCATGGGTCTGCGAGCCCATTAACAAGTATTGTCTTTCATTTACTATTTAGTAACAGACAGTAGTTTTATTTTATTTTCCATTCCGTTAGCAGTAGTGTTATATCATTGTATCCTTTCTTACGGGTTTGTTATGTCAAAAATTTGCAAGATTCCTATTTTCCTCTACTGTCCATCTTCTCTATTTCTCTAAACATTCTGGAGGAGCCTACCCTCGAAGTCAGGCAGCCCATTTCCCTTCCTGTATTTCCATTCCTTATCTTCAATACATAAATATAGTGTTACAGATGCAGAGGAGGAAGATGAATCACAGAGATGGATTTGCTAGGGCTTTCAGAAGAGCTGTTGAGGGCATTTGTTCAAGGAAATTTCTTTCTTTCTTCAGCCTTCTTTGTCCAGTTCCATAGCAGAATAACTTTTATTTGATTAAAGCCACGTCACTATAAATGCTGGCCAGTGTGACCGATCCCATGTGTTAAAATATTGTCGGCTACCACTACAAGAAAAATAGATTTTTGCGACCAATTTATTGCAACTAACAGACTGAATTAGTTGCAAATAGTCTGTATTTGCGACTAATTCAATCTGTTGGTCGCAATAAATTGGTCGCAAAAGCTTGATTTTCTTGTAGTGTACCTAGCAGGACTCATTTTATCGTCTACAGCTGGTGCATAGGATGCAAGAGTGTGTGCTTTGAAGGTTATTTGAGATGAAAAAATTTATTTGTAATTTTTTTCCTAAAAGAGAAAATTTTATATTAGATTTTGTAATCTCCATTTACATTTGTTTATTCCTTAAATTTTAAGTAATTTTATATATTAATTATTTAAATAATAATATGTTAAAATATACTATTTAACAAGTGTGATTAAGGATGACAAAATTTATAATAAAAAAAAATCTTCACACATCCAACACACCATCAGATTAGATCCCACAATAATGAAAAAAAAAAAAACTCATTTAAACTCTTTTCTAAGTTAGGTTTGGATGTTGAATAAGATGAGAATTTTTTAAAATTTTGTGAATAGTGTTAAGATGAAAGTTTAAAATATTATTTTTTAATATTATTATTGTTTTGAGATTTGAAAAAGTTGAATTAGAATTTGAAAAATTTAAATTATTTATTATATTTTATATGAAAATTTAAAAAAGATATAATGATGAGATGAGATGAGATTTCTCTTCTTTGCCTCCAAGCATAAAGTATACTGACACAGTAACTTTGTAATTGGCAAAACTCAGAATGATAAGGATCTTAGTGCTCGTGTGAATTATATGTCAAGGAAGGTCGATAATAGACAAAATTATTTGGCATGTTGTTCAAAATTAGTTCAATTAAATTCTAATTCCAATTTTATTCAAAAAATTTGTTCATATTTTATAAACTATATAAAAATATTTATAAAAAAAATTGAAATTATCTTATCAAAATTTTTATATGAAGTTATAAGATATACAAATAACCTAAAGGTATATTGCTTATCATCTTGAATTTTGGTTTAACCAACTTTTAATTTAAGTAGTTGTCGTGTGAAATTATTTAAAATGTGACTTTGTACGTTTTAAGAACATACTGTCGATCAACTCACTGTTGTGGGTAAACCTGTTGAGAACAATGACCTCATCTCTTTATATCCTTGGAGGGCTCAATCCATCAGACAATGCCTTCATTACCTCTTTTTCAACTTTTATATTGCTCAGAGTGTATGAATTTTGCATACCAAGGGTGACACCATCCTTCTCAACTAGCTGGCAGCCAAGGCAAATTCCTCATTTGGTCATATTGAGGCAAACAACCACATGATCACAACCGCTTTGGACAACAGGGCGGCTTAATAGGTTCTGGGCTTAAGGTTAAAATTTTGAGTGAAATTTTTTCTTTTTAAAGTAAAATTAAATAAATTTATTTTTATTTTTATATTAGATTTTTATTTAAAAATAATTCCTATTGTTTTGTAAAGTAAAATGATTGATTATGATTTTATAAATTCTCCCCTCCTATTGCTAGACTGACTATCGTTCGTAGATCAACTTTTCATGGCAACGCCACTTCCTGCCTTGCTGAGGCTGCTCTTGCTAACTAACTGATAGCTCTGAGACTTTCTCCCCCAGGTATTTTCTTGATTTGAAAGTATTTGAGGCACTTACATTGTTCCTGGAACTATTGAAGATATTTGATGAGTTTGACCCCTCTTGCTAGGTATTCCTCGGTGATCTACCCGACTACTACCTGTGAGTCTGCTTTTCAATCTCCTCCCCCCTAATGTCTTCGTTATTGCTAAATCGACGAGCACTACTTCGTATTCAGCTTCGTTGCTTGTTACTTTAAAGTCTAATCGTATTGCATGGTATAACTCCTTTCCTTCATTCATTGCTACGTACACACCAACTCCTCCTCCTGCTCGGCAGGATGACCTGTCCACATACACTTGCCATGGATTCTTCTCAGGTGACTTCTGAGCTTCTTCCCGAAAATTTAAAAATTCTGCTACGAAATATGCCAAGATCTGCCATTTCACAGCGTTCTTTGGTACGTAGCTAATGTCGTAGTCACTTAATTCAATTAACCATTTGACCAGCCGCCTAGAGGTGTCTAGTTTTTGCAACACCTTTTGTAATGGTGACGAGGTAATTACCTTTATCAGATGTGCTTGAAAATATGGTTGTAATCGCCTTGCTGCTACTACTACGGCTAAGGCGACTAACTCTACTTTTGGGTACTTGGTCTTAGCTCCTCTTAGGGCTCTGCTTGCGTAATATACCGACTTTTGCTCCTTCCCTTCTCCCCGAACCAGGGCTACTGGCACAACATCTGGTGTCACTGCCACATATAACGACAACGGCTCCCCTTGCTTGGTGTGGCTAAGTAATGGTGGTGTGGTCAAATATTCATTTAGCTGGGTGAAGGCTTCCTTGCACCTGGCATCCCAATCTTGTGCCTTCTTAAGCACTTGAAAAAATGAAAGACACTTATCTGTCGACTTGGATACAAACCTGTTAAGAGCTGCTATTTTTCCTGCCAGCTTCTATACTTCGTTCAAATTTGTGGGCGACTTCATTTCTATTATTGCTCTTAGTTTCTCGAGATTTTTTTCGATCTCCCTTTCTGACACCATGAAGCCGAGGAATTTTTCCGACTGCACTCCGAATGTACATTTCGTCGGTTTGAGCTTCATTTGATACTGTCGCAAAACCTGGAAAGCCTCCTTAAGGTCCTCCACATGCTGGGCAAGCTCCATACTTTTTACCAGCAGATCATCAATGTATACTTCCATGTTTCTCCCAATCTAGTTTTTAAACATTTTGTTTACCAACCTTTGGTAGGTCGCCCTAGTGTTCTTCAAGCCAAAGGGCATCACTTTATAGTAATATAATCCTCAGTCAATTATGAAAGCAGTCTTTTCTTGATCAGTCTCATTCATCCTAATTTGATTGTACCTCGAGTAGGCGTCCATGAAGCTTAGCATCTGGTGCCCTGTTGTTGCATCTACTATTAAATCTATCTGTAGTAGTGGAAAACTGTCTTTTGGGTAAGCCTTGTTTAGGTCAGTGAAATCCACACACATTCACCTATTCCCGTTAGAATTCTTTACCAGTACCATGTTGGACAACCACTCTGGATATTGTGCTTCTCTAATGAATTATGCCGCCAGTAAACGGTCCACTTCTTCAGTGATTGCCTTATACTTCTCGATACTAAAGTTTCTTTTATTTTGCTTAATTGGGCATGCCTTCGGGTCTATGCTCAGTTTGTATTCTATGATCTCCTCTTCTATCCCTGGCATATCCTTATGACTCCATGTGAGCACATTTTTATGGTCTATAAGAAATTCTATCAACAGCTGTCTTTCTTCCCTTGATAGTTTAGTCCCTATCTTTACGTGGCTCTCAGGATAACCCTTTTCGAGGGTGACCAACTCTATGGGCTCATCTGCCTCCCTTTGCCTTAGAGTACTTTCATCTCTAGTTTCCAGCTTCGTCATCATTATTTGGGGGGCTGGCGGGGGAATTGCCTCCTCCTTAGTGCCCACCGTGCTGACTTCTCCTTGCCCTGTTCTGAGCTTCTACATATAACATTCTCTGGCCAGAACTTGTTCGTCACATACCTCGCCTATTCCAGTCCTTGTCGGGAATTTCATTTTTAGATGATAGGTTGAAGTAATAGCCTTCAAAGCATTCAACACGAGTCCCCCAATGATTGCATTATATGTTGATCAAGTTCTTACCACTAAAAACTCAATCATCGTTGTGGCGATATGGGGGTCAGTGCCTACAGATATTGGCAACGTAATGGACCCCATTGGCTGTACCGCTTCTCCAGTGAACCCCTTTAACGTAGTTGGCATTGGTTTTAGTCGACCTGCATTGGTCCCCATCTTGCTAAAAGCATCCCAAAATAGGATGTTTGCCGACCTTCCGTTGACAATTAAAATCCTCCTTGTTGTAAAATTTGCCACCACCATAGTTACCACCAATCCATCATCATGGATACACGACCCCTCGCCAATCCTCGTCGCCAAAGGATATTATGGGGGACATATGCACTTTAGGTTGGTTGACGGGTCTCTCCAAATTAAAAACGTTTTCGTATCTTGCCCACCTAGCATACGCCTTTCTTCTTGAAGAACTTGGACCACCTCCTGCATACCCACTGGCGATTGTATGTATTTCGCCCAGGGGTGGGTTTTTGCAGCTTCATCTGTTCTTGATTTCTGGTCACTAGGTTCATGTGACCTCATCCCTCTTCTTGGTGATTCCCATCGCTTAGGGCTTTCACTCCTCCTTCTCTTATACTCGAGCTTCTGATCGTTTGTACGTCATGGGGGGTAATGTTTTGGATCAAGCGTTCCAACTTGCTACTACCCCTCATTTCTTCTACCTTTCACTTCAGGTTGTAGCAGTCCTCAATTCTGTGCCCTTTTGTTTTGTGATAAGTACAGTACTTCTCAGTTTATTGCTCATTGGTTGGTTCTTCTTCCTTTGATTTGTCCAGGTTTTGTGTACTGGAGTAGTGCACATAACCACCATTGTGTCTTCTTATGTTACTATACCGCCTTAATGCTACTGGTCTTTCTTCGCCTTTTGGCCCCCATCTCGATCTTTCCTCTGTTCTCCTTTAAGTTCCCGTTCATTCATTCTTTCCAGTTGGGTGGTCAAGGCGATAAGGGTGTCTCAGCGTTGACAAAATCGTCGGCCCTGTCTATGAACTCTCGTAAAGTGGAAGGGATTTTTCTGGCCAGCTCAGCCATAAAGGGGCTCCTCGGCCAAATACCTCCCAGTAATGCTAGTAGCATGATTTTTTCGTCTTGATCATCTGCTATCATCTTTTCTTTATTGAAGCATGCCAAATATGCTTTCAAACTTTCATCATCTCTCTGTTTAACTGTTAGCAAGTACGCGGCTGGTCTCCTGCACCTTTTACTTGCCATCAATTGGGTCAAGAACTGCCAGCCCAATTCTTCAAAACTTTCTATGGAATTTGGTTTTAAGGCATCAAACCATCCTCTCGACGATCCCTTTAGAGTAAAAGGGAAAGCCCTACATGCAATTTTTCATGGGAAACCGTGCAACGTCATATGGGCTTTGAAAGTCTCCAGATGCTCCACGAGATCTTTTGAGCCGTCATATGGGTCTATCGATGGGACTTTAAACTTTAGCGGCAGAGGCATAGTCATAATCTCCACAGAGAATGGTAGATTTGTGCTAGATAACAACTGATCAACCGTGAGGATGCTCCTATCTTTTTGGCCATCTCTTCATATTTATCTATTAGGCTGCGTACGTCGTGGTGCAGCTTCTTCGCCTCCTCGTTCTCCTGATGGCCTTAGCCAATGCCCGTGCTATTTGCCTCTATCTCTACCCTGTCGGCCTAACTAAGTGTCGCGTCTTCTCCTAATGGCCCGTTTCATGACTTGAGAGTCGCGTTCTCCTTATGCAGTAAGTCCACCTATGTGGAAAGTTTCTTTATTATATCCTTCATTTCCACCAGTCTTTCCTCCATGTTTTGTGAAATTTCTCCCTGATCTCTAGTTGCCTGAGATAGAGTGGTGATGGGCTTGTTAAAACACGCTAAGTATGAGACAAAGACAATCCCACAGACGGGGTCAACTGTTAGGACGTGTTTCACTGCTGCCACCTCGCAATCCCCTACAACCAAAGATTAGATGGCTCTGGGGTTTGATGTGAAGCCTCCGATACTTAAGTCAGTATAGCAATATGTGAATAATAAGAATCTTCAGGAATCCAATCCCCTTTACGTACTTGGGTTCTCCTCTTATATAGAACTTCTGAACCATTCTATTGCTTAAGGGATAATAGATATATCTATTATTCAAATTCAAACTTGGGGATGAGGGCTCATGCTTTGATGGATTGTTACAACAATTGCTCTTATCCTTTATCGCTGCTAGGTGTTATCTAGTCGGCAATGGGAAGTAGGCTGGACCCTTCTCGGATTTAAAGGGTCGCTTCGGTATTGGGACTCAAATCATGAATAGGTGAAGGCACAGGCCCATACTACAAAGGTGAGAGGAATGTCCTCTCCAGTTCTCTTATCAAATATGTGGTGTATAAATTATGAATAGAATAACTCAATTAGTATAAGAAGAATAAATAAATAAAACAATAAAAAATCAAATAATTATATATGATGTGTAGTGTGTAAGGATGATGAGCAGTAAAACTCCACTAAAAAAATATAACTTTGTCTAATAATAAGAAAGGACACCCCCTAGTAATTAGGGCACATATAAGACTGTTCATCTAGATTTCGGTTGATAAGAATCTGGTCCTACATTATTAATGTGTCCCGGTTGGATTATGATTCTCTACCCTTTTAATTCTAATATTTTTTAGATAAATATGATATATGTGATTAACTAGTGTCTGGAACCTTAGAATTAAACCAACTTTTTTAACCCTTAAATAACATATTGATAACACAAGTGCGTACCAAACCTTTACAAGGATCATCGAAACTATCGACTTGATACGGACAACAAATTACTGATCTTTCGGGCGTTTGTCAAAGTTGTAATTACATATGATATAAATGATATGTCGGCCTTCTTTTTCACGTGCTCCTGAAAATAAATCAAGTACTAATTCAATCAATATTAACGTATACGGTGAACTGCCAAGACGTTTTCATTACCAAACAAGTAGTACTCTTGACGTTTTCAAGGGTGTAGATATAATTTTCAAAATAACACGAGTCGGACTATCTGACCGCTACACCAAATTAATTTTTTTTTATAATTTTATAATTTATATTTTTTTATCATTTAAAAATATTTTTTAAAAATATAAAAAAATATCAATACACAAATAATAATTTAAATAAAAAAATTAAAATATATGAAATATCAAAATGAATAGGTAAAATGAGTGGACAAATTAATATTTTTCAAATAATAATATTCCTGCATGTTTTAAGTTTTTCTTTTCAAAACAGTCCTAACATCTTTTCCGTTTTCTCCTCAAATTTGATTTAATTGATGACAAAAGACGAGCTAAGTCTTATTATTACTGATCAGACGTTAAGTGCAACATTTGCAGGCAGGGAAGAAAAGAAGGAAGCTGGAAAGATTCAAGTTTTATTGCTGCACAAGATTGAATATCATTTACTAACGGATCAATAAAAATAACGGATCAAGTAGATATTCTCCAAGAAAAAAATTCACATGGATCATGCACGTTATTAATTGAAAAGAACAAATTATTTGCAGGTCCCGGCCCCGTGTAGTTAATTTCCATGCAGGCTATCTAGCTCCACACAACCACATTGTACCAGACCACAAATCAAACCAGATAATTACATAAATGAGATAATTCAATACGTGGCTGCATGAGTACCAAGTATTAAAACAAGGCGATCGATCTAACATGCATGGATTCACCACATGAATTTCATTTCTCAAGAGGTTTCATGTCCAGTACTATATATATAAGCTCTTCGTTCCTATATCATTTCATCCTCAGCAAGTCGAAGTATATACTGGAAAACCTAAGAAGCCACAACTATTTCTTTCTCCTACCTGTACCAAAGATGAATGGCCTAAATCTTGACCATGAACTAAATCACACTTCTTCCAATAACACAAACCCACTAGATCCTGAGGAGTTTAGGCGACAAGGCCACATGATCGTGGACTTCCTAGCCAACTACTACGCAGATATCGAGAAATATCCAGTCCTAAGCCAAGTTGAACCAGGATATCTCCAAAAACACTTGCCAAAGTCCACCCCACATGATCCAGAACCCATCGAAACCATTCTCCAAGACGTGAAAGACCATATTATTCCTGGTATAACGCATTGGCAAAGCCCTAACTTCTTTGCCTACTTCCAATGCACAAGTAGCATAGCAGGGTTTCTCGGTGAGATGCTTTGCACTGGATTCAATGTGGTCGGGTTCAACTGGATCGCATCCCCAGCTACGACTGAACTGGAGACGATAGTCATGGATTGGCTTGGAGAGATGCTCAACCTGCCTCACTCTTTCCTATTTTCGGGCAATGGAGGTGGAGTGATACAAGGGACTACTTGTGAGGCCATTTTGTGCACAATGGTCGCTGCCAGGGATCAAATGCTTCGCCGAGTCGGGAGACAAAATATGGGAAAGTTGGTAGTTTATGGGTCTGACCAAACACATAGCGCACTCCAAAAAGCGGCACAAATAGCAGGAATCCACCCAAAGAATTTCAGAGCCATCAAGACCACTAAGTCCACATCATTTGCGCTCTCACCAGACTCCCTACGATCAGCCATTCGTGCAGATATGGAAGCAGGCCTGGTCCCATTGTACCTATGTGCCAATGTGGGGACAACATCAACGACTGCCATTGATCCATTAGGGTCATTATGTGATGTGGCAAAAGATTATGGCCTTTGGGTCCACGTAGATGCTGCTTATGCCGGAAGTGCTTGCATTTGTTCTGAGTTCCGGCATTTCTTGGATGGCGTTGAGGGTGTAAACTCACTCAGTCTCAATGCACATAAATGGCTCTTCACCTCTTTAGATTGTTGTTGCCTTTGGGTTAAAGATACGAGCGCCTTGATAAAATCACTATCAACAAACCCCGAGTTCTTGAGAAATAAAGCTTCTGATTCGAAGCAAGTGGTCGACTATAAAGACTGGCAGATAACTCTAAGCCGAAGATTCCGAGCCTTAAAGTTATGGTTCGTGCTTAGAAGCTATGGAGCGGCTAACCTGAGGAACTTCATGAGAAGTCATGTTAAAATGGCCAAACTTTTTGAAGGGCTTGTAGCAATGGACAAGAGGTTCGAGATTGTGGTCCCCAGAAATTTTGCCATGATTTGTTTCAGGATTAGTCTGCCATCAACAATGGGTAAGGAGACATATCAAAATGGCGAGGTGGGTGATAATGGTCAAAAGTTACTAAAAGAAAAGATCACCATTGCAAATGAGCTTAACAAGAAGTTATTGGAGTCCATTAACGCGTCAGGTCGTGTTTACATGACTCATACCGTACTTGAAGATGTGTATGTAATACGATTTGCGGTTGGTGCAACTCTGGTAGAGGAAAAACACGTTATAATGGCTTGGAAAGTGGTACAGGAGCATGCGACTGCCATACTAAGCAACAACTAAAATGCTTAATTAGCCTTTCTAATTGCATGGCGCCAGACAACGTACGAGTAGCAAGGCATCAAGAAATTTATAATTATCTCTGGAATAAAAAAACTAAATATCAATGTCAATTTCAAGCCAGCCATTTATGATAGGCCTCGGCGTTCAGATAAAGGCCTAAAGCCAAATCCCAAATATATGGGAAGATGTTAGACGTGGGAGACGGTTGCATGCATGTAGCGTGGACTAGGTCAATAGCTGTTTTGATCCGTTAGAGAGTTTAAGCTCTATGTTTGCTTTTCTGTTGTTGCATGATTTCCTTTTATGTAGTACGTGTGTTTATGCTTTCTGTTACTAGCTGATAGGACTCTTTTATTTCGGCAATATGTATGTAGGTTTGCTTATTTAAGCAGCCAATGTTTTCGTTAATGAAGTCAAGTATTTTAATCCAAATTGTGGTTCATTCTAACCAGAAGAGAAAACAAATTATCTTAGCGTTTGTATTATCTGTGTTTGGGACCCATCAATTTATTAGTGTATTTTGCGCTTTGTGTTGGTGTAGTACTTGAGGTTCCTTTTCGGGCTGTAATGATTTTCGATTGTTTCCATTTGAAATAAAGGAAGGTTATCTAGATAGCTAGTTTTTTTTTTTTTTTGAACCAATCTTTATAGCTAGTTTGAATGTGATTACTTTGAACGCCTTTGGCAGTGCGGGCTTCCATCAGGGGTGATCAATGTGTTTCGTTTGAGTGTACGTATAATAGCATATGAGTTCTTAATTTTAACCTCATCCACTACATCGATTAAATGATAAAATTTAATTTGAAAGATATAAATTTTAAAATATCTATTCCAAATAAAATTATGATACATAAACACTTTATTAAATAAGTACACCAAAACAATATAACCAGATACAGTTGGCATAATATATAATTATATATAGGTGGATCAAATATCAGTATAAGTTATTCCTCTGTTGTGATGATCGATGTAACCAGAGACTATTTTTTTTAGTAATATTATTTAAAGCTTATTTTTAATCTCAAATAAGTGAAAAAATACATTTGAGGAATAACATTACACGTATTTTTCAGATAATGCAGAACAAAATTAGAATTTTAAAAAAACTATCAATGGGCAAAAATACCCATAAAATTTTCAAATAATTTTAACTATCAAATAATCATCATTTCTTGTATAGAAAATAATTTTTTAATTTATTTAAAAAAAAATATAACATTTTTTAAAGTGCTTTAAAGATATGGTTACTAAACAGTAAATAACTTTTTAATAGTATAACTTATTATTTAAGTTATAAGCTATAAGTTATATTTCCTACCGCAATTCCAAACATGTATATAGTATTTTTTTCGCCGCAAATAGTCATTATTATCACAAATAACTTATCATAAATAATCATTTTTCTTGTACTGGCAATAATTTGTCATTTTTCTAATTAGTGGCTTGTGTACATGTTAGTCAGCGGAATACCTCCAGCATAGCTTATTGAGTTGCTCTACAAGTTTATCCAGTTTGAACAAATAATCCAATATGCCTCAAGCATCTCTTCTTGCTGGTGAAGTATATTATGTAGAACGAACTAGAGTAATACTCAATAAATCTATAGCCTAGATATTTTTACAAGAGAGAACAAAAAGAGAGAAATTTTGTACTTTGATTTTGGAATAATTTGAGAACCATTTGAGGGGGGCTATATATAGCCCTCCCTGTGCATTTCAAACAGCTGGCCTTAAAAGCTAGCCTTTGAACCAATAAAGTGGACTTTTTTTTTTTTTTTTTTTGCGAAGAGCCGATAGCCACACGTCTAATTTCCCGTCCCAAGTTTATTAATATGCCATCACTTATGGTGAAAGAATACCGTAGTTACAAGCAAAGCATCAGGAGATTACAAATAAAGAATTCAAAACCCTCCCAAATACAAAAACCAACAAAATCAAAACCAGATAATAAAGATAAGCCAAAACTAAACAAGCCTATAATAAGAGAATTCTAAACAGGCCTAGATTAGAAAAACAATGAAACTCTAAACAAGCCTAAAAACCATGAAACATACCAAAGCCAAAAACAATAAAACTTAAACTCTAAAGTAAGGCAAACCCAATTTATCCGTACGAATAATGCCTTTTAAATACCTTGGCAATTGATTAATATCATTATAGATGACATTCGTTTGAAGCTCACCGTGTTTAATTAAGTAATCAGCAGCCTGATTTCCTTCTTGAAATTGATGCACTACCTGAAAGTTCATGCCTTGAAGCTTGGAGACAAGTTCTTCCTAATAATCCCACAAATGCCAGATAGTACATTTTCCATTCCGAAACCAGTCCACTACAATTTTAGAATCACTCTCAATAATCACATTATAGCAAGATAAATTTTTACATAAATGGATACCTTCCAAAATTGCCTTCAATTCTACACCATTGTTAATGCCAATTCCGAAGTAACTCGAAAACGCCCTCTTTAGTTTTCCATATTCATCACGCACAAGACCCCCACCTCTTGATGCTCCTAGATTATTCCGACAACTTCCATCGCAGTTGAGTTTCATCCATCCTCTTGGCAGCTTCGACCACACCACGAGCTTGCACATGTTGATAACAGGTTCCGGCTTATCTAATTGAAGAGCCTCCAAGATGTGCCTGTCATGAGTAGATAGCGCCTTGTAACATTTAACATGTCCTGCCAGAATTCTCACCCACATCCGAATATATCTCAACACTTGATCTTCATTTCCTAGTTCACCCTCCATTGTTGCTTTACATCTACAATTCCATAGACACCAAGTGATGATGCATGGTATTAAACCCGTGAGATTCCTAGCATTAGATGTCTTTCTAGCTGAACACATCCATGCCGAAAATCTAGCTTTCTAAGAAACAAAAGCCATACACGACACATTCAACAAAACACTAGCACATTCCCATTCTTTATAAGCAACCTAACCTACGGCTAAAACATGATCAATTAACTCCTGATTTCTCTGCCTACAATAATCACAAGTCGAGGCTAAAGAAATGCCTTTCTTCTACACCCTATCATCCACCGCCAAGCTGTTAAACCAAGCTTTCCAATTGCATATAGAAATTTTTTTTGGCAAAATTGCATGCCATATCTACTCATGCCACGACGGTAGCTCCCTTTTTTTCCATGACACCTCCCATGCAGTGACTGTGGTAAATTACCCATCCAAAGTCGGCTTCCAAACACAGATATCTATCCCTTCCCGTCCATGAATTCGAGCTTGTAAAATTCCGTTCGTGACTTCTGCTCCCACTAGGTCTTCCAAGAGCTTAGTATTCCACTCCAGATTCACCCAACATTCTCTAACACGTAATTGTTTATTCGAGATGTCTGTGAATCTAGTCGAAACTGGTCTGGAAGCCAACCATATATCAAACCAAAAGAAAGAATTTCCACCCCTCAACAAAATCTGCATGTTTTTCATAACTTCCGGTATATTAGCAACTATTAACCTCCAAAACAACGAATCAGTCGCCTTTTGAAAATTAGACAAAAGATGTCCATCCTTTTAAGTTTTTTTTTTTTTTTTTTGATAAACCATCCTTTAAATATTTAGATCTGAAAAACTTAGCCCACAAATTTTTAGATGTGAGGATCCAATAAGTAAATTTCATATGGAATGATTTTTAAACTTCTCTAAGATTATGTTTGGAAAACAAGTTTTTCTTAAAATTTTCATCTTCATCTCATCTCATCTTTACACTTTTTCAAATCCCCATACAAAATATAATAAATAATTCAACTTTTTCAAATCCCAATATAACTTTTTCAAATTCTAATTCAACTTTTTCAAATCTCAAAACTAAAAAATAATATTTTAAACTTTAAAAAAAAACACAAAATTCTCATCTCATTCTCCAAACATAATCTAAAATGCCTTAGCCCCAAACCTCATTCTTTAGTAGGCTTACAAACTTTCGACCAGGCTCTCCAATGTGTCTTTCGTTTACCATCCACTTCCCCCCATAAGAAATTCGCCAATATAGAATTAATCCTAGCTATAGTCACCTAAGGAACATTAATCACATATAGCATATGAAGAGGCATACTAAACAAAACATGTCTTAAAAGAATTAGCCGACCTCCCTGTGATAACGTTTTAAACTTCCATCCAGCCACTTTTTTCCTTATTTTTTCAACCAATGGCTTAATAATACGAAAATTCAATCTTCATGAAATCAGAGGCGCACCCAAATAAGTCATCATGAATTTCCTTTCCTTAAAACCTGTAAGTCTCAACAGACCCCTCTTCCGAATTGGTTTGATAAATTTTGAAGGGAATAAAGCCGATATCTCTCTATTGATTTTTTGACCCAACCATCTTTCATACAAAGAGAGAGTATCCACCAGATTTTTAATGGATATTTTCCTTTCCATGGCAAAAATCAATAGATCATCAGCATATAATAAGTGAGAAATCAACGAAGCTCCCAGCGGGTGAGAAAATCTATCAATCCGGCCACCTTAAAAAATTTTCTGAGCAGTCTCGTCAAAACTTCCTCCATAATAATAAATAAATAACTTAATAAAGGATCACCTTGATGAAGACCCCGAGAAGATCTAAAGAACTCCTTGAAAGTCTCATTCATCATCACGATGTACCATGGAGACTTTACACATTTTTTTTTTAAATAGTTAAGGCCACATGTCCAAGTGGCCTCTCCCCAAAATTTATTAAAAACCCTCACTTAAGGAGAATGGATACCTTGAAAACAACCAAACAATCCAAAAATCATTCTAGGGGAGTTACAAATAAACAATAAATCCACTAACTCCTATACAAAAAAACTAGCAGCAACAACAAACTAAAATAAACAATAAACCTATTTCACATAAACAATCTAAGTGAGTGTAAATGCAACGTAAAAAAAAAAAACTCCCCATTTATTCTCTAATACTTGGCAGCCCCCAATAATCCATTCTCATCAATCCCCTCGCTGGACGAGGCAAGTCATTTGAATTCCTATATGTACAATTAATTCCTCCCTCCTCCAATCTTGCCAGAAAATCTGCTACTTTATTTCCTTCGCGAAACTGATGGGTCACCTTGTATTAAAAAATATGTATAATTTCCATAAGGTCCTCCCAATAATCCCCTAAATACCACACCGTACAATAACATTTTTCCAACCATTGCACTACTAATAGAGAGTCACATTCTATATGCACCTCTCTTAAACCAATCTCCCTGCAAATCTTCAAACCATGAATTAAAGCACGAAGCTCCACTTCATTATTAGTACCATAGCAAAATTTTACTGCACAAGCGGAAATTAACTTCCCTTCATCATTGCAAACAACACCACCTCCTCCACAACTCCCCGAATTACCCCTACAAGCACCATCTACATTCGATTTAACGCATCCAGCTCTAGGTTTACTCCAAGAAATTAATTTTGGATGTCGCCGACTGCCGTGGATTATTGGAATGCCAAATTAATGTCCATCAATAGATGGCTTCCAAATCCGAATGTCTCCACCTCGATGGCCACAAGGGACAGTGGCTCTTATATCATTAGCCATGGCATCTCTTACTAAATTTTTCAACAACTGCACATCCCAGGTATTAGCCACCCAAACCTTTTTAATCAATAATTTTGGATTTAACACAACATCAAAAGAAGCTGCCAAAGGTCCATTCAACAACCATTTGTCAAACCAAAAGGAAATATTTCCTTCTCTAACCTTAATAATAAAATTCTCCAATACTTCTAGCAATACTTTGGACATGGACTTCCACAATCTGGAATCCAAACTCCTGCTTGCAGCTCCAATAAATTGGTCTCCTCTAAAATGTTTTGCCTTAAAAAATTTTGACCATAAATTATCTATAAACAAAATTCTCCAAGCTAATTTCATGTGCAAGGATTTATAAACATCTTCAAAACTTCTAACACCAATTCCTACCTCCACTATTGGCCTACACATCGATGCCCACGAGCACCATCTTCTCTTAGAGTCCCCCCAAAATAAACCCGATAAGATAGAATTCAGCTTTCCCAACATAATCTTTGGCACATCCAAAACAGTTAACAAATGAGTTGGCATACTACACAACGCATGTTTTAAAAGGATCAGTTTACCTCCTTGAGAAAGAAGTTGCCCCTTCCATCTTGCCACTTTGTTCTTCACCTTCTCCACCAACAGGTTTAACATACGAGAAATGACTCTTCCATCAGTTACTGGTGCCCCTAAATACCATGTGGGTAGACTGCCTTCCACAAAACCCATCATATTAAAGCGAGCCGCACGCCAAGATACATTTTTTTTTTTTTTGAGAAAAACATAGAAAACTTATCTATATTTATCAACTGCCCAGACCAAGCAGAATAAGTCTCAAGAATTTTTGAAATACCTCTTAAAGACTTCCTTTCCCCATTAGAAAAAATTAGAAAGTCATCCGCATATAGCAAATGTGAAATTAGAGGAGCACCACGGGGATGAACATAACTCCCTATCCCATTTTCAGCAAAGCCTTTATTCAACAAACGAGATAATATCTATTCCAATAAATTGAATAAATAAGGCACGGTCCCCTTGACGTAGACCTCTCGAAGACTAAAAAAATCCTTTATAAGTCTCATTCATCATTATGGAGAACCAAGGCGACTTAATACACAGCCCCACTAGATTGCAAAATTTATCAGAAAACCCAAAAGCCTTAAGAACGTGGATTAAAAAATCCCAATCAAGTCGGTCATAGGCTTTGGCCATATCTATTTTCATCATGACATTACCTCCACAATGCTTCTTATTGATCGACTGCATCATTTTCTGAGCCAAAGAAATATTTTCAAAAATGCTAAGACCTAGGACAGAAGTACACTGTTCTAGAGAAATTATTCTGGAAAGGAATGGTGTCAAACCCATAACCAAGATTTTAGAAAAAATCTTGTAAGCCACTGAACACAAACTAATTGGCTTGAACTTGTTAAAACTCTTCGGATCCTATACTTTTGGAATCAAAACTATGAATGAGGAAGAATAAAATCTCGGCAAAGAACTTCTCAAGAAAGAATCTTCTGCTGCCTCCACCAAATCATCCTTTACAATATCCCTAACAATGCATAAAAAATGCCAACCCAAATCCAGCAGGCTCAGGACTACTGTTCTTCAATATAGACCATAGTGCCTCCCTCACTTCCCTTTTTGATGGTGGTCCCCAAAGTCCCTCATTTTCCTAAACCAAAATAACTAACCTCACTAACAAAGATAAATTAGCCTGTTGAGGTGCTCCCGCCCCATACAGAATTTTAACAGCCCCACAATGTACCTCCTCCGGCGAACTGAGAACAACCCCATCAACGAGAGTCATAGAAGCTATCGTCAACTTTCTTCTTCTCATATTGGCCATTGCATGAAAAACTTTGAATTGTAATCCCCATCCTCCCGCCAATTTTTATTGGCAATTTGGGCTAAACGGATCTCCTCCATTAGCTCCCAATAATTAAGCTCAGCCTTTAAAACCAGCAATTCCATCTCTAACTCTTTCTGGAAACTTGACTGTAATTGAAAATCAACTTGCTCAATCCTCTCCTCAAGCTCCTTAATGGAATAAGAAACATGCCCAAAAACCCTCTTATTCCAATTCTTCAAACAAATTTTAATTTCTTTTACTTGGCCACAAGCTTCAAAAGACCCTTCTCCCTTACAGGTTCTTTCCATATCAACTCCACTTCCTTCAAGAAAGAAGAATGTTACAATCACATGTTCTAGAATCGGAAAGGCATAGGTTCATATCTATCAACACCACTCAAACCTTTAATAAGTAAAGGTGCATGATCCGACAACTTTCTAGATAAGCACTTCAAAAATGTTGACGAAAATGTTTCCAGGAAAACCGAATTCAATATCACTCTATCTAATCAAGCCTAGCTACGAGCACATCCTTGTTGCCCATTACACCAAGGCATCAATCTGCCCTTAACTGGCAAATCCATTAAGCCACAAGAATCAAGACACTTGTTAAACTCATTCATCATAATGGTTGGTCTAGGCATCCCCCTATCCTTTCTCCGTCATTATGAATAATGTTAAAATCACCAGCCACCAACCATGGAATGCTAACATTAGTTGTGCTTTTCAAAGTATTCCACAGCTCATGCCTTTCCACATACCTACATTTGGCATAAACCAAAGACAGCAACACTCTCATACTACCTTTTGTGATTAAAACCGTAATTAACTGATCGGTCATATCCACAATATCCAGCATTAATTCCTCTTGCCAAAGCAGCCATAATTTTCCATCCATTGATGCATTAGAACAAAAAATTTTAAAGCACAAAAACACTACCAAATCAGTCAATTTATCTTCCCATGCAAACGGTTCCGCAATTGCAATAATCAAACACTTATATTTAGAACCCAAGCTCTTTAACCAACACTTAGATATGCCAATTCCGCGCACATTCCATATCATCAAATTATCAATCATAAATTCATTTTAGCAGGGTGGGATAAAACCCACTGAGAATGTCAAAGTACCAGACCACTGTTGTTTTTCAGTCTAGAAGCCAAAGCCCTTTTACCATTTTCCGAAGCATAACCCTTCTCTTGCACAACCTAATTCAATGAACATTCCACTTCCTGGTTTGATTGATACTCCTCTTCCAATATACTCCATCCTCACTCCCTTTGAGGCCAAAACCTCATCAATTGCCTTAGTTGATCCACCATCCTTCTAGGCCAATCTGTTTTCATCATCTCTGATAAAAAAATCCACAACTGGAGAATGCATCAACACAGGAGATGGACTATTTTCCACAATGTGTCCTTACTCAACCATCACATTTTGACCATCTGCAGCATCCCCATCAACAACACCCACATCCTAACCCCTCTAATTCTCCCCCACCTGTGACAATGGTACTTCTTCCTCAACACAGACTATGCCATTCAACACTGCTATATTCTCTTACTCCCAAACAATTTATTTGCCCTTCTCAATTTGACTTGGTTTACTAGGCTAGTCTTCCTGCAACTCCTCCACCATAGTTGGCTTCGACAGATGCACCATAGGTTCTTTTTGCCTCTCACACCACATTTCCCTCTTGCCATCATTTCTATCTGAGACCACCCTCTTCTCCCTATTCTTGATGACTCGTTGTTGTCCCACCCTACAAACCACCGATGTATGCCCCTGCCTCTTAGATTTCTCACAATAAAATCCCAACTTCTCATACTTCACTGGTTGCCAAATCTTCTTATTAGCCACAACGATCGGAAAACCTTGAACTAACTCAGCCGACAAGTCAATTTCCACACAAATACGTGTACCAGTTGCTCAAGAACGAGCCAACGTTGCATGGTCTGTTCCCAAATACCTTCCAAATCAACTCGCCAAACTCTAGACACAATCCTTCCAATACAGGTGCATTGGCAATCCTGGAAGAAAGACCCATTGTGTGGCCGAAGTCGGTTCTACCTTTAAATCAAACTCTTTAGTCCAACAAAAAATTCAAAAACTGCAACCATCTATTGTTCGACCTTCCCTTGCCCAGCCATGGACGAAATCTCTCTCACTACCCATCTGTACTAACGCATAATAATTGTCCATAAAAATCATCGTCGGAATCTCCAGCAATCCCCAAGTTTTCACAATGGCTAGCCTCACTCTGTCAATCGATGGTCTTTGTCTAAGGAATCTTAGAACCAAAGCAAATTGAAGATCCTCCGTAGCGTTACTCATCTCTACCTCTGAGAAAATAAACTCCATTTCTCCATCCACCTCCACCAGCAACTAAATCGATATCTTGAATCCCTAAGTGAAATTCATTCGTGCCAACGCCTGCGCATAGGATTTCTGAGGAAGCCCCCCATCCATCTCTGCTCTACCACCTGCAGCACCACCATATGACCCAGCAGGCACCAACGACACTGGAAGGCCTAAAGGCGCCACCATGAAGGCGTACCCTAGGCAAAAAGCAAATCACAAAAAAAAAAAAAAAAAAAAAAAAAAAAAAAAAAAAAAAACAAGCCTTTTGAAATACCCAGCAGGCACCGATGACGCCGGAAGGCCCAAGGGCGCAGCCATAAAGGCATACCCTAGGCAAAAGGCAAATCACGAAAAACACAAGCCTTCTAAAATACACAGACCGAAAAGCCCAAAGCCCTGAAAAAGAGTGACGAAATTTGTAGGAGACTTTACACATTCACCTATCGATTTTCAAAATTTGTCCGAGAAACCAAAAGCATATAGAACCTCCATAAGAAAACCCCAATCAAATCTATCATACGCTTTGTCTATATCAATTTTCAATATCACATTGCCCCCAAATTTTTTATTTATTTAGGGAGTGAACCATTTCATGTGCAAGCGTTATATTCTCAAAAATATTTCTACCTAGAACAAACACACCTTGTTTATGAGAGACCAACTTATGAATCACCCGAGTCAAACAACTAACAATATTTTAGAAAAAAAATCTTATAAGCCACTGAACACAAGCTAATAGGTTGGAATTTATCAAAACTGGCCAAATCAGGCACTTTAGGAATTAAAACTATAAAGGAAGAGGAGTAGAACCTGGGAAGGGTCGTACCTCTAAAAAAATCTCTAGGTGCCTCAACAGCATTATCTTTAATAACCTCCAAACAAGTCGTGTAAAATTCTGAACTGAACTCATCAGGCCCCAGGCTACTAGAAAAAATAGCTTCGTTGACATCTAGTTCAGTCGGTTCCAAACCAAGCATATGATTCTCATCATCAGTAATGCCTTACTAATAATATATGATAATTGACATTGCTCCACATCAGCCTGCGTTGAGAGCATTTCTCGAAAAAACTATGCAGCACCAATATCAACATCTTTCGCAGTTTCCAGCGTTCTCCTATGATACCCTGTATTTACATGTATTTTAACCAAGTAATTATTGCATTTCTTAGGATTATGGGCTTTCTTGTTTTAAATTTTCGATGATTTACATAGTATTATTTTATGACTTTTAACTATGAAATTTAATTCAATATTTTTTATTGTTATTAATTATTGTTCATTATTTAAAATGATCTTTATTTTAAATTAGTTTATTGTTGGATTTTATTATTTTATTTTACTTAGTCACTGTGTTTAAATTAGTTTTATTTAAATTGCTGTTTTGAAATTATTTTTGTTGGATCAATTTTGTGACCCAAGGTTTGAGGATTGAACCTTATTTCTTTCCATTCCTTTTTCTTTTTCCATTTTCTCTTTTTCTTCTTTCTTTTCTCCTTATTTTTCCCCTGCCACACAGCCCGCACGCGACACCCCTCCCTATCTCCTTCGTCCGTTTTCTCCCTCCACCCACAGCGTCGCCATGCGTCACCCATTGCCGACACCACCCCTCCCATTTTCTTCCCCTCTAGTCGGCGACCTTACCCATCCAATTGCAGCTCCTCCCGAGCCGCCATTATGCACGACTTTATGCCGCACAGCGGCCTTTGAGCTCCAGCGTTGCCGTCACGCCAACATTGGCCACAAACTTTTCACCACAGCACCAGCGGCCTCCCAAAAACCTAACCCACCTATCCTCAGCCCGATCCGCCACCGATGAAGCTCCTTCATCTCCATTTTTTATTTGAGCATTTTGGCCTTCAACCGCTGCCAAGGCCAACTACCGCCATCATTAGTTTCACCAACACCCCTAAGCTCTTTCCTAGTAATCTCAAGTCTTTGTTTGACCCCGTTCAAAATCTACCATTTTGAGACCCACAGCCTTAGAGAATATCGCACTGTTTCGTTATTGTGCCGTCACTTCCAGCACCTCCATTATCCTTCAAAAATTATATTATAGCACAGTAAGTGTTTTGTCAAATAACTTTTGAGATTTAAATGTATTTTTATATTAACTCATATTTACTGTGAACTAGTTGGTTGTGCCAGACTGAGTCCTAGGCGGCCGGGCGTCTTTTCCTTCTACTGGGCATGAACTGAGTCAAGAATTGTTTAGCCAATTCTTTGAAACTGTCTATCGACCGTGGTCGGAGAGTTCCGAACCATCCTCTCGCTGTTCCTTTTAATGTCAACGGGAAGGCTCGACATGCTATCTCGCCGGGAAAGCCGTGGAGCACGATATGAGCTTTGTAGTTCTCCAGATGATCCAGTGAATCCTTGGATTCATCGTATAGGTCTACTTGGGAAACCTTAAATTTCAACGGGAGGGGCACTACCATAATTCGTTAGCTATACGGCAGATCTGTTCTACCGAGCAGACACTCGACTGAAGAAGAGCCTCCTATCTTTTTTTCCATTTCTTCATATTTCTCCGCCAATTCTTTCAACTCATCGTGCATCTTTTCTTTCTCCATCCGGCCCAGAGGTGACTCCATATTAGATTGCTCCTCTCCTTCTCCTTGTTCATTGTGGGCGGGTATGGCGGTATTGTTGGATTCAGCATTCCTCCTCCGGAGGTCGTCATTTTCCTTCTTCAAGATCTCTATTGTTTCCAATGCCTACTTCAACCTTTCCTCAGCTGCCGCCAGTCCCGCTTCAACGGACGGATCCATTGCTCGACTTGCCACAGAACGGGTGACGGTTGGCATGTGAGAACCACGTAAAGGGTTTATCCGTCAAGAGATCCCACAGACGACACCAAATGTTAAGGACATGTCTCACTTCAACCTGTCTCATAATCCTACGCAATGATCTGGGTGAAGTTGGCCTGGTTTGCCTGGGAAAACTCTGACGCTTAAGTTAGTTTTTAAAGCACATAAAATAATTTGAAGGAAAAAACCTCCCTTAAGAAAAGAAAGAAATCCCATTTTTATTGAGGATTATCTGGAACCTATGAAATCCTATTATTGCGTTCGATCGACGGCGGATCCCCTTGTTTTGATCCGAGTTTTTGGGTGCATTTCGTGTTTGAAGTGGTCACATATCTACATGAATTCCTGTTTTCTCGTAAGTGGTTGCATGCATATTGTTGACTTGACTAAGTCCTCGATACGTCGACTTTGTATATCGATGCCAAAAGCCTTTCCCGTTGGACTTATTTTCTACTGAGCTTGCTTTCTCAAATTCGGCTTTTTCATTATTATAAACCCTCCATAAAGATTATTAAAAACAACAATTTTTAAGGTGGAATCCACTTTTTATATCAAATTAAATCTATGCGTAACTTGTCTATTTTAAAACTTATACTTGCAAAGAATTTATTCTTGCGTGGACAAGTACCTCAGCAACAATATTTTTTTCAATTATTATTTATTTTCTAACTTTTAAATAGATTGTCGAAAAGAATTCGGTATATCTCATTTTTTCAAAAAATAGCAGGAGATTGATGTATCAACCAATTAATATTGGAAGGTTTGAAGCTAAGCTTTACACCTGATCTATATATGCATATAAATTAATATACGTACGTAATATAATAAAAGAAATTGAAAATATTGCATTATTAGAAGATCGACATTCAGTTTGACCCGTTTGGAGATGAACTCCCGGCTCCACGATAGAAACGATTTCTTTGAGTTTGAAATTTTCTTTAAAGAAAATAATTTCTGTCATAGTATTAATATATAATGTTGTCCCCATCTACCGATTTGTCTGGGCCGAATGCAAGTGCTACCAAACGTTTAATTGCAAGGATCATCGAAAATATCAACTTCAGATACGGACAACAAATTACTGATCTTTCGGGCGTTTGTCAAAATTGAAATTACATATGATATAAATGATATGTCGGCCTTCATTTTCTCGTGCTCCTGAAAATAAATCAAGTACTAATTCAAGCAATATTAACGTATACGGTGAACTGCCAAGACGTTTTCATTACCAAACATATATGAAACATTTATATAGCTAGCGTAACAACTCTTCTTGAAAATGTTTGTATAGAGTATATCATCTACGTACATTATTTAAATGATAAGATTTGATTTGTACTTAGATTTAAATTTTATAATTTATCTTTCAAATCAAATTATAACACATGAATAGTATATTGTGGTAATGTAGATATTTTAGAATAACAGTGCATGTATCAAAATATATCTCTCAAAATCCCAAACAATGGTTATTACATATATATGGCAGTTGCCACCCTATAGTATAGTGGTTGCTCACTAATTCAAATCAGAAATAATATTTGCAATTATAGAGTATTGTGTAAAAATTACGCACTCCTTTTAAAAAAAAAAATTAGTAAATATAAAATCTATATAAAAAAATTAATTTTTTAATAGTGAATCATACTCTTTATTTTTTTAGAAGTTTTACAGGCTCCACTTGTAATGTTTCGTATGTAAATATGCTTTAAAATGATTCTTTTTTATTTTTTATTTTTACGATAAAAAGGATTTTTTTGAGGTAGAAACTTTCTTTAAAGAAAATAATTTCTGTCATATATATTATTAATAATATTGTCCCCATCTACTTATTTGTCTGGGTCGAATGCAAGTTGAGAATGCTTGTAAATCCACCACACTGTAAAAGGTGGAGATGGTTTTCCATTTATAGGGAGGGATAGACATACATGTACAGCTATACAACACAAAAGGAAAACAATTATAAAAATAAATACAGCATCTCTACAATCATGAGTCAACTACTACAATTATGGTAACGGCTAAAAATCAGAGGAGGATTGTGGAGAATCCTCAACACCCCCCTCAAGCTAAGCGATTAGAGTAGACATGAAGTTTGGAGCGAAAAAACACAAAGAGAGACTGAGAGACATTCTTGTTGAAGATATATGCAACTTGTAGATTAGAAGGGACATGTTGAGTGTTGATAGTGCCGGACACCACAAGTTCTCGAAGAAAATGATAGTCAAGATCAATGTGTTTGGAACGCTTGTGAGAGACCGGATTAGAGTTCAAGAATAAAGCACTCTTATTGTCACATTAGGAACATGGAGATCACGAAGGAGATGTGCTAAACAAAGGACCTCAGTAGCAGTAAAGGCAAGAGCACGATACTCGGACTCACAACTGGAGCAAGAGACGGTGGGTTGCTTCTTAGCACTCCAAGAGCAAGATTGCCACCAAGGTAAATAGAATAGCCTACAGTAGAATGACGAGTGTCAGGACAACCTGCCAAGTCAACATCAAAGGAAGCAACAATACCAGTGGAGGATGAGGCAATAATCGTCAAGCCAAAATGAAGTGTTCCTTTGACATAACGAATGATATGTTTAATAGCTTGAAAATGGTCATTGGTGGGTGCATGCAAATATTGACTGACTGAATTAACAGAATGAGTAATGTCAGGCTGAGTGATAGTCAATTATTGCAAGGCACCGACAAGAGAGCGGTAGAAAGTGATATCGGCAAAGGGGGAGTCATCAGAAGAGAGCTGCTAAGCCACGACCATAGGGGTAGCAACAGGTTTGCAATCAAGGAGTTGGGCCCAGACAAGAATATCTCAAGCATACTTGGTCTGACTGAGGAAAAGACCACCAGAAGTGGGAGTCACTTCGAGACCAAGAAAGTAACTAAGCAAGCCCAAATCTTTAGTAGCAAACTCAGAGTGAAGATGACGAACAAAGCTACTGAGGAGAGAAGAATTGTTGCCGGTGATGATAATGTCATCCACATAGAGGAGTAAATAGATAAGATTCCTCTAATGATGAAAAACAAATAGAGAAGTGTCAGCACAACTACAAGAGAAACCAAGCTTGAGAAGAACATGCGAATGAAAGAGAAGGGCAAGACCCATTTCAGTCACATGGCGATGTTTGCGTTCGGCGTGGCCATTTTGTGAAGGGGTGTGTGACGCCCCAACTCCCACGTACAAAACAACACGGGAATCGTGACGTCAGGATGATGACAACACGGGTCACACATCCCAAAAATACTAAGTATCAGAATTTTAAATACAAAAATAACCAAAATAAATATCCGTTAAAAAGTTATACAGTTATCCAAAAATACAATAAAAGCCAAATACATACACGAAAGAGAACTAATTTCCATAAACCAAATCAACAATAACCACATGCCACCTTCTCCAAGGAGCCGATCCCACAAGCTCCACATCTACATCTGCACCCAAAATCTACGATACCATAAAGTGGTACCTCAAGTAAGTAATAATCCAAACAATCTCTAAGATCAAAATACATTAATGCTACCAACCATGCATGTATATAATGGACTATGTACCAGATCCAAAATATCATTTTTTTTCTGAAAAATGAATATTTTCCAACACACGCCAAAATCTCATTTTTTGCCCAAAAACATAATCCGTCATTTTCCCAGAAAATGATTTATACAAAAATATTTGTTAGACATTGTAGGCGAGAATCGCAGGCGGGACTCTACTGCAGGCGGGAATCACTACGGGACTCTACCACCATCCCTGCTTACCACCATTCCTACCACGTGAACCGTAAGCGGGAATCGCAGGCAGGACTACACCACCATCCCTGCTTACCACCATCTCTACGCATACACCGTATGCGAAAATCGCAGGAGGGACTATACCATCATCCCTGCTTACCACCATCCCTACAGTCTCTTTACCTTTTTCCCATAGAAATCCAGTTTTTCAATGAACACATGAACATGAATGCAATTACACGAAAATCCAGTTTTCAATTTATCTACATGAACATGGGTGCACATGCAATGTACCCGACTAACAACAATATCAAATAACCAATCCAATCACAATAAAACCAAACTCACAAATACTCTGTCCTCAATCCATCTGACCCCCATAACTCCTCGAACTCAGTCCGGCCCAACCAACCAATCACAGTAATATTAAATGAGTTAGCACAAAAATATATTAGAATCTCAAAAGATATTTGAAAAAATACTTATAGCGCTATATAATAATTTTCGAAGGATCACGGGAGAGCTGGAAGTGGCAAAACAGCAACTTCACAGTGTAAAAACATTGTGGCCGAAATACACAGTATACCCAAATCTAAACGAGGTCAAACGAAGACTTGAAATTGATAGGATATGGCCTATGGGAGGTGGTGAAGCTAGTGGAAGTGATGGTTGACCGTGGGTGGCTGCCGAAACGGCGGTCAAAGGGCAAAAAGGTCGAAACGGAGATGAGCTCGTGGAGGTGGCTCCGGCGACGGACCGGAGCCGAAAATGGGTGGGTTAGGACAGCAAGGGGCCGGTGATGAAGTGGTGAAGAAATGGTAGTCAATGGTAGCCGGACGGCGGCTGAACAGGAGGAGGAAGGCGGTGGCTTCGCACAGCTCTCGAAGGCTAACGCCGGCGCGGGGTGATCTAGGATTGAAGGGGCTGGGTCGCCGGTGGCTGAGGAAGGCGATGGTGCCGGCGGTGAGGGCCACGGACGGTCGGCAGCGGTGCTGGGTGGAAGTGGCTGGTTGCACGGAGAGAGAGAGAGAGAGAGAGAGAGAGAGAGAGAGAGAGGCTACGCGAGAAAGAAGGGGAAAATGGGGAAAAAGAAAAAGAAAGAAAAAGAAAAGGAAAAATAAAAATGAAGGGAAAGAAATGAAGTCCAATCCTCATATCTTGGATCACAAAATGATCCAACGAAAATTATTTCAAAACAGTAAACTTAATTAAAATACTTAAACGCAATGAAAGGCTTAATAAAATAATAATAATTTTAAAACTCAAAAACAAAATAATTTAAATTAAAGATCAATTTAAATGTCAAAACAATAAATAATAATAGGAGAGCACATTAAAAATAATTTTCACAACTTAAAATATTATAAAATAATAAAATAAAACTCCCATAATATTAAAACAATAAAACCAATTTTTAAATTAATTAAAATAATCATTCAATAAAAATACACTAAATTACAGGGTGTTAAAGAGTGTATGGGCAAGACATTTGATGATGAATGCCTGAAGAACAAAGTTGAGATTGAAAGCGAGGGCTACGAAATTCGTCTCCACCATCACTCTGAAAAATTTTAATCTTGCAAGAGTATTGATTTTCCACAAATGTTTGAAATTGATTAAAGATGGCAAAAAAATCAGATTTTAATTTCATAGGATAAAGCCATGTAAACTATGAGTGATCATCAATAAATAAGACATAATAAGCAAAGCCCATATTAGATTTTACCGGGGATGGGCCCTAAATGTCACAATGAACAAGGCCCAAAATAGAAGAGGCACGGCTATCTTGTGGAAAAATGAAGTTTATGACTCTTAGCAAGTTGGCAAGTGGAACAAATAGATGGGGAAGACAATAAAGAAGTAAGGGAAAGTTGTCCTTTTTTATTTAATAAAGAAATAGTAGATAGGTTTTCATGGCCAAGGCGTGCATGCCATAATTCATACAAGGGTAATGATACACGTACCACTATTTCACTACTCCTTTACTACTTATATCACATTTGAAATTTTTTATTTTTTTATCATTTTCTTTTAACTATTTTTTTAACATCCTTAATCATTAAAAAAATTTAAAAAATATATATATAATTTTACTAATAATCACTTTCTTAATCATTAAGTAAAATAGAAAATTAATAAAAAAAATTAAATAAAAAAATAGTAAATGAGTAATAAGAGAATAGTAATTCTATCATTTTTCTTCATACAAAGCACGTAGAAAGGAATTATTAAGGACATAAACGAAAGCTACAGTGCCAAGATCCAGTACATAGAGACCACCATCACGTTGTCAGGTTGCCACCACCTTTCCTGTTGCTTTGTTCTTAATGGTAAAATAAGAATCAGTAAATGTAACAAGGAGGGAATAATTGGAATTCAACTTACTGATGGACAAAAGATTTTTGGTCAGACGTGGGACCACTAAAACATCAAGTAATTGAATGATGGGAGAGGGAGAGAGAGAGTACCCTTGTGGGTAATAGGCAGAGAAGCCCCATTGCCCACACTAACACTATACTTACCAACGTAAGTTTCAGAGGAGTCAAGTGCAGTCGAGTCTGGCGTCATGTGGGCAGAAGCGCCAACGTCAAGGTACCAATCAAACAGGGAGCCTTTAGAAAGATAACAGCCAGTCTGAAAAGCTTCAGCAAGCTGTGCAGATGGCTCACTTCGATCATAGCGATTGCGGCATTTATCAGCCATATGACCTTCAATTTTGTAGATCTGACACCGTGGGGTGTAGGAGCGACGACCACGTCCAGTTCCTATGTTCTGACCATTATTGTGGCCATTTGAATGCCATTGAGAACAGCGGTTGCCATTGTTTCGAAAATGGCCATTACCACATCCACGAGTTGCCGTAAAAACTGCAGAAGACATAGAAGGAGATTCAAGTGATTTTTGAAATAAATCATAACTTTCAGCTTTGGGAACAAGATCATGGAAGGAGGGCAATGGCGTGAAAGCCATTTGTGAGGAAGAGAAGCCCGAGAACTCAGTGCCGAGACCACATAAGAACCAGTGAGATTTGTCGACTTCGTCGACTAGGCGTCCGATAGTCGTTAGCTAATCACAAAGAGCTTTGAAGGCTCGAGAATATTCAGCAACAATTTTGGTTCCTTTCTTCATCAATTGTACATAGTTCATCCTTGATATGTCTCTCGAGTTTTGGAAGCATGGCTGAAAGCACATTCCAGTGCAACCCAGACATCCCGAGAGGTGGTTAGACCAACAGTTTCGGCCATGGCTTCTTCAGAGAGAGAGGAGAGAAGAAGGTTGAGGATGCGTTGGTCTTTGAATTTCCATTCAAGAACCTGGGGTTAGGAGTGGAAGAACCATTGGTGGTGGTAGGAGAAGGCTTGGGGAGAGAGCCATCCACAAAGCCAAGACAGTCTTGACATGCAAGTAACGGAACCAATTGGCTCTTCCAAAGAAGTAGTTGCTGGATGAAAGTTTTATAGTTACCATGTGAACCATGCTATTGAAGGAAAGAGATTCGGCCATGAGGAAAAAAAAAAAAAAAACCGGTATCGGATGTTAATCCAAAGGGCCTCTTGATACCATGAGAATGTTTGTGAATCCACCACACTGTAAAAGGTGGAGATGGTTTTCCATTTATAGGGATAGACATACATCATGTATAGCTATACAATACGAAAGGAAAACAATCATAAAAATAAATACAACATCTCTACAATCATGGGTCAACTACTACAATTACAGTAATGGCTAAACACAAGTGCGTACCAAACCTTTACAAGGATCATCCAAAATATCGACTTGATACGGACAACAAATTACTGATCTTTCGGGCGTTTGTCAAAGTTGTAATTACATATGATATAAATGATATATCGGCCTTCATTTTCACGTGCTCCTGAAAATAAATCAAGTACTAATTCAAGCAATATTAACGTATGCGGTGAACTTTCAAGACGTTTTCATTACCAAACAAGTAGTACTCATGAGTACTGTAACTACGTACTAGCTAGTACTATATTCCTAATTTAATTAAAAATGATTAGAATTAATCTCGACCTCTAATGATCCATATAGAAGATTAATATGGATAATTTCCTTAATACACTCGTAGCTAATTCTAGGAAGAACTAACTAGCTATAGCTAGCTACTTGTCTCTGTTTTTTTTTTTTTTTAAACTAATCAAGCATGCGTTATATTAAAAGGAATTGGAATACAAGAGTCATCAAGGTGAATCCTTTTTATTGTCAATAAAAACGAAACATCTAATAAGATTATCTAGGGTTTTGCTTCCAGATATTAGATTGGTTGTTGTCTATTGTGATGTGCACATTAATTTTGAAATCAATAAATTTTGACTACTTTTTATACCTGATTATAGTGAAAAATTTGCTAAATATCTTTAATGATGGAGAGATTTGTGTTATGGACCTAAAGTGAAGCGATGAAGTCAAGGAGAAAGAAATAAACATAGCGTTTTGGGTCTTTAGTTAAGCTATGCGTTTTGCTTAAGTTGTTCGTTTTGGGAGACTTTTGCCTGTCATTTAGGTACTGTTATTTTTACAGTCATTTTATCAGTCCTTATTTCTATTATGGGTTATGATGTACGAGCTGGTGGGGGGTATATAGGAGAACAAAGGGGAAAGTAGAGGGATATCTTGAATCTGGAATATTGGCTAAGTAGAATTTGTAGTTGCTTTTCTTGTAAGGAGGTTGATTCTCCCTCGAAGCAGAATCACTATCAATACAATTGGTTTGGCTAAGGCTTTTCATCAAACAGGTCTCCTACCTCTGTTTTCATTACAGTAGTCGTAGATCTCTATTTTCCATCATCTTCCTCACTACAACAGAAATCCCAAGAGTCCAACAACAGCCATAATTCCTCCATTCCCATCATCTCCTTATTACAACAACATTCTCAAGCAGGTTCATTACAATTTGTCAATACAAAGTCAAATCTGTACTTTCAATAGCGTTGATGATAGATTGAACGTCACCTTCAATTATTGCTCGGAGTAGCTCTAGCTAGCTACTTGTCAAAATAAGAATCCTGCATGTTTTAAGTTTATCTTTTTTCTTTTTTGCTTCAACTAGCTAGCTACCTAGAAAAAGATCAGACGCTGATGATACATTGGCAGCAATCACTATTGAGAGCAACCACTTTTGCACATACTATGTGGTATCATCCAAACCACACATCTATCAAATTGAAATTCCTACCGAACTAAGAGAGAAACGATGAGAGAGAAAGTCCAAGAATGAGAGAAAGAGCTGATGAGAGAGAGAGAGAGTGAAGATGAGAGAGAGAGTTGATGAGAGAGAGAGATGCGAGAGAGAGAGGATGTGAGTGATGAAAAAAATGAAAGAACCACAAGCAATTACGTAGTGAGTGTAAAGTGTGCACTGCTACAGTGGCTGCTCTCTAGCATTACTCGTTAAAATAATATTCCTGCATGTTTTAAGGTTTTTTTTTTCTCTTTTGCTTCAACCAGCTAGAAGAAGATCAAAGATAATTATTATTCAAGTAGGAACTGCATTAGAACTACTTATCAAAACAGTTCTCAAATCTTTTCAGTTTTTTCCCCAAATTTGATTTAATTGATGACAAAAAGACGAGCGCCTGAGTCTATGACTCAGACATTAAGTACATCATTTGTAGGTAAGGAAATAAACTTCATTTCATTAATAAATAAAGTTATTGTTGTGACCAGTCAATATAGAGAAAAACTCAGATTACAAACCAATTACACATTTGTTGGAAGTTCCCCACACATACATTTCTTTGCGACGAGCATTGTCTTAATTTCAAGAAACTCTCAATTAAGAATATCATTTTTTGTAAAAAAAAAAATAGAGATATCCATCCTCCACCTCCAAAAGAGTAAAGGGTATTCAACCTCCATCCTCCTAAGGAGGAAAAGGAAAAACCACCCCCATCCTCCTAAAAGGAGAAGGAAAAATACCACCCTCCTCTTTTGGAGGAGGGGGTTCTCCTGCTAAGAACAAAATTCTAATAACCTATTTCTTTTATTTTCTCACACAAACAAAGAATAAAATTATAAACACTACAAAAATACTGCAAAAAATGAAATACACTGACAAAGTAGGCTGTAGTGGCGCGTGAAGGACACGCGCCACTCTGGGAGTATGCCGGATAGTCAATCTTGAAAATACCGAAGTTGCTAGCACCAGAAATGCCGCACGTGGCGTCAGAAGAAGATTTATTGCAATGGCATGTGGGAGCCACGCGCGCACGTTGACCCGTATGTGTGTGCTACGTGCTGCTCTGTTTGGCGCTGAGTTCGATGGTCTGGAAGATCGGCGGGTGAGGAATCCCATGGTAGAGCGCGTGTACGGCTTCAACCACCAGAAAACCTTAGATCGGCGTATCTGTTTTATTTGGCCTAAAAAATCAAACAAAACACACAGAAAATGAGGGATGTATTGGAAAACTGGACAAGAAGGAGGGAGGGGGGAGGAGCCAAAGCTGCCACCCCCTCTAGCAGGTTTTGTTTTGGGTGGGTGTTTAGAGAGAAGTTGGAGCTTCTCTCTCTCTAAAAGGATGGGGGATATCCAGGTTGTTAATGCATTTTAAATAGATGTTGATACAATATTAATTTTGGTGGGCTTGCAATCAATTGAGCCTAATAAATCTACATNCAAAACAGTTCTCAAATCTTTTCAGTTTTTTCCCCAAATTTGATTTAATTGATGACAAAAAGACGAGCGCCTGAGTCTATGACTCAGACATTAAGTACATCATTTGTAGGTAAGGAAATAAACTTCATTTCATTAATAAATAAAGTTATTGTTGTGACCAGTCAATATAGAGAAAAACTCAGATTACAAACCAATTACACATTTGTTGGAAGTTCCCCACACATACATTTCTTTGCGACGAGCATTGTCTTAATTTCAAGAAACTCTCAATTAAGAATATCATTTTTTGTAAAAAAAAAAATAGAGATATCCATCCTCCACCTCCAAAAGAGTAAAGGGTATTCAACCTCCATCCTCCTAAGGAGGAAAAGGAAAAACCACCCCCATCCTCCTAAAAGGAGAAGGAAAAATACCACCCTCCTCTTTTGGAGGAGGGGGTTCTCCTGCTAAGAACAAAATTCTAATAACCTATTTCTTTTATTTTCTCACACAAACAAAAAATAAAATTATAAACACTACAAAAATACTGCAAAAAATTAAATACACTGACAAAGTAGGCTATAGTGGCGTGTGAAGGACAAGCGCCACTCTGGGAGTATGCCGGATAGTCAATCTTGAAAATACCGAAGTTGCTAGCACCAGAAATGCCGCACGTGGCGTCAAAAGAAGATTTATTGCAATGGCATGTGGGAGCCACGCTCGCACGTTGACCCGCATGTGTGTGCTACGTGCTGCTCTGTTTGGCGCTGAGTTCGATGGTCTGGAAGATCGGCAGGTGAGGAATCCCATGGTAGAGCGCGTGTACGGCTTCAACCACCAGAAAACCTTAGATCGGCGTATCTCCTTTATTTGGCCTGAAAAATCAAACAAAACACACAGAAAATGAGGGGATGTATTGGAAAACTGGACAAGAAGGAGGGAGGGGGGAGGAGCCAAAGTTGCCACCCCCTCTAGCAGGTTTTGTTTTGGGTGGGTGTTTAGAGAGAAGTTGGAGCTTCTCTCTCTCTAAAAGGATGGGGGATATCCAGGTTGTTAATGCATTTTAAATAGATGTTGATACAATATTAATTTTGGTGGGCTTGCAATCGATCGAGCCTAATAAATCTACATGATTTTTTAGAAGAACCATGTGAGTTTGATCATTCTTCTTCCAAAAAAAATTAATTTCTATCTCAAATTCTTCATCGGAATCTAAATCGATAAGTATTATTTTGTGAAAAAACGAATTATCCATTGAGAGAAAATGAAAACAAAAGGTTTCACAGATTTACTTGAGTTGAAGTGAATGAAATTCTTGAGGAAATGTTATGTTTTACAGTGAAAAAAATAACCATTGGAGAAATATATCGATTAAAAAAATATATCCGCTGGAGAAATATAACTGTTAAATATATAGCCGTTGGAAAAAAATAAGGTAGTAAAACATATATCCATTAGAAAGATATGACTGTTAGAAAAATATGACCGTTGGAGAAATATAGCCGTTAAAAAATATATCGATAGGAGAAATATAGTTGTTGAAAATAAAGTCGTTGGCAAAAATACTGTAGAAAAAATATATCCGTTATGAATATATGATCATTGGAAAAATATGACCGTTAAAATAATATATCAGTTAAAANATTGATGATACATTGGCAACAGCCACTATTGAGAGCAACCACTTTTGCACATACTTTGTGGCATCATCCAAACCACACATCTATCAAATTGAAATTCCTACCGAACTGAGAGAGAAACGATGAGAGAGAGAGCTGATGAGAGAGAGAGTGAGATAAGAGAGAGAGAGTGTGTGTGTGTGTGTGATGAGAGAGAGAGAGAGCGAAGATGAGAGAGAAAGTTGATGAGAGAGAGAGATGCGAGAGAGAGAGGATGTGAGTGATGAAAAAAATGAAAGAACCACAAGCAATTACGTAGTGAGTGCAAAGTGTGCGCTGCTACAGTGGCTGCTCTCTAGCACTACTCGTTAAAATAATATTCCTGCATGTTTTAAGGTTTTTTTTTTCTTTTTTGCTTCAACCAACTAGCTAGCCAGCTAGAAGAAGATCAAAGATAATTATTATTCAAGTAGGAACTGCATTAGAACTACTTATCAAAACAGTTCTCAAATCTTTTCAGTTTTTCCCCAAATTTGATTTAATTGATGACAAAAAGACGAGCGCCTGAGTCTATGACTCAGACATTAAGTACATCATTTGTAGGTAAGGAAATAAACTTCATTTCANAAAAACCGTTAGAAAATTATATCCATTAGAAATAATATGAACGTTAGAAAATTAATGTGTACGTTTTTTTAAAACGAATAAATATTCAAATTATAATTAGAATTAAATTAAATGAAAATGTCAAAATTAATATTTTAATAAAATAATGATATATTTAGAGAGCCTGTTATTTGGTGTTATTAAAAAGTGACTAGCTAAATTTATAAAAGTGAATTCTCTAACTAAATTTTGGCCAAACTTTATTGTGTCTACTACTAATACTCTTAACCTTTCTTTTATGAGAGACTAATCAAGCATACGTTATATTAAAAGGAATTGGAATACAAGAGTCTTCAAGGTGAATCCTTTTTATTGTCAATAATAACGAAACATCTAATAAGATTATCTAGGGTTTTGCTTCCAGATATTAGATTGGTTGTTGTCTATTGTGATAGGCACATTACTTTTGAAATCAATAAATTTTGACTACTTTTTATACCTGATTATAGTGAAAAATTTGCTAAATATCTTTAATGATGGAGAGATTTTTGCTATGGACCTAAAGTGAAGCGATGAAGTCAAGGAGAAAGAAATAAACATAGCGTTTTGGGTCTTTAGTTAAGCTATGCGTTTTGCTTAAGTTGTTCGTTTTGGGAGACTTTTGCCTGTCATTTAGGTACTGTTATTTTTACAGTCATTTTATCAGTCCTTATTTCTATTATGGGTTATGATGTACAAGCTGGTGGGGGGTATATAGGAGAACAAAGGGGAAAGTAGAGGGATATCTTGAATCTGGAATATTGGCTAAGTAGAATTTGTAGTTGCTTTTCTTGTAAGGAGGTNGAGAAAAGCTCAGATTACAAACCAATTACACATTTGTTGGAAGCTTCCCCACACATACATTTCTTTGCGACGGGCATTGTCTTAATTTCAAGAAACTCTCAATTAAGAATATCATTTTTTGTAAAAAAAAATAGAGATATCTATCCTCCACCTCCAAAAGAGTAAAGGGTATTCAACCTCCATCCTCCTAAGGAGGAAAAGGAAAAACCACCCCCATCCTCCTAAAAGGAGAAGGAAAAATACCACCCTCCTCTTTTGGAGGAGGGGGTTCTCCTGCTAAGAACAAAATTCTGATAACCTATTTCTTTTATTTTCTCACACAAACAAAGAATAAAATTATAAACACTACAAAAATACTGCAAAAAATGAAACACTGACAAAGTAGGCTATAGTGGCGCGTGAAGGACACGCGCCACTCTGAGAGTATGCCGGATAGTCAATCTTGAAAATACCGAAGTTGCTAGCACCAGAAATGCCGCACGTGGCGTCAAAAGAAGATTTATTGCAATGGCATGTGGGAGCCACGCTCGCACGTTGACCCGCATGTGTGTGCTACGTGCTGCTCTGTTTGGCGCTGAGTTCGATGGTCTGGAAGATCGGCAGGTGAGGAATCCCATGGTAGAGCGCGTGTACGGCTTCAACCACCAGAAAACCTTAGATCGGCGTATCTCCTTTATTTGGCCTGAAAAATCAAACAAAACACACAGAAAATGAGGGGATGTATTGGAAAACTGGACAAGAAGGAGGGAGGGGGGAGGAGCCAAAGCTGCCACCCCCTCTAGCAGGTTTTGTTTTGGGTGGGTGTTTAGAGAGAAGTTGGAGCTTCTCTCTCTCTAAAAGGATGGGGGATATCCAGGTTGTTAATGCATTTTAAATAGATGTTGATACAATATTAATTTTGGTGGGCTTGCAATCAATTGAGCCTAATAAATCTACATGATTTTTTAGAAGAACCACGTGAGTTTGATCATTATTCTTTCAAAACAAGTTAATTTCTATCTCAAATTCTTCATCAGAATCTAAATCGATAAGTGTCATTTTGTGAAAAAACGAATTATCCATTGAGAGAAAATGAAAACAAAAGGTTTCACATATTTACTTGAGTTGAAGTGAATGAAATTCTTGAGGAAATGTTATGTTTTATAGTGAAAAAAATAACCGTTGGAGAAATATATCGATTAAAAAAATATATCCGCTGGAGAAATATAACTGTTAAATATATAGCCATTGGAAAAAAATAAGGCAGTAAAACATATATCCATTAGAAAGATATGACTATTAGAAAAATATGACCTTTGGAGAAATATAGCTGTTGAAAATTAAGTCGTTGGCAAAAATACTGTAGAAAAAATATATCCGTTATGAATATATAATCATTGGAAAAATATGACCGTTAAAATAATATATCAGTTAAAATAAGATGACCGTAGTGAAAAATTAAAAAAAAAAACTGTTAGAAAATTATATCCATTAGAAATAATATGAACGTTAGAAAATTAATGTGTACGTTTTTTAAAACGAATAAATATTTAAATTATAATTAGAATTAAATTAAATGAAAATGTCAAAATTAATATTTTAATAAAATAATGATATATTTAGAGAGCCTGTTATTTGGTGTTATTAAAAAGTGACTAGCTAAATTTATAAAAGTGAATTCTCTAACTAAATTTTGGCCAAACTTTATTGAGTCTACTACTAATACTCTTAACCTTTCTTTTATGAGAGACTACATTTGGAAGATTCTGTGATTAATTTCTCCTTGTTGATGAACTAGAGAATATGTAAAAAGTTAAAACACATCATTAACATCAATTAAATAGTAAGAGTTAATTTATAAGATACAAGTTTTAAAATTTTTCTTCAAAATATAAACCATTCTCCAAGACGTGAAAAACCATATTGTTCCTGGTATAACGCATTGGCAAAGCCCTAACTTCTTTGCCTACTTCCCATCCAGTGGTAGCATAGCAGGGTTTCTCGGTGAGATGCTTTGCACCGGATTCAATGTGGTCGGATTCAACTGGATCGCATCCCCAGCTGCGACTGAACTAGAGACGTCATGGATTGGCTTGGTGAGATGCTCAGCCTGCCCAAGTCTTTTCTTGTTTCTGGCAATGGTGGCGGTGTGATACAAGGGACTACTTGTGAGGCCATTTTGTGCACAATGGTCGCTGCTAGGGATCAAATGCTCTGCCGAATTGGGATACAGAATGCGGGAAAGCTGGTGGTTTATGGGTCTCACAAAACACATAGCGCACTCCAAAAAGCGGCACAAATAGCAGGAATCCACCCAAAGAATTTCAAAGCCATCAAGACAACTAAGTCAACATCGTTTGCGCTCTCACCAGACTCTCTACGATCCACAATTTGTGCAGATATAGAAGCAGGCCTAGTCCCATTGTACCTGTGTGCCAATGTGGGGACAACATCAACAACTGCAATTGATCCATTAGGGTCGTTATGTGATGTGGCAAAAGATTAGGGCCTTTGGGTCCACGTTGATGCTGCTTATGCCGGAAGTGCTTGCATTTGTCCTGAGTTCCGGCAATTCATGGATGGCATTGAGGCTGCAAACTCACTCAGTCTCAATGCACATAAATGGCTCTTTACCCTTTAGATTGTTGTTGCCTTTGGGTTAAAGATCCGAGCGCCTTGATAAAATTACTATCAACGAATCCCGAGTTCTTGAGAAATAAAGCCTCTGATTCAAAGCAAGTGGTCGACTATAAAGACTGGCAGATAACTCTAAGCCGAAGATTCCGAGCCTTAAAGTTATGGTTCGTGCTTAGAAGCTATGGAGTGGCTAACCTGAAGAACTTCATGAGAAGTCATGTTAAAATGGCCAAGCTTTTTGAAGGGCTTGTGGCAATGGACAAGAGGTTCGAGATTGTGGTCCCTAGGAATTTTGCCATGATCTGTTTCAGGGTTCTGCCATCAACAATGGGTAGGGGAGAATATCAAAATGGTAAGGTGGTCGATAATGGTCAAAAGTTACTAAAAGAAGAGATCACTACTGTAAATGAGCTTAATCAGAAGTTATTGGAGTCCATGAACGCGACAGGACGTGTTTACATGACTCATACCGTACTTGAAGATATGTATGTAATACGGTTTGCAGTTGGTGCAAGTCTGGTAGAGGAAAGGCACGTCATAATGGCTTGGAAAGTGGTACAGGAGCATGCGACATGCCATACTAAGCAACAACTAAAATGCTTAATTAGCCTTTCTAATTGCATGCCAGGCAACGCACATTAATTTATAAGGAGGCCAAGCTTGCGTGACAGTACTACTTGGTCATGTTCGACAACGTACGTACACGTAGAAAGAGATGAAGCAAATTATAATTGAATTAATCTTTGAATTATAATTATAATTATAATTACTCTATTTCCCGCTTTGTGTTGGTGTTCAGGTTCCTTAATTAATTCGGGTTGTAATGAAAATAAACTGAAGGTTGTCTATATAGTTTGAAAATAAATGAAAATAAAAGAGACATGAGAAATTACTCGAGTAGTAGATCACATGCATGTAAAAACCCCTTGAGATTAATTTTCTTTTAAATAAATACTTTTTCAAGAAAATCACTCCATGCATGATTTTGAATTTTAAAAGAAAAACAAAAAAGTGAATTTAAGATGAGAAGCAAACCCTTAATGAATTACGTACACTCGCTTATGAATTTCGAAAAAGATTGACTCAAGTTGTTGCTCAAACCGGAGTATCGAGTAGGGGAGAGATAAATACATTATTTTTCGTTTAATAATGTCAAAAATATTTATATATATGAGAATTAATAATAAAGATTGTAAGACATGTATTTATCTCTCTCACACTTGAGAGATTCAGGTTGTGCCTAAACTTGAAGAGAGCTTGACCCCTAAACACCTACAAAGTCCTACATCATACGAAGAGTGTTAAATTCACCCATTGCAAAAAGATGAAAAGACTTGCAAACAAGGGAATAATGATCTCCTGCAGCCATTAAAATAACTATAATCTTCTAATTAATTCACCTTTTATGATATTGGGTCTCCATTTTTTTTTTTTTTTTTTTTTCCCCGAATGGAATGCACAACGTTCCACTTTTTTTTAAGATCGTGAAGCTGAGATTTAGCAAACATCAGGGGCTCTATATCATGTATAAATTAGTACAAGGTAGATTATCAAATTCTAGCCGCCACTCTCTAACAATTTTCCGTCGAAAAGTTCTATATATTATAATTCATCCCAGGTGTATAGAGCACGAATCTTTAAATGATAATGTACATCACTGTCAATCTTTGCACTAAATGGAAAGAGTATTAATTGTGTACATATACAATTGGAAAGATACAACAGAACATCCCAATCGAACATAAATTAATGAGGGCGAAGCTTAAAAAAGAGAGTTGGAGGGGAAAAAAGAAGGAAAGAATCAATAAAAGGAGCCCAAAAGGTGTTGAAAAATAATCTTCAAAGTTCTTCTAGAGAACATTCCCTATCTTCAAAGCTCTGGTCATTCCTCTCCAGCCAAATAAACCACATAAGACATAAGGGAGCCATCTTCCAAATTGCAGTAATTTGGAAGTTATCCTCTCCAGCTGGCTAAAAGATCCACCACCCTCCTAGTAAATCACCCATGCAAGTCCAACCCACTGAAAACTCATTCCATAAGGTCATGGCCACCTCATAATGAAGTAACAAATGGCCAATAGATTCACCATTCTTCCTACACATACAGCACCAATCAACAATAATATTCTAATAGCTTGATTCCAAATAACTGATTGCTTACAAAGCCATCACTAAGAAAACAAAGCTTCTTAAACTCCTATGACCATAAAGTTTGTCTTAAGCCCTCAGGACCAGAGTGGCCATCCAGACAAACCATTGTACTCTCTAAATCTTCCTCTCTCTTTTTTTCCTTCGCTTTTTCTGTGTTTTCCATTTCATTTTTCTTTTTATTTCTGTATAAGTAATGATCCGATAAGTCATTTATACAGGCTAATATTACAAGAGGAAACACTCCCCGCAGTAGTTTATCATTAAACTCAAGACTAGTGTCATAATTAATATAAAAAACACAAGAAAAAATGCACAAAAAAATTGCTAACATAGATATACAGAAACGTGTATGTTTGAGTTACTGCCCTCTCAAGGGTTCCAAGTTCCAAGTGACCGTTTCACGATCAAAAGGGTTCGGGTGAAGCTCACATTGCTATATCACTGCGTTTAAACCTCACGAGACACTTCCCAGCGTGAAGCTCCAATAAACAGTGAGTAAAAAAACATGGATGATTACGAGAATGATGTAATAAATAATCTTGGTATAAATGTATAAAGCCAAGATCCATTACTAAACCAAAGCATACATATACGCAGCTTATTAAACATCTTAACCCTTCCAACCTTTCCGCCATCAAGATCCATTACTGTAATGACAGAATGAAGGGAAGTTCAAATTCATCTGCCAATATAAGTGAAAAAATAAGAAAAGGAATTACACCCACACGGCATGTATCAAGTGTATGCCATTCCAAAAAAAATCTAGTAGGCGCCTTAATTACATATACTGAAACAAATTTCAGCATATATTTTTCCATAAAAAATAAGGAATTTTATGATTCTGCAGTCAAAACAAATCTGCCAAATAACTGAAAGATATGATAACAATTGGTCAAAAAATGAATAATAAATTTGAATAAACTAAACTTAAACCAATCCTACCTCTTTATTCATCATCAAAACACATGGCTTAACACAGGTGATTCTAGATGGATCGGTTATTCTATATTATTTTTTTGATAAGTATAACACTTAGACTCGTTTGTTTTTGCAGATGATATGAGATTAAATGAATTGAGATAAAAGTTGAAAATTGAATAAAATATTGTTAGAATATTTTTTTTGATATTTTTTTTTTTTTTTTTGGAATTTGAAAATGTTAAATTGTTGATTTTATTTTGTGTGAAAATTTAAAAAAAGTTGTAATGATTAGATGAAATGAGAATAGTTGAGAAAACAAATGAGGCCTTAAGATAATAGAACTAGACGTTAAACACATGTAGAGTATCTAAATGCATGAGCCTTATTAAAAAAGAGGCAAATGCTAGAATCTCAACTCCAGATCACTATCGAGCAAATTCTATATTATACGAGTAAATCAACTAAACAGAGAAAACAAATAATAATGAGCATGCTTTGTGGCCATTATAATTCCTTAGTTTGACTTTAATATGCATATGGAGTAAGTGTCTAAGTGGAAATTCATTGCTTCACATAGGGGAAATTAAAAAATAACAAATAAATACAGAAAACCTTGATTTCGACAGGTAGGTGAGAGAGAGAAACATTATGATATGCTATGAGCCTATTAGAAACCAATTAGAGAGCATCTAATTGAAATTGTTAAAAATATTGAACTCCCTCAAATCCGTCATCATTTTTTTGAAACCATCCGCATCATCTTTCTATATAAATTCTTCTAGTTTTATTCTTGAAGTATGAAGTAAAATGGTTGAAAGACCACAAATTTCTCATTTTCACACTTCCAACACTACCAACCTACGTAATGAATAAACTCAAAATCCACCAAACACGAAAACCTAACTGAGTTAACGTGAACCAATTCTTCTTGCCACCAAACCAAACTAAAAATAGATACCATATGTAACCAAGTCAAAAATAACCACAATCTACTCCCAACAAAAATCACAAGATACCCATCAAGAAATAACAAGTTAGCGATCAAAACGAAGCTTTATAACAAGGAGGAACGTCTCATAGTTCCTTTAATTGGCCTCTTTATTCAAACAGGCATTAAATCACCAGAGAACGACACACCGAAGCGAAACTCGAAACCAGGAATTGATCAGTGGAGACCGGCGGTCGGGATTGGTTTTGCCACTGAATGGTGTTGGGGATCGAGAGGGAAAAGATTTCGAACTTGTGAAGTTAGAATGGCTGCTGGGAAAAACCCTTGACGCCGCCTCCTATCTATTTTATCGGAAAAATTCTATTCAGCCTTCTTATTTAACACACCACCCACACCTCCACGCTGGCAGGGGGGGAAAGGACCAAAAAGACCATAAACTCAAATACACGTTTCTTGCCTTCCCGACGGTTCCTCAAACCCAGTTCTCCTCAAGCGTTGGGTGCTTTGCAGCTCATCAAGCGTTAGAATAAATGCTCTTCAGTGTCACCAAAACAAGTCTCTTTCACCTTTCCAGAATCTTAATTTCAGTAACCCAAAAGCAATGCTAACGAATGGAAATAGACAACAAAATTGAACTTCCCATACAATATTTCTAACCAGTTGCACATTAATAATTGCTATGGAACAGAAATTCAAATAATTGCTAGGGACAGTTTCTACCAATTGCACATTATCAACCAAATGCACGAGATACCGCGGTTATATACCATTTCGGATGCGCAGTCACTATGAAAAAACTGCAGATTTGAGAATGCACATTATATACCACGCTTTGATGAAGGCTATGTCGGTTGGAAGGCCAGATCCTTTCCCGTCACCGTCGAGAAGAGCAACAAAGCAGATGGAGGAGTCCACGGTTTGAGGAAGAACAGAAATATGGCTTGTACATCTACCAGGGGCTTTTGCATGGGTCCTGATTTAGTTAATAGAAATATGGGTTAGTCCACGGGCCTGCAAGTATTGTCTTTCATTTACTGTTTAGTAACATACAGTAGTTTTATTTTATTTCGCATTCCATTAGCAGTAAAGTGCTATATCATTGTAGCCCTCCTACAGGTTTGTCATGTCAGAAATTACAAGATTCCTATTTTCCTTTACTGTTCATCTTCTCTCTATTTCTCTAAACATTCTGGAGGAGCCTACCCATGAAGTCAGGCAGCCCATTTCTCTTCCTGTATTTTCATTCCTTATCCTCAATACATAAATATAGTGTTACAAGTGGTATCAGAGACAGGTTTTAGGACTCATGAAGGGCACATGCCAAAGTGTGAAGGCATATATTAAACAGTTGATTAGATGTTGTGACACATGCCAAAGTGTGAAGGCAGATCAGCCTAAACCGAGTGGCTTGTTGTAGCCTCTACCTACCCCTTCAGCCATGGTCTCAAATCACTATGGATTTCATTTATGGTTTACCCTTGTCACAAGGGCTGTGTGTGGGTGGTGGTGGACAGATTCACAAAATACACACTTTACACCCCTAGCCCATCCCTATACTGCAAAAACAGTTGCTCAGTTATTCACTCAGAACATATTGAAGCTGCACGGGATGCCCCAGTCAATTGTGTCTGATGGGGACAGCACATTCACGAGATTATTTTGGCAAGAATTGTTCAAAATAAAAGGAATGGAACTAGCCTTTAGTACTATTATTCTTAAACGGATGGGCAGTCAGAAGCCGTCAACAAGACCTTAGAAAACTATCTAAGGTGCTTTGCTGGAGATCGGCCAAATATTGGGCCCACTGGATTCCTCTAGCAAAGTTCTGGTATAACACAAATCAACATGATTCTACCCGTGTAACCCCATTCGAGGCCCTCTATGGCTATTCCCCTCCTAGGTTGATAAACTATACCCCGGGCCTAGCTAAAACAGAGACTGGAGGAGAGCCTAAAATCCAAAGATCAAACGATGCAACTATTGAAGCACAGTCTACAGAAATCTCAAGATTTCTTGAAGAAATACGCTGATTTGAAATGCAGAACAGATTTTTAATGTGGGAGATTGAGTATACTTACGTCTACAGCCATACCGGCAGACATCGGTGGCTCGCCACCGCAACCTCAAGCTCTCACCCCGATATTATGGGCCATTTCTGATCACCCATCGCGTCGGAGAAGTGGCCTACAGACTACAGTTGCCAACCGCAACAGCTATCCCCCCTGTTTTCCACGTTTCTCAATTGAAAAGGAAGCTGGGAAGGCTGTTCGTGGCCATTCCCACCCTTCCTATAGTGGATTATGGTGGAATACTCAAGCCCGAGCCCTAGAGGGTGCTATATCGAAGGGTTCGGAAGGTTCGAAACCTTCCTCAAGCTGAGATTTTGGTTCAATGGCACGGCATGGGGGACGACGATGCTACCTAGGAACCGTACGAGGAGATCAAATGCTCCTTCCCTCACCTTGTGAGCAAGGTGATCTAAAGAGGGTGGCTCTATCACAGTAATCTGAGATGAGAAAATGCGAAGGAGTGAAGTGCGAAGTGAAGTGTGGAATCTGAAGGTTAGGGTTCGATCGTTTGGACCTTGGGCCAGGAAGAAATAAAAGGGCTTGTGCATCTACCTGGGGCTTTTGCATGGGTCCTAATTTAGTTAATAGAAATGAGTATGGGTTAGTCCATGGGTCTACGAGCCCATTAACAAGTATTGTCTTTCATTTACTATTTAGTAACAGACAGTAGTTTTATTATAAAGTAGTGCTAGGGCTACCGAAAAGGTAGCCCGAAGAAGTTCACCGAATGGTGTATTTTTTTTGTTTTTTTTTTCTTTTTTTTTTTACATATTTTTTTAATCATTATAAATATTTAAAAAATATATAAAAAATTCACAATATCATTTAAAAATATTTTCTTAATCACTAAGTTTAAAAAAAAAAAAAAAAAAGCTTTCGGTACACTCATTCGGGACCCAAATTCGGGTCCCAAAGCATTTCTCTTTATTATATTTTCCATTCCGTTAGCAGTAGAGTGCTATATCACTATAGCAATCATTCGGGTTTGTTATGTCAAAAATTTGCAAGATTCCTATTTTCCTCTGCTGTCAATCTTCTCTCTGTTTCTCTAGACATTTTGGAGGAGCCTACCCTCGAAGTCAGGCAGCCCATTCCCCTTCCTGTATTTCCATTCCTTATCCTCAATACATAAATATAGTGTTACAGATGCAGAGGAGGAAGATGAATTACAGAGATGGATTTGCTAGGGCTTTCAGAAGAGCTGTTGAGGGCATTTGCTCAAGGAAATTTCTTTCTTTCTTCGGCCTTCTTTGTCCAGTTCCATAGCAGAATAACTTTTATTTGATTAAAGCCACGTCACTATAAATGCTGGCCAATGTGACCTATGTGTTAAAATAGGAAAAATCTAATTGTAAGCGATTCTGAACATTAATACACACACTCATTCAATATGATTGGTCAGAAAGTGGACTTTATTGAAAACAGTGCTAATTTGAATTTAGAATATGAAGGCAATATTATTAGTATGCAGATTGATACGTAAACTTGCTTGTACATAATAAAACTCGTTAAAATATTGTCGGCTACCTAGCTGGACTCATTTTATCATCTACAGCTGGTGCATAGGATGCAAGAGTGTGTGCTTTGAAGGTTATTTGGGATGAAAAAATTTATTTGTAATTTTTTTCCTAAAAGAGAAAATTTTATATTAGATTTTGTAATCTCCATTTACATTTGTTTATTCCTTAAATTTTAAATAATTTTATACATTAATTATTTAAATAATAATATGTTAAAATATACTATTTAACAAGTGTGATTAAGGATGACAAAATTTACAATAAAAATTGATTAAGACTTATTATACTACTTAGCATCCCACACACTACACTTTTTTTAATTTTGATGAATGGTGTGCAGTACACTATTTATTACAAGACTTATTATATTCATAAAAATGATCAAGGTCCTAATACTTTCTTTGCAAAATGGTACATGTTGTAGGCCTATGTGTTTAGCGGTGTATTTGGTGTGTGTCAATTAACAAGCTTACAAATAGATTTATTATTATTTTTAACTTAAAGATGAGAATATATCTAGTATTTAAAAAATAAGAATACATCATAATCCTATTGTATACATTTTTAAAATCCTTTTAAATATAATCACTTACTTGTACGTAAATTTCATAAACTATGTCTTTAGGTTATTTGTATATCTTATAACTTCATTTAAAAATTTTGATAAGATAATTTCGATTTTTTATAAATATTTTTCTCGCATCTAAATTAGTTATTAGTAAGTCCCCTTGTGAGTTATGTTAAAGAAAAATTCTACTCATCATCCTCACACTACACTCCATACATAATTTTTTATTTTGTAATTTTTTTCTTACCAAATTTGTGATGATTTTTTATTTTGTAATTTTTTTCTTACCAAATTTGTGATTTATAGATGATGAGTAGAAGAACTAAATTAGTTTAAGAAAAATAAAACTAAAATAAATAAAAATAAGTGTAGTGTGTAATGTGTAGGAATAATGAGTAGCAAAGTTCTTCACTCAAATCTTTGGAGTTCTATTTCTACTCATAATGGCTGCAAATACTATGTTAGTGTCATTAGCAATTTTTCTTAGCTAACTTGGATCTATCCCATGCACACTAAAGCTGAAACATTTTGAATTCTTTGTCAAGTTTAAATGCGTGGTTAAGAATCTCCTTTCTAAGAAAATAAAATGTTTTCAATTTGATAAAAGTGATGAGTTCACCTCTCTCTAATTCAAAAAGTTCCTTGAAACTCATGGCATTTTCCATAGGATTTCCTGTCCATACACTGCTCAATAGAATGCGTTAGTTGAACATAAACACAGACATGTGGTTGAAACTAGACATGTGGTTGAAACTGGTCTAGCTTTACTTGCTTAATCATATTTTCCTCTCACACATCGGGTCAATGCCTTGATTACCGTAGTTTACCTTATCAATAGGATGCCTACCTCTGTTCTCAACCATAAGGCACCCTATGAAAAGTTACTCAACAAAGTCACCAGATTACTCTATGCTTAAAGTCTTCGGTTGTGCTTGTTATCCCCTTCTTCGACCATACAACACCCATAAACTAATATATCGATCCAAAAAGTGTCTTCTTAAGCTACTGCACTAACTACAAAGGCAATCGATGTTATGATCTAGCAACTTGCAAAATTCTCATTAGTTGCCATGTTATCTTTGATGAAACATCATTTCTAGCTCATGATTGGGTGCAATCCTCTTTCCCGTCCTTTGCATCAAAATCAACCTCAACAACACCAAGTTCTTCTTTAGTGATGTCTATCATATTTATGTCTCTACCCATTCCCTCATTCTCTCCAGCTTCTAACACCTCTACCCTCCATAAATACCACTCATCTTCCTTATTCCTCTCCATTACCTTCTCTCATTAATTCCTTACCCACCAATCTAGACACCAATTCTCCCATTGAACCATCCTACGCATCTCCTTTCCCTCCACCTGAACAACCCTCAACCTGCCCATCTTAAACTGATCCTCTCCTTTAATCATCCAATTTCATGATCACTCACTTTCAAGATGGTTCTCACGGGCCTAAAACCTTCTCTAAGTACCAGGTATACTATTCCACCAAGCATCCTCTGCTTAACCTTCACTCTACCAATTTACCTCCCACACCTAGGACATATTCCCAAGCAATCAAGTCTCCTCATTGGTGCCAAGCCATGCAAGAAGAAATAACTACTCTCCAAAATAACACACTTGAAAGTTGAGTAAAATATTTTTAGAATATTATTTTTTAATATTATTGTTGTTTTGAGATTTGAAAAGGTTAAATTGTTTATTATATTTTGTGTGAAAATTTGAGAAAGTTGTAATAATGAAATGAGATGAGATGAAACATTTTTACTATCCAAACAAGGCCTTTGTCTCCGACCTCCTCATAAGAATATTATCACCGATAAATGATTTTTTCGAATAAAGGAAAGCAAAAGGCTAATGGTTCTCTTGACGTGTTTAAGGCTAGATTGGTAGCCAAAGGCTTTGAACAACAGGGAGGACTCGGCTATATGGATACATTCAACCCGTAGTCAAATTCTCTACCATTCGCACAATTCTTGCAAATTGTTGTCCAATTTGACTGGCTCATAAGGCAATTGTATCAAATGCCTTCTTCATGGCCACCTTGAAGGAGAAGTTTACATGGAGCAACTCATTGGTTTACATGGAGCAACTCATTGGTTTCCATGACCAACACTTCCTAGATTAGTTTGTAAACACAAAAAAGCTATCTATGGCTTAAATAAGCCCCAAGAGCTTGGTTCAACTAGCTTACTAACATCCTGCTTGGTCTTGGGTTCCTTGAATGCCAAGTAGATTATTCTCTCTTTATATTCAATAAGTCAAGGATTAAACTCTTCCTCGTAATCTATGTTGATGACATTTTAGTTACAAGAAATCAAATGTCTGCTATTACAACTCTTATCAATTGCTTACAGCAACACTTTGCACTTAAAGATCTTGGGTTCTTCAATTTCTTCTTGGGTATCAATGCTACTCAAAAAAGTACAGTCCAAATAAATATCTGAAATGTTGGATGGCACCCAAATGTTAGATGTTAAACACGCCAAAACTCTTATCCCAACGGGCTCCAAGTTATCTCAGTATGATGGGTATCATTATCTTGTAGGAGCTCTTCAACATTGCACTCTAACTCAACCCGACATTGCCTTTCCTTTTAACCATCTGTGTCAATTCATGCACAACCCAACTACAGCCCATTGGACAACTACCAAGCGAGTCCTTCACTATCTTTAAGGCTCCATCCACCATGGTCTTTTCTTTTGCAAAGGTCCTCTTCACCTACATGTTTATAGTGACTCTATTTGGGCAGTTATCGAGATGATCGTCGCTCTACTACTGGGTATGTTGTATGCCTTGGCTCTTCCCCCATCAACTGGAGTGCAAAGAAACCACCATTCGTCTCCGAGTCCAGCACCGAGGCTGAATAGAGAGCCTTAGCTCTTGTCATTGCTAACTTGTTTTGGCTTCGCATGTTGTTTCAAGAATTACAAATCACACTTCCCACAGCTCCTACTAAATGGCATTACAACCTTGGTGCTCTTTCCTTAGCCTTTAATCAGGTGTTCCTTGCTCGTACCATGCACATAAATGTGGACTACCACTTCATCCAAGAGAAATTTAATCACAAAGATGCCACCATTAAGTACATTCCCATACTTGAGCTGCTAAGCATATTGTCGATATCTTCACCAAAAGGGTCACCTTTGCTAGGTTCCTTCTCCTTTAGTCCAAGCTGCATGTGTTTCCTTCCCCCATCAGCTTGTCAGGGATGTTAAGGACCAAGTTACAGTTACTCAAAGTATGAAAAAAAGTCAACTATTCTCTTCAAAGACCTCAATCATATCCCTCAATCTCAACCTCACTTTGCCACTGATATAGGCAACACATCAGGAGCAGATCAAGTTGTAGATTTTGTGTAATCAAGAGTACTTAATTGTACATAATTTGTTTCATATATTCTTGCTTGTTATGGTACATAGTTCTGGTTTTATATCACTCACACTCTAATATAAACAAATGTATAATACAATACTGGTATGTCCAATGAGACATACCATACTTTCTCCAATTAGATATTTTTCAACATCTACGCTATAGTCATATAACCCAACACAAAGTAAAAACATGTTTATAATAATATCACAACCATATCAATATTTATTATTTATAGAAAAGTTATGTTCTCAAGTCAATGGGTAAAACACACCTGCGTAAAGTACTTATATAACATGATTTGATTTAAAATACAAATTTTAAAATTTGAATGATCTTACAAATCAAATATTACTATTAAACCAGCTTTATAATATAATAACTTTTATTTATATATTACCACTTCAACATAATTATTAATAACTAATTATTTTATTGAATTTAATGAGAAAATATTAAATATCTAGTTAGTTAAATGTATGTGGGCAATGAAGTGTTATATAGAAGTTTATTATTATTTTTTTAAATGATTAAATCAATCTTCTGGTTACAACTCTCGTTAGTAAACCATTAATTCTACTAACGTCGCATGACATGCAATTTGTTCAGAAAAATTAAAAGAAAAAACATGTCAAGAGATTTTAAAACCTAAAGCCATTCCTAAAAAATAAAGAATAAAAAACTTAAAATGGAAGAAACGAGACGTAAAAGATTAAAAAAACCAGTTAAAATAAAAACAAAAAAACAATAGACTTAAAAAAGTAAGAAGATTTAAAAATTACAATAAAAAAAGAAAAAATTTAAAATACTAATACAAGAAAAATCATGTGATATAATCTTAATAGTTATATTTAAAGATAATACTAGATATAATCGTAGAGTGCGTAAATGTCATATAAATTTTTTTTTTTAAAATAAGATTTTTTATTAAAAAATTATTATTTTTATATAAATTTTATATTTATTTATTTTTAATATATTATGTTATATTTATACACTTTATAACTATAAACATTATTTTTTTATTATTTAAATGTTACAATCATACCCAAACAAAATTGAGTACCTAGTTAAAATTATATAAAAAATAATTTATATACCCGTGGCCGATGAACAGAAATTTGTCAGAACAAAGTCCAATCAACACTTAGTTCATTGGCCACATGGTCTTGAAACATCAGAAAGAAAAAGAATAATAATGTTGATCATCGTGTCATGAGCCATCTCTGACCATTTTTTGGGACACCACTGACATATTGATGTCCATTTCAGTGGGTGTATGGTGCCCTTTCCAGCCCACCAAAGTCATCAAGTTCTGCCCCTGGGGTGGGCCGGCTTCATTCCATTTCACTCCCAAAGCCTCTATTTTGGAATTACCCGATCATCATTTTCACACGCCCACATGCATGCCACGTATATATACATATGTATGATTAGTTGGAGTGGTTCCATTGATGGAATGGACTGCCTTGCCTTTCCCATCAATCTTAATTTTCAAATACAATTCTACTAGTTGTGCGTATAAGTAGATATATATACAATTCTACGTGAGATTCATTCTACCAAGAAATATAAGTCAAAGTTCAACTACTTTTTATGTTGATTGATGTTAAAATCTTTCATCATCTCCATGTTACATGCCTACTAAGATAAAAAAAATATAAATATAAATATAATTTTCCTATGAATTGTTTTTTCAAGATATATGTAACACCTCGTATTTTAATATATTTTTAATGAATGATTATTTTAATTAATTTAAGCATTTATTCATTTATTTTAAAATTAAGAGGGTTTTGAAATATTATTTGATAATATTTTAAATTGTGAAAATTATTTTTTTATGTGTTTTCTTAATATTATTTATTATTTTGCATTTAAAGTGATCTTTAATTTAAATTGGTTTGTTTTTTTATTTTAAAATTATTATTATTTTAATTAAGCATTTCACTAAATTTAAATTATTTTATTTAGCTTACAGTTTTAAAATCTTTTTCGTTGGATCATTTTTGGGACCCCAAGATGTGAGAATTGGACCTCATTTTTTTCCCCATCTTTTCTTTTTCTCTTCTCCTTCTTTTCTTTCTTTTTTTTCTCTCCCTTTTCCTTCAGTTCCTCTTTCTCCCGCCCGAACTCTCTCTCTCCCCTCCCCACGCCGTTCGGCTCTTTAGCACCCAGCACTGCCGCCGGCCGTCCATGGCCTTCACCGCCGGCACCACCGAACTCCCCAGCTACCGGCGAGTCAGCCCACCAAATCTCAGGCCAACTAACGCTGTCGTTAGCCGCCGCGAACCGTGCGAAGCCGTGAGCTTCATTTCGCCGTTCCGCCGCCGTCCGGCCACCATTGACCACCACTTCTTAACCACCTCATCACCAGCCTTCTAGTAATCCTTTGGACCCAAACCCGGCCCCGATCCGTCACCGGAGCCGCCCCAACGAACACCCACTCAGATTTGAGTTTCTCGGCCTTCCACCACAGTTTCAGCCGCCATCCATGGCCAAAGGTCACCACCATTAGCTTCACCGACCTCCATAGGCCCTACCCTACCGTTCCCAAGTCTGTTTTTGACCTCATGAAAATTTGAGTTCACTGTGTTTTTCGGCCAGTGTTTTTTACACTGTGGAGTTGCTGCTTTGGCGCTTCCAGCCCCTACGTGATCCTCCAAAAATATTTTTATAACGCTGTAAGTATTTTTCCAAACATCTTTAGAGATTTTAATATATTTTTACGCTAACTCATTTAATATTACTGTGATTTGTTGGTTGTGCCGGACTGAGTCCGAGGAGTTATGAGGGTCGGATGGATTGGAGGTTGGAGTTGTTTTTGGTTATTGGACTTGGTTATTGGATACTGTTGTTAGTTTGGTACATTGCATGTGCACGCATGTTCATATTTGTAAATTGAAAACTGAGTTTTCGTGTAATTGCATTCATGTTCATGTGTTTATGAAAAATTGAATTTTTATGTGATTTAAAGGAAAAGAGACTGTAGGGATGGTGGTATAGTCCCGCCTGCGATTCCCGCCTACGGTGTACGCGTAGGGATGGTGGTAAGCAAAGATTGTAGTGTAGTCCCGCCTGCGATTCCCGCCTACGGTGCACGCGATAGGGATGGTGGTAGAATCTCACCTATGATTCCCGCCTACAGTGCTCTAATGGGTACCCCTTGTGTGGAAAGGAACTGTAGGGATGGTGGTAAGTAGGGATGGTGGTGTAATCCCGCCTGTGATTCCCGCCTACGATGCACGCGATAGGGATGGTGGTAAGTAGGGTTGGTGGTGTAGTCCCGCCTGTGATTCCTGCCTACGATGCATTCGGTAGGGATGGTGATAAGCAGGGATGGTGATAGAGTCCCTCCTGTAATTTCCGCATACAGTGTCCTATAAATGTTTTTATGCGAATCTTTTTATGGAAAAATGACGGATTATGTTTTTAGGCTAAAATGAGATTTTGGCGTGTGTTGAAAAATATTCATTTTTCGGGAAAAAATAATATTTTGGATCTGGTGCATAGTACATCATATGCATGCATGATTGATAGCATTAATGTATTTTAATCTTGGAGATTGTTTAAATTATTACTTACCTGCGGTACCATTTTATGATACTGTAGATTTTGGTGCAGGTGAGGTTGTGGAACTTATGGGATCGGCTCCCTAGAAGAGGTGACATGTGGTTTTGTCAATTTGGATTATAGAATTTATTTCTCGCTTGTTTATGTATTTGACTTTTGCTGTAATTTCATATATTTATTTTGGTCATTTTTGTATTAAATAAAATTATGGTACTTAGTAGATTTATTTATTTTAACCGTTGTGACTCTTTGGTGCTTTGGTTGTACGTTGCACACACTTGAGCACTTATCGTTGGGATGTGTGACTCGTGTTGTCATCATCCTGATGTCACGACTCCTGTGTTGTTTTGTACATGGGAGTCAGGGCATCACAATATACGATCGTAGCAAATAGTGTGTTGATGACACGAAAACTGTTCGTGAAAAAAAAAAAAAAAAAAACAAGCTTTTTACCATGAGATGATGTCGGCAAATAAAATTTTATGGGAAAACAACTTTTTGCAACGAAATAAACTTTTTTTACGACTATAAAAAGTCACCGCAAATAATAACCAGAATGTAGCTTAGGAAATATTAGTTTTTGCGGCGAGAATTAACCGTCGCAAATAGAGTTAACAAAAGTTAGTTTTTACTACCAGGAAGTATTGGCTTTTGCGGCAAGATTGAACCGCCACAAGGTATGTTTTAGTTAGTTGTTTTATGTGTTTTATTTTCCACCTTTAGATCAAAACTGGACTCAAGATAAAGGGTAGGAGTAGGGGTGAAAGACGATCGGTCAGGATTGAAACCCGGACTGAAAAGGTGACTGGTTGGTTTTGATCCAGGGAATTAAGAGATTTTTTGTCTTTGGTCCGGTCCGATCCAGAGGTGGGAGTTTCTTGAACCAGACCGACCAAATAAGGAAAACGTGTATTTTTATTTTTTTTATATCTATATTATTTTATATAATAATTGTATAATAAATTATGTAATTTTCATCTAACCTATCCCCATTTATAATATAAAATTTTAAATATGTAATTACAAATTAATATTCTATTAATTGTATATTATCAATTAACCTATCACTAATTCACAATTAACTAATTATTAACATGTACATCTATGATCTAATTAAAGTTATTAGATAAATTTTTTGTAAAATACCCAAGTTGTAAGTAAATATAAAACAATTAAAAATATTATTGTAAATTGTAATTAACTAATGTATGATATCAATTAACTAACCTATCACCAAGTCACCATTAATTACTTACTAACATCTACATCTATGACCTAAGTTGCAAATAAATATAAAGCATGTATGGATGTATAGATAATTAAATTATTTATACTTATTGCTTCATATACAAAATGTAAAAAGTTGTATATGACTTATTATGCATTAACTTAGAACTATCGTAATACATTGACATATTGTAAATTAGTAACAAAGTAACAATTAACATCATTAATATAATTATAATTAAACTAAATCACTATAATTATAATTATAACTAAATCACTATAAGTCTATATATAGTATTAATATCACTATTAGCATAGTATATAATCAATGTATTATTATATAATATATAATATATAATATATATTCAATAATTTATAACATATAATATTAGTATCACTATATCATTATAATATATATACACTATATGTAGTAGTAACATTGTAATAGTATAATATATAGTATTAGTAAATATTAATATATTATAAGAGTTATAGCATAATATATGTACAATAGTATAGTATTAATATCACTATTAGTATAGTATATAGTATTAGTATTGGTATAGTCTATACTTATTTAGTATTATAAAATATATTAATTTTGATAAATACATTTCTATACATTTTTATTAGAGAAAGTTTTGTAAAATACCTAAGTTGCAACTTGCAAGTGAGTATAAAGCAATTAAAAATATTAATGTAATTAACTAATGTATAATATGAATATCAATTAACTAACCTATCCCCAATTCACCATTAACTAATTACTAACATTTACATCAAATTAAAGTTCTAATTTATTAGATAATTTTTTGTAAAATACCTAATAGGCTAATACAATGATTTGGTAATCATATACAAAATGTAAAAAATTAAAAGTTTAATATATTCATTGTATAATTATCATTAATTATTTTTTTAATGAGTTAATTAAATAATTCACATTAAATAGTTAACTTCATTTTAATTTTACTAATTTAAAAGATAAAAAATCACACGTGGAAAGCACACCTAATCTGCCAAACAAAAAAGGGCGTTGTTTAGTACAAAATTGAACCTAAACGGCACCGTTTTGTTCCAACCCCCCAGATTTCGTTCACCCCCCCTCCCCCCAATCCCCAAACTCATTTCCCCCCCTCCCGTAAGAAAACCCTAGCGCATCCCCCCCTCTTCTTCGTCACTACATCACATCCCCACCCCTCCTCTCCAGCCCTCTGTCCTAGACTCATCGCACAATACTCTCTCTCTCTCTCTCTCTCTCTCTCTCTCTTCCTCTCGGTCTTTTGCATTTTTTTTCTTATTTTATTACAATCTGTGTTGTAGACTTGTAGTTTGTATTTTTTTTTTTTTTTTTTTTTATAATTTATGATTCTAGCCTGGGATAGCAAATATAGCAAAATTGAAGGAACAAATTGACATCCTCTATCTTAAGCAAAATTTATACAATCTATTCATTAAACTCCAAGAGCATTACACTCAAAAGAGATACATGATTCAGCAAACTTGTTGCACAAGACAACAATGACCAGTAGAATATTTTGATATGAAAACAATGAACCACTAGCATTTATGATATCAAATTTAAAATCCAAACTGTCTAAAAAATTTAGATTAGTTGAATTGAAGAACCTAGAACTCAAATTAATTTTGCTCCTCAAAATTTCGTTCTTGTTTTTTAACAGGGGAAAAATAGCTTCTAAATCCTCCCATTAGCCTATCCAACCTCAAGACCTTTGGTGCATATTAGGAGGGAAATACCTGGAACACTAGGAAGGACATTTGACAATGATTTTTTAACAAGAGAAATAGCTTCTATAAATCCTCCCATTATTCTAATTCAAATTCTTGTTTAGCCTCCTTGTCTTTTAATTTTTGGGTCTCCTTGGTTAAGCTTTTAGATAATTTGTGGTAGGACTACTTTCTGCCAACACTACCTATGTGGGCTTTTAGATCACACAGGTAGTGCCTTGTTGAAGATTTAAACAAGCTACTCTTGGTACCAAGAAAAACTTCGAACATAAAAATATTGAGGTAGTGTAGTTTGGTGTTCTACGTTTTTTTATATTCCGTCTATTGCTTTTTTTAATTACTTCTGTTGATATTCCAGTATCGTTTACTTGGATTTGAGCTCAGATAATTAGTTATTGGTAGGGCACCTTTGTCATTAATCTAGTTGGGTCTAGTTAGGCTAAAAGTTGTTTTGATTTTAGTTGGTTTGGGCTTATATCTAGGGGTGGGCAGCTGGACCCCGCCCCCGTTCGCCCCGGTATTCCATGCGGGAGCGGGGGCGGGGGCAGATTGACCCCAACGGGGCCCTGCCCCCACTCCTCACTCCTTCCCTTTTTAATATAAAAAATTATAATTTTTAATATTTATATAAATATATTGTATATAAATATATACAATTTGTTTAAACTTGAATTCAACTTCTAGTTAATGGATTGTCTTAGCGTTTTGGTCCAACCATTACATAGGAGGCCAAGGCAATACAATAATGATAGTTAAGCAATATGTAACTTAACAGTAAGTCTCGCATTGCTTAACTATCACTATTGTATTGCCTTTACCTCCTATATAATGGTTGGCCTATGAGGTCAAGGCAATCCAAAATATAACTCTAATGTATTTATATATTTTTTTAATATATAAATTTCAATTTATACTTCAAATTATATTATAATTTAGGTCTAAAAAATATTTTTAGACAATGGGTTGAGCGGGAGGCGGTTTCAAACCCCCGACCCCCGGTAGCAGAGTGGGGGACAAGATATGAAACCCTCCCACCCACATGGTGCGGGGCGGGCGGCTGGCGGGTAGCACCCCTAGTTATATCACAAAGCCCAAATCTAAAATCACAACTGATCAAAACAAAGTTTAATCACAAGTCTTTGGTGTTTTGTCGCAATAAGTTTAATCATGATTGATAACTATATCTATTGGACTACTATTCATTCAGTTGTTGCAATTCTGATTTTTTTTTTTTTAAATCTAAATGTTGATTTATTATTTTTCTAGATGGACCTTATTCCATAATTGATTCTACAAGACTCTACTACAGATGATGTAGAGTCAACACAGCCTACACAGGGGTAAGGCATTCCTCCACACTCACCCAATGTAAGTACTAGTACTAAACTGAGTGCTAATGGTAGACTTAGGTCAATGGTTTGGGATCACTTTACAAAAATACTAAAAGGTGATCCAAGTAAACTTAGTGTGGCGCTCCCAACTTCCATGTACAGACACACACGGAAATCGAAACACCCGGGATGATGACAACACGGTCACGCACCCCATCGACATGTGCTGAGTGTGTGTAATGCAACACGTGTACAATAAAATACGCAGCGAAATGGTTAAGTCAAATAACTAAGTACCAGAATTTAATACAATATCAGAGTACTGAAAATCCACATGTCAACATAATACAATTTTGTTTACAAAACAATATCAAATCAAATAAAATACAATAAGCAAAAGCATCAATAATCTTCAAATACACAAATATAGCCCATGTCCCTGCTCCTCAGGCGGAGCCGCATCCTCGGGCTCAGCCTCATCAAAACCTGCATCAAAATTTACAGTCCCACAAAAATGGAACCGCAGGTAAGTAAAACCCAAAAAAGCTCAAAGACCATAAATATATTTAAACAACCAACGTTATGCATGCACATGATGACCCAAATGTAAAAACCCGAGAAAACAACATTTCTCAAAAAACACAATTTTTTTCACACACGCCAAAAAACACCATTTGGCATAAAAAGTAAAATCAGGAATAATTCCATTAATTTCAATTTTAACCGTATGCACCATGGCCTCCCCTAGGGACCATCCACATACTCTGGCTTCCCATCTTCACCCAACGGGTAACGATCGTGCAAGTGATACATGAGTGATGCCCAGTTCCGCGCCCACCGCGTACATAGTCAGGCATCCTCTGACCCCTGCCAACCCGAAGAGTCAAGGAGTCGGATCGAGAGTACTACCATCCTGTCCAAGTCCCGGGCAAAAGCCCCAGGGGACGACACTCAGTATATTCCGCTCCCGAGTGTCCAGAGGAGTTCCACCGAGATAATATCCCATCTCGGCTTGGGGGTGATACACACACACCCAAAAACCTTAAACACAGTTTCCTCAAAACACACACACACACCCATGCATGAGTGCACAATGCCATGAAATCAACAACTAAACAGTTATCAGCACAACCAGATAACCAATTCACAGTTTATAAAACAAGTTAGTGCAAAAATATATATTAAAGTCTTAAAAGTCTTTTGGAGAAATACTTACAGCGCTTGCAAATAATTTTAGGAGGATCACGGAGGAACTGGAAGTACCAAATCAGCAACTCCAAAGTGTAAAAACACTGTGGCCGAATACACTGTAAACTCAAATTTACACAGAGTCAAACGAAGACTTGAAATTGATAGGGTAGGGCCTAATGAGGTCGGTGAAGCTAATGGTAGTGGTGGTTGGCAGTGAATGGCGGCGGAAATGGGTGGTTTAAGGCCGAGAATTTCAAATCGAAAGTGGAGCTTGCACTGGCGGCTCCGGCGACGGATCGGGGCTGGGTTTGGGTGGAAAAGATTGCTGGACGACCGGTGATGAAGTGGTAGAAATTTGGTGGCCAATGGTGGCCGGATGGCGGCGAAACGGCGAGGAGAAGCCGTAGGCTTCGCACGGCTACTGGCGGCGTTAGCCGGCCTGAAAATTGAAGGGTGAGGTCGCCAGTGGCTGGGGAACCGAACGGCACCGGCTGTGTCGACCACAGCGGCCGGCAACGACGATGGTGAAGAAGAAACCGATCGCACGTGAAAGAGGAGAGAGAAAGAGAGAGAGAGAATGTGCCATGCGGGAATGGGCCGAACGAAAAGAAAGAAAGAAAAGGAAGAGAAAAAGGAAAGAGGAAAAGAAAAGATAGGGGAAAAGAAATGAGGTCCAATTCTCACCACTTTCGAGTCACAACTGATCCTCAAAAACACTATTTTTAAAACAACAAATTAAATAAATAAAAACAAACTCAAAACTAATTAAAATAAAATATTAAACTCCAGTAATAAACATACTTTAAAATAAAAGGAAATTAAATCGTAGAACACCAATTAAAATCATAAAAGCACATTAAACTAATCTCTCTTAAACACGTTTAAATTAAATTAAACGGCTCAAAAACAACTATTAAATTAAAAAAAAAAACCCTTCAATGAAAAGCACGTAAAAATCAGGGTGTTACACTTAGGGCTGCATGTAATTACTACGTTGCTTCGTATGCATGTGATACAAAGATCAACGGTACAAAGTCCATAAAGTATCACATTGAAAAATAATATAAGAAATGTCCGTTTAATAAGACGGATAAGTCACAAACTACTCTCTATTGGAAGGCGGGTGGAGGAAGTGGTAGTGGTGGATTTGTGCCCATATAATTTAGTATTGAGGCTTGCAGACAAGTCTTAGCAGAGATGATTATTCTTGATGAGTTGCCATTTAGGTTCGTTAATGGGAGGGTTTCAAGAAGTTTATGCTTGTTGTTTGCCCTAAGTGGGTAGGGACTTCATCCCATGTTACAGTTGAGAAAGATTGTTTTAGTGTGTATATGAGGAAAAAAATAACTTGAGAAATGCTCTTCAAGGGCAACGAATTTTCCTCACCACGGATACATAGAAATCCGTGCAAAACCTCAACTATATGTGTCTCATTGCACACTTTATTGATAATAATTGGAATCTACACAAGAGAATTCCTTCTTTTTGTTTGGTTGACAATCACAAGGGTGATACACTTTGTAGGGCCATAGAGATGTGTTTGCATGATTGGGGATGACCGAAAGTACTTGCAATCATATTTGATAATGCAAGTTCTAATAACGGAGCAGTTTCTTATTTGAAGAAAAAAATCAAGTATAAGAGGGACACTATTTTAGAACATAAATTCTTGCATGTACGATGTTGTATCCACATCCTAAACTTAATCATCCGTGAATGGTTGAGGGAATTTGATGAGTCTATTGTGAAGGTGATAGTGTTGTGAAATATGTTAAATCCTCACCTCAAAGGTGGAGTACATTTAAGAAATATATTGGGTTGAAAGAAATTGCAAACAAAATTAGCATTTGTTTAAATATACTGACTAGGTGGAACTCCGCCTATCTTATGTTGGAAGTGGCTTTAAAATTTCGAAAAAATTTTGAACGGTTGGAAGAAGAAGATTCAGGGTTACTTACTAATATTGGAAACGATGATGACGAATCCGATGATGTGGTGAATAGGAGAATGTCAAAAAAGTTAGGGCCTCCCAATAATAACGATTGGGAGAAAGTAAGGTTATTTTTAAGGTTTTTTTAATTATTTCATGATGCAACTTTATGTTATTCAGTGGGTCAATATGTAACTTGTAACTCTTTTTTTCTAAAGTTAGTTACAATAACCGATGTGATTGACTTGGAGTGTGAAGAAGGAAGTCCCGTGGTGGGATTAATGACCACAAATATGAGAAAAAAATTTGACAAATATTGGGACAACTTGGATAATATGAATATATTGTTATTTGTCGAGATTATTCTTGATCTTCGGTACAAGATATGATATTTTGACTTTGCATTTGAATGGATGTATGCCAATGATTCTACAAAAGCGGTTGATTCGAGTTGGAATGTGAGAAATGCTTTAACCCGTATGTATGAGGCATACATTGATAATGAGAAAGGCAACAGTTCTGATCTAGAAGTACAGCAGTGCACAAGTTCCCACGTGAAAAAGTAAATACTATAAATGGTAGTGGTAGTAAAGTTAAGGATAGGACGGCAGAATGAATGGCTCTATTTAAGCAATGGTTACAGTCGGAAAACTTTTTGGAAAGCAAGAATGGGGTTGATAGATACCTAGCTGAAAGTTGTGAGAAAGCATTTGCAAGATTTGACATTCTTATTTGGTGGAAGGTTAATTTAGTTAGATATCGAATGCTTTTAAAAGTTGCACGCGATGTACTTGCAATACCGGTATCTACATTGGTCTCTAAATCTACATTTAGCAAGGCTGGTTGTGTCCTTGATCCTTTTAGAAGTAGTTTAACTTCGATGATGGTTGAGGGTCGCATTTGTGCACATAATTAGCTTCATTTTTCTTCTACTCCAATCAGTCTTAGGACTTTAATGGATGAGATGGAGGATTTTGAAAGACAGTTGGGTATGTTTCTTATTTACTTCGTTTTATAACTTTTATGATCTATAATTATATATGTTATGTAAATTTATATAATTTATTTTGTTTCTTTATTGTATAGAAGTTGCTCGGGAGGGTGAAAATTCTATGGAGGTGTCAAATACAATGTCTATAACCAATGCAAGTTAATGAGATGAATATATTTTAGCTTGTTAATTTTCAGTTTTCACTTTTGCTAATAATTCCTTTGTTTACACTTTACAGCGTACTGTGAAAACTGAAAAGCCAATCCAAAAGATCTAAGAGGCTAGGAGCTGCTAGGAGGAAAGTTGTATAATTTGTATTAAGAGATAAGAGTTATGTTTGTTCAGAGCTTTTGATGTAAATTACTAAATATGACTTTTAGTCTTCTCTATTTTATTTTTTTAGACCTTATTATAATTTTCAATTTTTGAGACCTGTATAATTTTTAGTTTTTATTATCTATTCTTGGGAATTGTTTTTTTTTCTTTCTTTTAGAAGACAGATTTGATTATCTAATAGTATGCTACTTACATGATATGCATGGTGTAATTTTCAGTTTTCAATTTAACCTTGTTTAAATTGTTTGGAAGGATATAGAATTTTTTTTTTTTTAAGTAAAATATTTTATTCAAATTTATTGTATATAGACAATTTTTTTTCTATGATTATTTTTATTTTCTTTTCAAGTTCTTTTTTGGTATTTTTTTACTTAAAATTGAATAAAATGTTAGTGGGCTTTCACTGTTGGGCCGAAAAACTTAGGATAGAAGGCTTGGGTCATTGGCCCATTTTGTACAAGGTTGGACCAATCGGACTAGACCAGTCCTTATGCCTGTTCAGTCTGGTCCAAGGTGGAAAAATCCTGGACTGAAATTGGTCTGGTCCAGTCCACAAAACCTTCTTGGGTTCAACCAGACCGGACCAAATTCACCCCTAGATAGGAGTTAAATTCCAAAACCCTAGCCGTTTTCCCTTCTCCCTCTCTCTCCTTCCCTCTTCAACAGTCGCCCCCCTCCCTCTCTCTCTCCTCGATCCCTCTTCTCCCTTAAGCCTTCGCTGCACATAGCCCAAGCTGCCACGCATAACTCGTTGCCAACGATTCCACCTCGCCGGCCACCATGTCAGAGCATTAGAACAAACCCAACCATCCATCTATGGTAAGTTGATCTCTTTGTCTCTCTCTAGCTTTGTCTCTATCAAGCCATAGTTGTCTTTGATGTTTGATTTATTGATTTCTAAAGTTGTTTGGTTCAGTTATTTTGTGGAATAAACGAAATAGTTGATTTTTAGTTGATTTATACTAGTGAGAAATTACCCATTTTTGGAGTTATGTTTGGATCTCAATTGGTCTGTTAAAGGTTTTTGAACTAACTAACTACTAATACATTTATTTGTGCCATTTTAATTGGGTTAGCCTTGAAGGTTTTTGAGCTTTTCTTTTTAAGTGTTGACTGATGTGGTTTTATTTTGGCTCCTTCTTATTTGGTTGCAGGAAAGGGTAGTAAAAGCAATGAATATGTATCTACTACGTGCACTTGTAAGAGATTATAGCTTGACTAGATTTTGGTTCATAATGTGTAGACTATATATATCTACATGTTGTAAAAATGCTCTCTAGTTATCTAATGAAGTTTTTGCTATCTACATGATTTATTTAATCATGTCTGGTTGGCACTAGATTAAGTTATAAGGAATAAAGTTGGAGTTTATTATTTGTGGGGTTATTCCCCGTCTTTCACTAGCCTTAGTGTGGATTGATTAAACTACAGTTTTAGCTCTCTCTTTAAGTTGCTTACAAGAAGACCAAACTGAAATAGATATTGTCCGTTGTTCTCCTATAAAGATATAATAGGTTTGAAAGAGCCATTCTACTCTGCCATCTATCTTTATTAATTTTTTGAACATGGTAAGCTGAACTAGAAGATCCTATGTAAACGGTGATAATGTATTTGGCTGATAAGTACAGTGCATATCACTATGAACTCTACAAACTCTACTTAAAAAATATATTGCATGAGGAGGCCCTATTTGGTGGAATATCCATGGTGGACAACCTTGTTTGGGAGTGGCTATGTGAAAGGTGGGCCAACGGAACATTCAAGGTATAAAGCTTGAATGGATTGTATGGTTGTAGTTTTGTGGAGCCATGAATTGTAACTTATAAAGTTTTGTGATTGTGGGGTGGATGTGTATAAATTATATGGGCAGTTTACTCTCTTGGGTTCTCATTAGGAGTTCACAATTTTACATATTTAAAAAAAAAAAATTATTATAAGCTTGAATTTGGATCTCCAAGGTTCAAATATATTTATTTTAGCCTATATTAGATTATTTGTTATGATTATTTTTTGCTCAATCTTTTTTTTTTTTTTTTATTTTACAATTTGTTTTTTCTGAATCCCTAAGCATTTGTCATGAATACTACTTGTGGCAAATACTTATATATTTTTGCCGGAAGTGATTATTTTCCACGATAAGATTTCTTCATAAATAATTATTTCTGCCGAAATGTTTTGTGGAAAATATTATTTCTCATGAAAGTATTTTATCAGAAAGACTTTTTTCCACGATTTACTACCAAAGGCTATCATATTTCTCACAGTGAAATAATTGTTTTCCCACAAAATGATCTTTTCGTGAGAAAATGCTTTATACCACAAATTTTATTTCACGAGCCTCCCATGACTCAAATTTGTGGAAAAATAGTTTTTCCCACGAATTGGATTTTTTTTGCCACCACAATCATTCCCAAAGAGAGGGAAAAAAAAAAAAAAAACAGTATTTCTTGGAGTGATATAAGAACGATAAATAGAAATCTTCTTAGAATATTTGAAAAGTAACTTAGTGTGAAACTTGGACCATGAAACAAATCAAGTTAATTGGTCATGTAAAAGCTAGGGCATGCAAAAGCTTTATTTATTTATTTATCTTTACATGATCTTTTCTAAACAAGTTGTGATCAATGATCATCATCGACATACATCTTTGTCATGAAGTTAGTCGGCCAATATATATAAATATATATATATTTATTTATTTATGTATGTATGTAGTGTCCCATGCATCGATCTGTATAATGTATGATCTCTTCGCTTTCATGTTTACCTTCAAAGTCCTCCAATGTAATTTGCTTCCGAAAGCTTTGCATGGATTTTCTTTCTGATGACGACTTTTAATAGATAGGTTTAAAGGGGCGAGTTTGTTAAAAATTGACCTCCCACCACACCTATAGCTATGTACATACGTGGAATTAATGGAGTGATGATCTAATATGAAACAATTTAAGTTTTGTAAATTTTGATCGATCTTCCAATATTATTAATGCCGGTCAGTGAATTCTCGCTTATAGTATGAACAAAATTTGTGTTTCGTTAACCATAAACAAGCATTTGATCTTTACTTGATTCATGTGTAAGTTTGCAGTACTTATTATATAATAAAGGAAGATTCTATTTAATTATAAGTAGGTATGAATAATACACACAATAAAGTACTTACATACACGTCTAGTAAATAAGTTTTTTAGTAATGTTAAATACAGTTGTGGAATCGTAAGCGTCGTGCAATCTTTTTAAAAAATGGTGAGATCAACTATTAAAAAATTAATTTATTTATGTGGGTCCCTTATTATATATTCACTTTTTTCAAAATAATTGAGCAGCGTTTGAACACCTCATGATTATAAATATTATTTTTCTAATAAGTTTTTTTTATTTATACTTAATTTTACCATGTAAGTAATATGAATATTATGTTTTGCACACTGACATGAAAATATAATATCTATATTATGAAAGAAACATTGCAAAGATCAACTACTCTTTTGGGAAGGTGGCCGATTTATTAAAAATATAGTTGACCAAGCACCCCATGTTTGAAGTCAACTAAATGCTAATTAGTTTATGACTTAACAATGCATACTAACTTCAGACTGTTAAAACCTTAATTATCTCTCCCTAAACACACCCACATTGTTAAAGTAAACTTACCCATTGATCAGGTCAAAGAGTACTCAAATCACTTTTGATTTGTCCATGCTAACCGCAAGTTGTTAAACGTTAATTATCCATTCTTAGCTCATAAAATCATAACTCTAAGCAACATTATGCTTTCCCTTATGATGATCATCATAAAGACATCCTAGCTAGACCTTTCCAACGCCCTCCGTCCGATCCGATGACTTCTTCTATTCCATATATCTAATGGTTGTGGTGATCCTATCGGGACTCAAAACTCTCCATCTCATGAAATCACATCAACATTTTGATGTAGGCCACAATTAACTTCATTGCTAAATCTTGTTTGTTCATTTCTAGACTAATCTACCACTAATTAATGGAGCTACAAACAGAAGCATCCATCCCCATCTCGTTACAATGACCTACACGGTCACCACCCAATCTATAGCCTCCACGTGTGCAAGTAGTACTAAGCGGGAAGCAAACCTTGGGTTCCGCTTCTCTCGGATGCTTTCTTAAGCTGTCGGCAACTTCTCTCTTCTTAGCTGTCACCACAAACAATCTCACAAACACCACACGTGGCGAGCTTCCCATTGGTCCAAACATTTTCCAGTCATTTTCCGCGGGTGTTTCCAATCAAAGTGCATTTTCTTTCCCGGCCCTTTGAAACAGCTCATTTCTTTACAGTATAAAACCCAACACTCTCACGTTACATTGTGTTTGTGTCGGCAGAAATTAACACCCCCTCCCCCCACGCACACACACAATTTATGCCTTAGAGATACTTTCCTTCATTTCCCCAAGTATAACAGTACTCTAAAAAACACAGTACTCTTCCAGGAATTTTAGTCTCCGGCCGGACATCTTTGGTTGCTTGGCCGTACGCACGTGATCATGATGACGAAAAGGTCCAATGGGTATGCAGGTAAAATGAGTGAGAGCTCAACCGTGAAGGCGTCGTCTACATCCAGAGAAGAAGCAGTCGAGTGGGAGATGAGACCCGGAGGAATGTTGGTCCAGAAAAGAAGCGATATTAAGGATGTTTCCGCTCCGAATTTACGGCTTCGAGTGGTTTACGGTGCACTCCGGCATGAGATCTCTGTCAATTCTCAGGCCACGTTTGGTAAGATGAGCTAGATCTATCTTTAGTATAAACTGTGTCTAATCTCAACATGATCATTATATTCTGTTTGGCTGATGAGAAAATAGAAGAAAAAAAATGCTAATGCGCCATTTTACTAGTTCAGTTAATGATGGCAGGAAAGAAAAGTAGGTTAGGTAGAAATTTTTTACGAGTAATTACTACTACGCTGTTGGTTGCATGGTTCTTCTAAGATCTACTCATGTTTCTCTTTTGTTTTATTGGCAAAACAAACAACTAGCTAGGTACAAGTACAACCACCATTCTTAACCTATAGACAATGATGATTACCAAAATAATAACGTAAATTAATTTCAAACAACCTCTCACCTTAATTGCAATGATGCTTAATTATTAATTCACTGTTTTGGAGGAAAATTCATGTTGAAATGACCCCACTACCTACGCAAACTCGTTCGACTATAACGAAGGAAGTCAATTTACGGTATTTTTACTGATGCACAACACTTTTTATAATACAAATGAGAGTATTTTTATAAGATAGTATTACTTTTATATGATATTTTATAATAATACTTTTCATTTTAAAACATAATTGTAAAAGATATTATAAAAAGTATCTTGTTTATCATTTTTCATTTTTAATTAGAAGGCGAAAAAGGGTAAAATCGATCGGACATTATATGTTCCTTTGTTTTTGTGCTGGTGGTTGGGGCCGGGGGTTGGTTGAATGGCAGGGGAGGTGAAGAAGCTACTGACGGGAGAGACGGGTTTACAGCCGGGAGAACAGCGGGTGATATTCAGAGGAAAAGAGCGAGAGAACGGGGAGTACTTGGATATGTGCGGGGTGAAAGACCGGTCCAAAGTGATACTGATGGAGGACCCGTCGAGCATTGAGCGCAGATTCATCGAGACGCGCAGGAATGCCAAGATCCAGAGCGCCCACCGCGCCATCTCCGACGTTTCCTTGGAAGTCGATAAGCTTGCTGAGCAGGTGATATTTGTTAATTCTCAACCTCTTCTTTTTTCTTTTTCTTTTTTTTAAATCTTTTTTTGGGTGTTTTTAGCAGAATATCATCAACAGGTACAAATTAACCATTGAAATCATCTTTGAGAACGACATGTCTTAGCAAAAACTTTAATTTAGAAATTTTAAAAAATACCCAGCCGTCGGATGGTTTGGATAGTGACTGTGTCAAGATCGGACAGCTGGCCTGAGGGTGATCGTGTGGGTCTGACATAATAATCAGGGGTTAGAATCTTGATTCTTGACCAACAACTTGCGTATGCGAGGAGGGGCCCAGGACATTAATTTGGGGTAGGGGAAGGGAACAATCAGGCAGAGGAGGAGTTCCACGGACAGTCTAGGGGAGTTGCCTCGTTGGATTCCAATTATAATTTATAATAAAAAGAGTGAAACATCAAACAGGTGGGCCCCACTCTTGTTCTGAATCGCTCTTTTTGTAAAGTTCAGATGGTCCTGGACCACCATTTAACTGTTTGATATTATTTCGATGTTGTCGTTGCTATTTGTCGGTGTCTCTGGTTTTTCTATTCTTCAATTAATTTGTGTGATTCTTTAATGCACCTAACTAACTATCTTGGCCTTTCCAAAAAAAAAAACTATCTTGGCTGGACTGTGTGTGCGAACTGTAATAAAAATTGTTCAAGGTAAATGAATGGCCTCTTTTATATTTTCTAAGGGCCATATCAATTACTAGTTATTGAGTATTGTAATGTTTTTCAATGGGTTAGCCGTCCATGATGAGTTGGTTGCATGAATTTTGAAGAATGGCAATATTCTAGATAGATTCCGGCCTCCATTTTTTGTAAAGTATTACTAGATCTACAAATAAATTACATAAAAACAATCTTATAAATTGTCAAAGTTTTATCTGATCTGTTAGATTTAATTTATAATAAAAATAACTTTATAATCTAACAAATTACATAAAACTATATCAGTTTGTGGGATTATTTTTGTATAATCTCTTTGTGACTATAATTTTTTTTTTTTTTAAGATAGCATCTATCAATGAAATGTTGCTTAATCATGTATTCATGTTATCAAAATTTTAGTTAAATAACTAAATTTAAAAATTTTAATTGATTTAGTATTTTTTTTTAAGCGATGATTTAATGTGGCCTTCGAACAATGATAAACATCATATTCATTAATTTCTTTTGTCTCGTTTCAAGTTTTGAGATAGTTGAAAATGTAACATCTTATTAGACAGCAATTTAAGTGTAATTAGAGTAATCTTATATGCATGCAATCTCTATATAATCATTTTGATAAATAAATTAAAAAAAAAAAACCATTTTTTATGGTGGAGTTCATTTTTTTTTCAAACAATCTGCAGTGAGTTTACACGCTCTAGACTTGCACTAATCTTTTTTTTTTTTTCGCAACATATATAGCCTTTACAAACTTATGTGTCACTGATCAAACGTTATAATAAAAAAAAGTAACTTAAACAATTTTCATTACATTGGCGATGCGTCACTGATCACGCTAAGGTTGTAAAAATTTTGTACTAAGATTTGATTTAAGTTCACCATTTTCCATTCCAAAAATGCAAGTAAGCTTATTTGGGCTGGTTTTATGTGCTTAAATAGGATTATCCTCAGCTAACCGGATTCGACTTTATCTTGTTTAACTCCTAATCTGAGTCTTTATTAATGATCAGAATATGGTGTTAGGTGTATAGATTTTTCTTTTCCCTGGGCTAAATATATATATTTCTAAAGGTCACAATTTCATAATTGCATGAAATATGTCAGATCGAGACTGGCTGACTGTTTTCCTTCCTATAGTATGAAGAAAATAATTTGGTAATTAACCATTCAACTATTTTCCCTCTTCAATAGGTCTCTGCCATTGAAAAATCTATTTCAAATGGGGTTAAGGTGGCTGAAGTTCAAATCACGACATTAACTGAGATGCTCATGAGACAAGCAATCAAACTAGATATGATTTCTGCAGAAGGAGATGCTTCTGCTCAGAAGAATTTGCAGGTATATATTTGCCATCTACTAGATCTTGTTTATTTTGCTTCTTTTATCCTGTTTAAAGCCACGTTCACATTAATCACAATCATACTAGGATTGTTCATCCGGGCCCCATTTTTCCGACCAGCCTGGAACCCGGGTTGCAAAACCCGAGTACACCCGGTCTACGGGACAGTAAAATATTTCTTGCTCAGACATATATTATATATACATAGCAAAATTTCGTGTCAATTCTTCTTTCAATCTTCTTGCATTGATTCACTTTATTTAGCATGAGATCCAACAAACTCTAACTCACAAACACTACGTTAAATACAGGCATAGCAAACAAATAGAGTGCACTAATAGAAGTCTCGAAGAGTTTTTGTCGAAAAATTATATTTGCAAATCCGTGTGGAGAATATTTCCTAGTCCACATTGTTGATATGTCAAATTAAAAAATAAAAATAAACTTCTAAATTGTTTTGCAAACCAACTTTGGCTATTTCAGTAATATGGATGGTACATCTTTCATATCTGCTTGTGAGTAGAAAGACTTGGTTCTTATCGAGCCTTATAGCTCACCCGCAGACTTGCTTGCTTCATGCTATATTGATATGATGGTGGTGTGATCTTTTCACAGTGTTGCCAAAAGTGCAGTACTGTTTTAATGGTTGTGATTCATATGACAATCAATTTGCAGGGGAAGAGGGTGCAGAAGTGTGTTGAAAGTCTTGATGCGCTGAAGATATCAAATGCGAGAATAAAGCCTGTAATTGTCACAACAAAGTGGGAGACCTTTGATCCTCCTCCCACCACACCCCAATGGGAATTTTTTGATTGATCTTCATCCTCCCCCTCCCTCTTTTTTAATTAATTTTCTGTGTCTTTGTGATTTTATTGGAAAATGTAGTTACCTCGAGAGGAATATGAGCGAGCTATACTTGCGACGCTACTTGTACTTATAGCCCCTTCCCTCCCCTCGATACCCCCATGAACTTTGCCAATAAGCATTGGTTGCCATAATACATAGTTGAGATTTTGCTCAAATTGTGCACAAATCGATCGAGCAAATTATCATTTTCTTAAGCAGATTAGTATCATTTAGTCATTTAATTATGACTGTATTAAGCATTCAGAATACTGAAGCACGGAAAAATTACTAATGTATTACTATTTGAAGTCAACATTTAGTGTCGCTTTTAATGGGGAACTTATTCGGCTAATAATCCCTCTTGAACTTATATGCAAAGCGTGGGAAGCATTACAGAGGCACAAAAGGAATATGGTTTCTTCGGCTTTCTTGATAGTTGGGTTGGTTTTTAATGGGTTTGCTAAAGAAGCAGTTTAGCTTTTCAAGTATTTGGAAAGAGATTGGTTTGTGGCGTGCGATAAGTTTTGCTGGGGTGTTTCATGCTTGAAGTCGTTGTGGAAATACTAGTCTTTAGAGGATGAAAGAGGAATATGGCATTGTACCAATCAAAAAGAACAAGAGGCTTCATGGTTGATCTGTTGGATACGCCAGGAAAGGTGAAACAAGCATATAAAAATTAAAGATAAATGACATATAAAAGTCTTAAATGTATAAATCTCGCATAAACTTTTTATAAAATAATAAACTCCACCATAAACAAGTATAAAAAATTTAATTTTTCTTAATAAGATCTACATTTTTATAAAAGACTTGTATATTTAAGACTTTTTTTTTTTTAAAGAGCGGGTAGCCACATGTCTAATAGTGGCCCCATCTCAAGAAGCCCTCACTTGTAGCAGAGGAATAACGTAGTACAAGAAAAATATTTGGGAGATTACATCAAACACTTCCAAACACAAACTATCAAAAAAACCAAAACAGAACCAACTCTAAACAAGCCTAAGAACCACTAAATAAGCCTAGAGAACTGACTTCTAAACATGCCTAGCAAAAACAAGAAAACTAAATCCGAATATAAACTAGACCCAATTTGTCTACCCTAGCAAGGCCTATAATATGACGTGGAAAACTCTAAATATTCAGGTAAAACATATCCAAACCCAGCACGCCCTCCTTAGTTAAGGAGTCTGCCATTGAGTTTCATTTCCTGAAGCAATGGCAACATCCAATTTCTATCACCTCAAGATGATCGACAATAAGATCCCAAAAATTCCACAAAATACCGGATGGAGCAATTCTTGGAATTAACTCAGGAAACAACCACCTGAGAGTCACAATCAACATCAACCTCCCTCCAATTGGCAATTCTGCAAAGACGAAGCACTTCAAGCAAGGCACGGAGTTCAGCCTCTGTATTGGTACATGATCCAAAAATTTTAGAGAAAGTAAAAATAATTTTACCATCCCTGTCATGAAGTACTCCACCACCACCTCCACTCCCTGAATTTTCTAGACTACCCCTATCCACATTCAATTTGACACAGTCATAAATTTTTCAGACTTATATATTTAAAACTTGTAATTAGAATTTTCTAAATTAAAATGTTGGATACATTGTAAGAGGGGGCTCGTGCACGGGCTGATGTGAAAGTGCTGCGTGGTATTGCCATGCCACTTGGTGACATGCCACGTTGATTGGTTAGTTAATGAATAGTATCTGTGCATGGCCCCGTGTCCCCAGTAGCCCAATGCTCTTGTTTGGAGGACTTTGTAAGGAGCATGCACAATTCAGGGACATTTGTGTCTTATTGTAGTGAGAAAATTGCAACCAGGGATGACAGTTAGACTTTGTTTGGCAAGAGAAGTAGTTTTAGGCCTTGTTTGTCTTTGCATATGAGATGAGTTGAAATAAAAGTTGAAAATTGAATAAAATATTATTATAATATATTTTTGTTTTGAGATTTAAATAAATTGAATTGTTTATTTTATTTTGTGTGAGAATTTAAAAATTTTGTAATAATTAGATGAGATGAGAAGTTTTGTGAAAGTGAACGAGCGCTTAGACTATTTTATTACTATTTATTATATTTTTACTATTATTTACAAATCATCTGAGATTACCTCGACATCTAAACGTAACCTTAAACACATCAGGCTAGGGATGACAATATGTGACATGACCCGTTAACCCAACACGAACACAACACAATAATAATGGGTTTGAGTTTAGTCTTAACGGATTTTGGTTAAAACGGATTGACATGTTAAGACACGATTGCTTAACTGGTTGATAACGGGTCAATCCATTTTGACCCAAATCCATTAAGAAAACTAAAGTTACAATTATACTCTTATACCTAAAAGTAAAATTGTTAAGATTTTAATTTCGATATTTTTATTGTTTGGAATGTAATTTTAGACTTGTAGTTTTTTTTATAGATATTGTGATTTTAAAATTTATATAAAATTATGCTAAACTTAATTAGGTCAAACGGATTAATTTCATATTTGTTCAACCCATTTACATAAACGGGCTGAAACAGGTCGGGTTGCGTCGTGTTAACCTATTTTGTAATATTCATTAACAAGTCATGTCATGTCAATCCATTATGTTAATGAGTTGACACAATAAGTTTAATAAGTCGTGTTCGAGTTGACCCAATAATATAATATACATGCCTTGACACGACACGAATATGACTCATTAATACGATTTGACACTCCTATATCATGCCAATGCCGATGATAAAGAAAAACAACTAAAAAAAGAAAAAAATATGGCTAAAATGGTATGGGGGCTTAGGCTCTTTTCAAGCTGAATAACAAAGGATTTGCAAAAGGACAATGTCAATAATACACAACCAATTATATTACAACTTAATTACTACTATATATTAAAATATTAATATTTTTTATTTTAATTCAAAATTTGTGTACTTGCAATTAAGAGTGTTCATCTGGGTTCCAACCCGGAAACTCGGGTATACCCGGACCGAAACTCGGATTCCAAATCATAGCCGGAACCCGAACCGGGTTGGTCCGGGCTGGAACCCGGATGGATCCGGTTTTTGTAACCCGAAAATCCGGGTTTCGGGTCGTACCCGAATTATTATTATTATTTTTTATTTTATTTTATTTTATTCTAAAATGTTAGAAAGACATAATGTTTGTGTTTTAAAAATACTAAATACATGTAAAACAAACAAAAAATCTAATATTCATCTATGCATGCATCACAATGCAATCCACTACATATTACATTATTTGTTATTTATATATTACATTACAAAATATAAAATTACAATATATGAATTATAAAATCAATAGCATGTCGATTAATGATTTAATCTCACACCAAATAGCAACTTTAAGTGATTGGACTGAAAGAGATCCTGCAAAAACAAAAAAAAAAAAAACAAAAAAGTTTCAATCAAAAAGTGTTTAAGAATGAAAGAAATATTTCATTCCATCTACGTTTATAGTCATCATGCTTCTCAAAGAACACTTTCCACAAAAATGAGCTAAAACCCACCTTTTGACTAATAGGTTACATAGATGCTTTTATCAAGCCAAACAATATAGTACTAAATGACTTCGTTGAATACACAAAAGTGAACTTTTTGTAACATACTTAAATTTTAACATAACCCTGAGTTATTATGATTCGCAAGAGCAGTAATAAGTATATGAACTACTTAAAACAAGCAGAGAGGGAAAGAATGCAGCAGAGAGGGAAATATATAATGGCACTTATCCAAACCTCACATGATCCACCAAACAGTATAATGTAATATTGTTGTATTGGGCAATCACAAAGTGGATGATTGTGAAGATGTTTTATCGTTTACAAAGTCCTACAAATTTATTAGGTGAAACTGAACTACCTAAATGATATCATGAAAGTCTTCATGATAATATTGACAATTCCTTTTAGGATGCGTTTGTAGCATTACTCTTTCTTACACTTCACATCAACTATAACATGGCCATCACATGATATTATACAGATAACAACATTTTACTAAACTCTGTTATAATCTACTCTACTACTCCATTATTTAAGATAATCTACAAAGCATACCTTTGAAATATAAGTACAGTAGCTAAATATTGCTCCTAGTGATCGACTCTCCAGGAAGCCTAAGCTCTTCATTGTATGCAGGGATTATCAGAGATATATACTTCTCTGATGGATCAGAAATATAGGTGCAAGGAACCTGAAACAGTCCATCCAAAAGTCAGAATCACCCAAAAACCATTACAGACGTCAGTTATAATTATCAAACATTTTCATTAAAACAAACCCAAATCAACAAAGCTACACATTCTCTCTGTCCTCACTCTCTTAACAATACGAATATCAAAATAATAACAAATCTTCATTATATATATGTATCGGATATAACAAATCTAAACAGATCTTCCAAATACTAATAACCCACGACTCTAGCATGTTGCAGCTAAATAGATCTAAACAGATGCTCCTCAAACATTCAAACAGATCTAACCTATAAAAATACATTCAAACAGATCTAACCCATAAAAATACTCCTTAAACATTCTTAAAAAAAAAAAAAAAACCCAAAATCAACAAAGAGAGAACAAAACATAGGGAAGAAAGAACACATACCCAAACGTTCAGCATCGTAGAAAGCAGAGAGAGTGATTTCGGGAGGGGCTAGGGCATTGCAAATGCAGACGTAGACACAGACGCAGGCGCAGAGCAGAGCGAGAGAGAGCAGATGAGAGAAAGGAATTGGGGGGAGGGAGGCGTAGGGCATAACACTTCGCAGAGAGAGAGAGAAAGTTGAGTGTGATTCGGGGAGGGGGCGGTAGGGCATCAATTTTACGATGCTTTTATATCGAAACCTGAGTACCGTGTTTAAAACTGGTATTTGGATGTCAAAAACCGCATTCGGGCCAGATGGGCCTGGGTTTTAAAAAGCGGGTATTGGCCCAGGTATATTTCGGGCTAGAACTTGTAACCAGAATCCGGTTATCCGAGTTCTAGACCAGGCCCAAAAAAATCAGCCCGGATGAACAGTCTTACTTGCAACAGTTCAAAATAAATAAAATAATAATTTTTTTTATAGTTAGTTGTAAACAAATTATAGTATAGTTGTTCTTATATCATTTTTCTTGGAAAATCATAATTAAAGGGTAATCCCGTAATCCTATCTCTATTTTTTCCACCGGTGGCGCCAACACTGATTGAGATTGGCGGGTCGGAAAATATTCAAAAGAAATTGCGAGATTTTGAAAATAGAAAAAGCTTCCCCACCCCCATCTAATATTTCTCTATTTCCCATTCTAACACTGTGCCTCTTCTCTCTCTCTCTCTCTCTCTCTCTCTAATCGGACTCAGAGGAGCGAAAATGGGTCATGCGAACGACCTGGAGAGGATGGGCAGAGAACTCAAGTGCCCCATTTGGTATATTTAAAAGTTGCACTCTGTGATGCTTAAATTGTTGCTTTTGGATCAACGAGATTCACATTCTTATTGAATTCTTTGTTCTCTTTTATTTATGGAAACATAATGGTTAAATATATTCTCAGCAGCCAAACAGACCTTAGTTGTAATTCGTTGTCTTAACAACTGGTTTGATTCCATATTCTGACTTTTGAATGTTCAAAACCCGAGCTGATCTCAAACGCCGCATCGCTAAGTTTTTGTGCGATACATTAGTGTAGCGTGCTTGATATGAATTACACTGGGTTTTTAGCAAAAAATATAATACTAGGGTTGACGGAAATCTCATTATGGGGGTCAGTGGGCTAAACTATCTTCTGTTTATTTTGTAGCTTGAGTCTTCTGTGCTCTGCGGTTTCTCTTAGTTGCAATCATGTATTCTGCAAGTAAGCTCCTTTTTCTCATATCTGGTACAATTCCTTTGTTATTTGTGTCATTTATTGGTAATCAGAATTTGGAAAAACTGGAACTAATTTTTTTCTTCTTGTTTCCAGCTCATGTATTGTGAAATCAATGAAATCGGGCTGTGCTTGTCCAGTTTGTAAAGTGCCGTATCGGCGTAGAGGTGTGTCACCTTTGAAAAGTTTTCCTCATCTAATTGTTTCAAATGGGTCCATTAATATTTTCTCACTTGAGAAAAATAAATGACAAAAGGTGTTTCCGCTATTCTGAAGAAGCTTGATATCACAGTAAAAACAAATTGATATATTTAATTGTTAAAGATGAATGACCTTTTATGTGAAATCACCAATTGACCCAAAAATTTAAGATGATGGAAAGAGGTAGATGTTATTATTTAGTTTATATTTTAACACTCCCCATCACGTGTGGGTTAGACTTCCTCTCAATAGACAGTCCAACACATGGAATTTTTAATTAAATAGGGTAGAGTGTAGAGTCAGGGTTTGAACTAAGGATCTCTGCTTTGATGCCATGTGAAATCACCACTTGTTTCAAAAACTTAAGTTGATGGGAAAGAGGTAAATTTTATTATTTATTTTATATC
>QEOT01000104.1:114003-138252 GCA_003123785.1 Pterocarya stenoptera | reverse complement strand
CTCTCTCTCTCTCTCTTTCTGTCTCTGAGAAATTGAGAATTTTTCTGTGATCTATCTGTTCCTGCCAACAATATTATGTGTTTTGTTGGTGCTAGATCGAATTTGCGATGCATGGGTTGGTTTGTCAGGTGGTGATCATCCGCAATTATTGGTGGCGGTTTGACTTTATTATCGGTTCTCGTTGCAGTTGACTTTTTGTTATAAAATTAATGGGATTGAGATGATCTGACCCTTTATCTGCTAATTAAGTTTCTTTTTATTTATGTACTTAATTAGTTCATCATGTGTTTGCTTGTTAAATTAGCACCCACTTGAGATTTTGGTTCTACTCGTCTCTCTAATTAAAAAAGATAAGGCCTCTTCTGTTTTTAGAAATAAGATGAGATGATATATATGAGTTAAGATTTAAGTTGAAAAGTTAAATAAAATATTGTTATAATATATTTTTTAATATTATATTTATTTTAAAATTTGAAAAAGTTGAATTGTTTATTTTATTTTACACGAAGATTTAAAAAAATTATAATGATGAGATAAGAGATTTTCAAAATTTAAGATTTTAATCTTGAAAACAAACAAGGCCTAAATGATCTGTGTAAATCAATTACAGTTTCGTACAAGTATTTGTAAAAAAGTATAAAATAAATTATTTTTTATTAGTGTAATTTATTTTTTAACAAAAAACTTATACGAGACTTGTCTATTTAAAGCTTATGTTTGACATTACTCAATTTTTTGTCACGTGCATTTTTATCCCTACCTAAGCTAAACATGCCCTTTTAAAGTGGTCGGCTGTTCAAATCTTACATGGCAGTACTGCATTCATGGCATCTCCGCCAGATGTAGAACCAACTCTCCCATTCCTTGCGGCTGTGAACGTGGGTATCAATTTCATTCATATGTTTTTTTCCCCTAATGAAATAAAATAGAAAAGAGATCGATCCCTTCCAATGTCTATCGAATTGAATGGCTCATTATGCACGAAGAGAGAATGTTATTTAGTAGTATTTTTTAGATGATGGTTTTTTGGATAATGTAATTGTGATATTTGTTGGAGTAAATTGTTGTGATAATTTATTGTGATTATTGAGAAAACTAATATTTTCTCATTTAAATCATATGACTGTCTGGAGGAAATATTTGGAAGATAATGAAATTGTGGAATATTGTATTATTTTTATATGAAAAATGATATTTGCAGTTATAGAATGTGTAAGAAGTGCGCACTCATTTTAAAACAAATTGAGTAAATATGGACTCACATAAAAGAAATTAATTTTTTAATAATGAACTTCATTTTTTTTTTCAAAAGAGTATGCGGTGCCGGCACAATCTATGATTGTATTTAGCATTACACAATAATTTAAGATTTTGTCAACATTGATGAAAGAGTTGATGCCAAATATGCTTTAATATGACATGTGTAAGGTAGCTAAAGAAAAACGTGCTCTCACGTATTAAAATCAAATTGGGAGAATGGTTTGGTTTCGGGCGAACCTAAGTGCCAGTTTGGATAGTAGATGATAGGTTCAAGCAACAAAATTCCCTGCTCACGGTGCAGAGAGACCTTCACTCAATTCACGGTATTGAGAAGACCAATATTTTATTGATAACTTCATGCATAAAAAACTTCTCACCAGTTCCATGGTTTGTTATAAACCGATTACATCAAAGGTAATAATGGTTGAATAAGGAAAGAATACCAGTAAGGAAATAAAATGTGCTAGCGCACGGAAATAGCAGCTAACAAGGAAATAAAATAGCAACCAAACATGGAAATAAAATACTGGAGATTTAGCTTGCCAATTCAAGCTACATAGTCGGCCAGCTGTACGTTTGGTCTGGTAGCTCTTGTGCTCCTACGTGGCATTGCCTCAGGTGTAATCGTAACATTCGCCCCCCCTGCGAGAAGAACCTTGTCCTCAAGGTTAAAGGTAGGAAACTGCTCCTTAATGGTTGAAAGCGGTTCCCAAGTGGCATCTTCGGCAGGTAAAATATTCCAGCGAATCAACACTTCCTTCACCCTCCCACTCGCACTCTGGACCCAACGTGAACCTAAGACCGCTTCCGGTTGTAGCAAAGGTAAACCATCCTCAGCATAAGGAGGAAGAGTAGGTTGTACAATGGTGGAATCTCCAAGACGGCGCTTCAAGAGGGACACATGAAAGACAGAATGGATTTTAGCATCAGGAGGCAATTGGAGGCGATACGCTACGGTGCCGATACGCTCCAGAATTTGATAAGGTCCAAAAAACTTGCTTGTTAGCTTCTGGTACGGTCGCTTAAGAACAGAGTGTTGACGGTAGGGCTGTAATTTCAAATAGACCCAGTCACCAACGGCAAAGACTTCATCCCGACGGCCTTTATCAGCTTGTTGTTTCATCCGGTTGCGAGCAATTGCCAAATTAGTCTTGAGTTGACGGAGAATGTCGTCGCGAGCAGTAAGAGCGCTATCAACTTCAGCTACGGCAGTGGAACCTGGTACGTAAGTATTCAGAATGGGAGGAGGGCGGCCATACAATGCTTCAAATGGGGTCATCTGTATGGAACTATGAAAAGAAGTGTTGTAGGAAAATTCGGCCCATGCGAGAAAAGCTTCCCATCGTTTCGGCGTAGCATATACAAAGCAGCGAAGATACTGCTCCAAACAACGGTTTACAACTTCGGTTTGGCCGTCAGTTTCCGGATGATAGGCAGAACTGGTGCGCATCGTGGTGCCCTGTAAACGAAAAAGCTCGCGCCAAAAATGACTCATGAAGATGCGGTCACGGTCACTGACAATGGAAGATGGAAGACCATGGAGTTTGACCACATTCCGGATGAACGCATCGGCAACGTCCCGAGCTGTATAAGGATGGGCCAACGCAACAAAGTGGGCAAATTTAGTGAGCCTATCTACGACCACGAAAATGGAATTCTTACCAGCTGATTTAGGGAGGCCACTTATAAAATCCATGGACACATCAGTCCACACCCCTGAGGGAATTGGCAATGGCTCGAGCAAACCGGCTGGATGTCGTGTGTCATATTTGTTCCGTTGGCAAGAGTCGCACTATTGGATGTGGAGCTGAACATCTTTTTTCATGCCCCGCCAATGAAAAAGCAAGGAAAGCCGCTTATAAGTGCGAAGAATGCCTGAATGCCCACCCACGGCACTATCATGAAATTCACGTAGAAGAGCCTCTTTAATTGCAGGATCCTCAGGAACTAAGATGCGACCCTCTCGCATGATGCACCCATTTTTCAAACTATACCCAGCAATAGAGAGTGGGTCTACCTGCAATTGTCGTTCCAAAGGACCCAAAACAGTGTCCTTCTTTGTAGCTTCCCGTAGTTCATCCCAAATTTCCCATATCGGTCCAGAGATGGCAACCAATTCATGGTTTAAGCCGCTACGTGAAAGTGCATCTGCAACGCCATTTTCCTTCCCAGGTTTGTAGACGATCTCATAATCAAATCCCAACAGTTTTGCGACCCACTTTTGTTGCTCTGGGGTGGTGATGCGCTGTTCCAGGAGATAACGCAGGCTTTTTTGATCAGTACAAATTTTGAATCTTCTTCCCAACAAGTATGGTCGCCAGGATTTGACGGCTTCTAAGACTGCGAGCATCTCTTTCTCATAGGTGGACCACGATTTCTTTGCTGGTCCAATAGCTTTGCTAAGGAAAGCAATCGGTCGACCACTTTGCGAAAGCACCGCTCCCACACCTAAACCGGAAGCATCCGTTTCTATCATGAAGTCTTCAGAAAAATTAGGAAGGGCCAATACCGGGGTAGTTGTCATAGCGGTCTTTAAGGCAGTAAAAGCATGTTCAGCATCGATACTCCATGCAAACTGCCCTTTCCGTAATAACTGGGTCAATGGCCGTGCAATGAGGCCATAATTTCGCACAAACTTGCGATAGTATCCTGTGAGACCGAGAAATCCCCGTAGTGCGGTGATATTTTTGGGTTGAGGCCAACGAAGCATAGCATCAATTTTCCGAGAATCCACCTTCACGCCTGCCGGAGTAATAATGTGGCCGAGGTATTCCACCTCCTGTTGGCCAAAAATACACTTGGATGGTTTGATGTAGAAGGAATGCTTGACCAATATTCCCAGGGTAGTCCGCAGGTGGCATAAATGGTCCGGCCAAGATTTACTGTAAATCAAAATATCATCAAAAAATACTAGAATAAAGTGACGTAAATGCACCTTAAAAATAGAATTCATGGCCGCTTGAAATGTCGATGGCGCGTTGCAAAGTCCAAATGGCATCACCAAATATTCAAAGTGCCCATGGTGTGTGCGGAAAGCCGTCTTATGGACATCATTTTGATGAACCCGAATTTGATGGTAACCCGCCCTGAGATCCAGTTTAGAAAAATACGTTGAGCCAAATAATTCATCGAGCATATCCTCGATAGTGGGAATTGGAAAACAGTCCTTGATAGTCGCCTCATTCAACGCTCGGTAATCGGTACAAAAGCGCCAAGTATCATCTTTTTTCTTAACCAACAAGACTGGTGATGAGAAAGGGCTAGTACTAGGGCGGATCAATCCTGTAGACAGCATCTCCTCTACTTGGCTTTCAATTTCATTTTTTTGAAAGTGGGCATACCGATAAGGTGCTACATTGACGGGTGTGGATTCATTCTTCAGCAAAATGCGATGGTCAAACGTACGTGAGGGTGGCAATTCATGTGAAGTCGTTAGCACCTGCTGGTGCTCCAATAAAATAGCCTGAATTTCCTGGGCTAAACTTGGAGTGGAATCCACTTGGAGTGCTGAATCACTCTCAATCGCAGCTAAACAAAATAGTTCGGCACCTTGCTTCCATTCCTGCAACAAAGAATTAACGTCTACAACCAAGGATGGACCCGTGGGTTCGGCCTGAATAACAAATTTCCGAGTGCCAATAGAAAATTCCATAGAGCGGCGGGCATAGTCATGAACCACACATCCCAACCCTTCAAGCCATTGGTAGCCCAGAACGAGATCCAAGCCCCGAATAGGTAAGGCAAATAACGTTGTCTCGAAAGAAAATCCTTGAATGCAAATAGGTACCTTCTCATACTTGGCTTGACAGGCGAGTTTTTCCCCACTAGCAACTCGAACATAAAATGGATTGATGGGTGTAACCGCGAGATTCAAACGATTAACCACTGCTTGATTAATAAAGTTATGGCTAGATCCTCCGTCGATCAATGCATTAATTTCCTGCCGGTTAACCATAGCTCGGACTCGCATGGTACGATTGCCTAAGCTCCCTGACAATGCATGGAGAGAAATAAGTGGGTCTGTTGGCGTATCAGTAGGCGATGTGTCTTCCTCATAGTTCTCTTCCACATCCAGTGGTACATCAGCCTCGATGAAACATGACTGAGCTTGACAGCGATGTCCCGGAACAAATTTCTCGTCACAGTTAAAACAGAGGTTTTTCTTGCGTCGGATTCGCATCTCATCGAATGATAATCGTTTCACTGCATTAACGGGTAAAGGCTTAGCAGTGGGTAATGTAGTAGTAGAGTTTGTGGAGACAGTAACGCCCACACGGCGAGTGTTGGGGGGAGCACTGCCCGACAATTTGCGGGCCCTCTGTAACTTCTCATCTTGGCGTTTGGCCAAGTCGATAGCCTTCTTTAGTCCCTTAGGCCGAAACATACGAACCTCAACTGCAATGTCTTCCTTTAGGCCTCCCATAAAAGCACCTAACAATGCTTTCTTTGGCCAGCCAGTCACCCGGTTAGCCAGTCTTTCAAATTCTTGTTGATACTCACGAAAGGTGCCCTTCTGTTTAATTTTGCTAAGCGCCTCATCATAGTTTTCGAAATCCGTAGGTCCAAAGCGACGTAAAATCCCCTTCTCAAATTTATGCCATGAAATGGTTTTCCCGTCATGGGAACGATTATACCATTGCCACCACTGGTTGGCTTCGCCCTCGAGATGGTAGGAAGCGAGCGTCACCTTCTTCTTGCCCTGAATTTCCTGAGTAGCGAAATATTGCTTAGCACGGTCAAGCCAAACCGTTGGGTCTTCACCTGCAAAACGAGGGAAGTCAAGCTTCACGCGAGAATGCATGCGTAAAGTCTTGTCTGTAGCTGCGGTACGACCCTCTTCGTTTCCCATATCTGACGCTTGAGAGAAACGGGAGCCATCGCTCTCGCCTTCATCAGACTCGCCAGTGTTAGAACTCCTGGAACTGGTGGAACGTGGTGATGATGGTGGACTATCCTTGGGCGGTTGGTGGGGCCAAGCCTTACGTCGATGACTTGAATTCCGAACAGGGGAGCGGGAGGCCAACTCTTGAAGAAGAGTTTGGGTGGTCATGCTCGTTTCCTGCATGGCTTGCATGCCGCGGCGCAATTCCAACACAGCTCCTTCTAGTTGCTCAAAACGAACTTTATTTGTCTTTGCGGGGTCAGCCATTGGATAGCGGAAAGGAAAATGAACCGGCTCTTGATACCAATTGATAGGTTCAAGCAACAAAATTCCCTGCTCACGGTGCAGAGAGACCTTCACTCAATTCATGGTATTGAGAAGACCAATATTTTATTGATAACTTCATGCATAAAAAACTTCTCACCAGTTCCATGGTTTGTTATAAACCGATTACATCAAAGGTAATAATGGTTGAATAAGGAAAGAATACCAGTAAGGAAATAAAATGTGCTAGCTCACGGAAATAGCAGCTAACAAGGAAATAAAATAGCAACCAAACATGGAAATAAAATACTGGAGATTTAGCTTGCCAATTCAAGCTACATAGTCGGCCAGCTGTACGTTTGGTCTGGTAGCTCTTGTGCTCCTACGTGGCATTGCCTCAGGTGTAATCGTAACAGTAGAGTATTTTTATTATTATTTTATATTACTATTCACATAATATCCAATATCACCACACAATCCGAACGCAAGCTAAGTCAAAACTACGACACCACCAAGTTAGGGCGATGACACTGATTATTGTAGATAATATTCTTTATTTGATTGTAAAACTAGATAATATACTTGAGCTATGGTGCCTCAAACATTCTCAAAACACATTGCTAGGCCCAATCTCAACTTTAGAATGTGGGCCAAGTCCTAGGTAGTAAGAAACGATGCTAAACAAGGCCCATGGGCCTATCTGCAATGGAGGGGCTGGAAGTGTAATGCGCACACTAGCTTATAAGCGTTGTTGCGCACGCACAAGCGTGATTAGAGCCTTCTTAATTAAGGTGTAATCTTAATAGAAGTAGCTCACGAGATACCCGCGTCACGGGGGCATGATTCAAGAACGGCTTGAATGTTAGCAACCCACGTACCAAAGGAGTGAGTGTAAAGTCAAGTCGGAAGAAGAGCCTTACCAAGTTGAGACAACTAGTTCATACAATTACTAGTTGAGGTACACACCATCAGTATCTCCCTGAACTTACAAACAAAAAATAATCGAACTTTCTTGACTTAAGCATTGGAGGCGTCCGTCATCTAAATCCCGAGCCATTTTTCTTTTTCTGGTGTGCGAAACACGTTCTCAATACACATTGACAAATAAGAATGGCTTGAAGGCCATACTTATTTGTTGTCCTCATCTTGAATCACTTGACTTAAGGTGTGTTAGTTGGATTAATAAAAGATCGGTAGCTTACTTTTCATTTCAATGATGAAATCTGAATTGAATTTAATTGTGAATCTCAATATGGTTTCTTCATAATATAGTGAATCTCACCTTTAAAATGGGATTAGAGTTGCTTTAATACAAATTTAGAATTTACACCCGATTTTACACTTCACCTCATGTAAACGGGGGTCTCCTGCATGCAAGAGAGTCACATTTCTATTCACTAGAAAATGTCTAAAATTCAATATTTGAAATATAATATAATTTTAAATATGGGTTGTAATTCATATCATGTTTGAGTCATACATAAATCAATCTTAACTACACGACCCAGATGAATGATGATTGAACATATCAATTGGGGTTGGATCACTTGGGTTCAAGTTTGTCTCGAGCTAGTCTTCTTTTTATCACACTCCATAATCATAGTCATATTTTCTAATGGATCTACTTAAATGGTATAATTATCATTTGTTTCTTCACGAAAAGTCATTTACTTTGTCACTTAATAAAATTAATGAAAATATACATAAGACTATAAATATATTATACATCTAAAATATTTAAATTCAAGAGCTTGCGTTAAGGAGAATTTCTTGCTATGGGTAAGGCTGTCGCCTAGTTCCCAGAACTGTGGAGGTTTTTACCATTTTTCTAGAGTGCCTAAGAGAGGTGTTGTGGGATGGCAGAGGAGATCATAGAGAAGTAGGTTAAATTCAGTTTAACTGAGGTAGAGCAGAATGAGATTCAACTTGACATCTCTACGGATGATGATAACTAGGCGGGGACAATTTTGTCTCGTAAGCCTCATCGTTTCTGAAAAGCTTGTAAACATAGAAGCTTTCAAAAGCACGATGCTGAAGGTTTGGCAACCATAAAGGAGGAATGCAAATCAATGGAGTTGGTGACAATCTTTTCTTGATTGAGTTCCAGAGAGATCAAGATATCGAAAGGGTAAAAAGAGGAAAACCGTGGACGTTTGACCGAAACTTGTTATGACTTAACTTGTTTAATAGTTTATCTGCACCAAAAGATATTATCTTTGATAAAGAGTACATGTGGATACAGTTCCATAATCTTCCTCTTGGTGGAATGACTAGAAACATTGGTGAAAAAATAGGAAGAACGATTGACGACGTGGTGGAAGTCGATGTTGATGAAGAAGGGATTGGTTGGGGGCCCTATCTACGTGTTAAAGTTGTTAGTATTACAAAATCTCTGATTAGAAGTATTCTGCCTAATATGCATGGTACCAAAGTCTAGATTTCTTTCTTTTATGAAAGACTTCCTAACTTCTGTTTTAGTTGTGGTATTATTAAGTATGGTGGTGCAGGATGCTCGAAAGATTTCTCTACGAGATCCCTGCATGGTAGTCATGACTCACAGTATAGTGCATGGCTTCGTGTATCAATCTTACGAGAGAAGGTAAGGGTTACTCAAACTGGCAGTGGAGCAAGAAAAGGGCAAGACTGCCATGACTCAAAACAAAAGGTTTTCAAGGAAATCAGAAGAGGTGGTTGATTCTTGGGAAAATCCCAAAAATCAATAAGTTAATCAGGCAACTTTTCTTTCAAGGCGAAGTGAAGAATTCACGGGTCAAGGATCAGACATGGAAATGAGTAGGCGTGTAAATTTAAACCGTAAAACTGGTAAACCGGTCCGAACCGGATCAGACCGGACCCGTTTTGAACCGGTCCAATCCGGAACCGGTTCTTGTATTTCATAAATCGGCCGGAACCGGTCCGGTTCTAGTTTTGGGATTTTCCGGACCGGATCGGTTGATAAAATATATATAAAAAATAATATTTTATATATAAATTATATATATATTAATATATAAGTTTTATATATAATTTATAATTATATGTGAAATATACATATAATATAATTATATATTATATATGAAATAATTTCATATTATAATTTATAAATTATAACATAAAATGTTAATTTTAAATATAAACATTTGTAATTTGTTTGATCATATGCTATTAATATAATTATATATAAGATAATGTTATTATAAAATAAAAGTTTAATCTTAAAAATGAAAATGTAATTGATCATGTATTATATAGCTATACTAATATATAGTTTATAACTAATACTAATATATACTAATATTTAGCTATCTAATAGTCTAATATTATACTAATATCAAATTTACATTTTAAAAATCTGAAAAATCGGACCGGATAGGACCGGAAACCGGTAAAATCGGAAGTACTGGTTTATGAGGGTAACCGCTGCGTAATTGGTTTTAAAAAATACAAAACCGGTCATACCGGTTCGATCCAAGATTTTGTCCAAAACCGGACCGGATCGGACCGGTTACACCCCTAGAAATGAGGCACTCCATTGTGGCACTATTAAAGGAGCTAGATGATCACATTGTGGGATTTGACAATCAAATTGAGGAAATCTTGGTGGAACCAGTTGGTAGCAAAGAAGCTAATAACAGGACTGACATTCAAGATCTCTTGATTATTAATCCAGTAACTGACATTATGGAGAATATAGCAGTTAAACTCCCAGGTCAGCTTGGACTAGAGGTTGACAAGTGGCACTCGAGTGAAGTACAACTGAATAATGAGGTGTTTCCTAATGCAAAGCTCACTGAAGTTAAGGACAAGGTTGAGCAAGGTAGTGCAGTATCAGAGAGTAAGACTAGTAATAAATGGAAAAGAAGGGCCCGAAATAAATAGTCCCAGGCAATTGAGATTATGTCTACTAGGAGTGGAACCCAAAAACGATCTCTATCAACAAACAATTTCAATGGAGGTAATGATGTATTGTTGGAAGAGTCCCTAGATCACACTGTATTGCCAGAGGTTGGTCACCAGTCCTACCAACCCAAATGAATATGATCAGCTAGAACTGTTGAGGGCTTGTGAACCCTTAGACAGTTCAAATTCTTAGTTTTTTTACAAAGGAGAAGTGCCCAAACATGATCTTCCTCATGGAAACCAAGTGCTCAAAGATTCGTATTGAAGAAGTTAAGAGACTATTAAAATTTGACTATTGCCTGGCAGTAGATAGTAGAGGTAGTAGTGGAGGCTTAATCTTGATGTGGAAAAACAATGTTCGTAGAAACTCACAATTTTTCAAGATGGCATATAAGTGCTTTTGTTAAAGACAGAAGAGATGATACACCCTGGTTGCTCACTGGTTTTTATGGCCACCCTGAAACATCAAAGAGAAACTTGAGCTAGGATTTACTCAAGTTTCTGAAGCCATGTCCTCTCATGGCATGGCTCTGTATGGGTGATTTCAATGAAATCACATGTCAAAATGAGAGTGGCAGCAGTTTCCAAACCTTACAAACAGATGAAATCATTCAAAGAGGTTATTGAATTCTGCTCATTTAGTACTTTAAATACCAAAGGGCAAAAGTTCATGTGGTCTAATAATAGAAGGGGCAGAGGTTTCACAAAGGAGAGAATTGATAGGGCTATGCTCAACTTAAACTGGCAGTACCTGTTTCCTGAAGCTTGCTATTATGTGTTGTCTACTATGAAGTCTAACCATTCTCCTTTACACATTCACCTGGCCAATCCCACCATGAACAGCAATAGAAAACACCTAATTCTCAGGTATGAAACAGCTTGGGCCTTGAGAGAAGATTGCTCTAGCACTATTAAAGAAGCTTGGGACAAAATTTCTAGAGGAGATGATGCTTTCATAACCATTAGTAAGAAGCTGGTGAACTGCAAAATGGCTCTCAAGAAATGGAATTTGGAAAAAAGTAGAAAAGCTCCCATTGATATACGGAGGAAGATGGATAGGTTGCTGCTCTGCAAGACTTAGGAAGAAGGGATCACTTGGATGTTGTGCTGCAACTCCAGCAAGAAGTAGAACAAGTCTTGGCTGGAAATGATCTGAAATGGAAGTAAAGAGCAAAACAATATTGGTTGCAACATGGTGATCGAAATACCAAGTTTTATCACATGCATGCTAAACAGAGAAGAAAAAACAATACTATTTACAACTCAAAAACTCAATCAACTTTTGAAGAAATTTTAGTGGGGCTACAATGAAGACCATTCTAAAATTTAGTGGACAAAGTGGAGCAAGCTGAGCCAATCTAAGGAAAGAAGTGGTTTGGGGTTGAGGGATTTTAGAAGTTTCAACATTGCTTTGCTCTCTAAGCAAAGTTGGCGTATGCTGCAAAATCCTGACACCCTTCCAACTCAGCTTCTAAAGCAAAAATACTTCTCAATGGTTGATCTCATATATGCCAAACTTGGGCACAGACCCTCTCATGCATGGAGAAGCATAATAGCTGGTTTGAAAGTGTTAAAAAAATGCTTACAATGGAGAATTGGAGATGGTCAAAAGATCATAATATGGGAAGATAAATGGCTTCCAAATCCCCACTCTTTTAGAGTGCAATAAAAAAGATGTGAATCTGAACCTTGTGAGAAGGTAGCTAACCTTATAGACTATGACTTACAAAAATGTAAGGATAACCTGATTCATAGTATGTTTTCCCATCATAATGTTCAACTTATTAAATCTATCCCAATTAGTCTTGGTGGTAGAGAGGATAAGTTGGTTTGGAGCTACACAAACAGTGAAGTATTTTCTGTTAAGAGTGCCTACCATTTACACAGGGAATTAATGACCAGACATGAAGGAGCCCCATCATCAGAAAGATCCCAAATTGAGGTCTGGAAAAATATTTGGAAGTTTCGTGCCCCTAATGCAGTGAAGATGTTTATGTGGAGAGCTTGTAGTGAAACACTACCTACCCTTTCTAATTTGCAGAAGAGGAAAGTAGTGGAAGATAGCCATTGTCATGTATGCAAGACTGATATAGAAACCTCAGACCATGTGTTATGGGGTTGTGGTGCAGCTAGATACATTTGGGGGTCAAGGTTGCAAAAAAATACAGAAGATTTCAGTCCACAATATGAACTTTTTTGGTATATGAGATCAACTTGTCAAAAATTTACAGCAAGATGAACTTGAAGAGGCAGCCATGGTTGCAAGGCATATCTGGACTAGAAGAAATGAGTATGTACAAGGGAAAGAGTTTAGACATCCCAATTCAGTTCTCAAAAGAGCTCGAGAGGATCTACAATTGTTTAGAAGCACAAAACAGATTCAACTCACAAACACAGAAAGTCACACTGTGAATATTAATACTTGGAAGAAGCCTCCTGATGGAAACTATAAGCTTAATTGAGATGCAGCTATTGATAATGCACGTGGACAAATTAGTGTTGGGACCATCCTAAAGGATTGCAAGGGATTGGTTATCAGGATTCTTAGAGCTCGAAAATTGTTGAAAGCTAACCCTTTCACAGCAGAAGCATATGCCATGATGTTAGCTATTCTATTTTGTAAAAAAGTGGGTGTTAACAAATTCATACTTGAGGGAGATGCTTTGCAGGTGGTTAACAAATTGAAGAAACCAAACTCAGACTGGAGTCAAGGAGGACTACTGATTGCAAATGCCAGATAAGTTCTGAACTTCTTTGTTGATTGGAATGTTGTCCACACCAAGAGGGATGCTAACATGGATGCTCATTTACTAGCAAAAAATGCTCTTAATCTTACTGAAGATTTGTATGAATTAGAGGAAATTCTTGATTGTATTCAAAATATTGTACTCAGTGAGATGTTGTAAGCATTGTTATGAGCAATAAAGTATCTTGCTTTAAATATATATATATATATTTAAATTCAAGAATCCAAGTATAAATTAGGGTACTTAAAATAAGCCAACAGTTAATAAATCAGGAAAAAGTAGCAAAATTTTCAAAAAAAGCAAAAAAAAAAGGAATGAGAGGAAATAAAACAAAGTTATATATACTAATTCTTAAGATTTTTGTTGCGGAGGTGGATCATAATGAATTAATCTTCTTTTTATAATAGAAAACGATAAACTGGACAACTTATATTTTTTTAAATTATTTTATAATTCTATATGAAATGAAAGGAAGTTTTATAAAAACAACATTTATAAAATAAATTATAAAAGAATCGTAAAAGAATTATAAAAAAAAGTTGAGTTATTTATTCTTGCTGGTGGTCTTAAATTCCTGAAATTCTGTCCACGTCATCCCAACATGAGTTAAAAGGCTAAAAGCCCGTAATCAATTAATCGAACATACTTTTAAGAATGTCTGAATTATACATAGTGAAACACGTACTCATTGATATAAATATAAATATATTTTTTTATATGTTTTTTTAAAATTTTGAAAATGGAAGTTTGATAACTTAGGCTTCATTTTTATTTTCAATTTCGTTTCAGTTTTTTAAAGTTTTGTTTATTTTTAGAGATGAGATGAGATGAAATGAGAATAAAATTAAAAAATTGAATAAAATATTATTAGAAGATATTTTTTAATATTATATTTATTTTAAGATTTGAAAAAATTAAATTATTTATTTTGTTTTATATAAAAATTTTAAAAAAATTGTAATAAAGATAGTCGAGGTTTTGAAAGTTTTAGATTTTGATCTGTTTCCAGGCTTAAGTTTCTTCCATCCCGCAGAACACAGCCCACACACCCTAGTCAAAGGTAACGCTGCGGCCCGCGGGGATCCCCCCCCTTTCCGACGCTTGATTTTCACCGAAAATCCTGCCGATTTTTCCTCAGAAAATCTCACGATGGACCCTCCTCCTGCTCCTCCCCCTCAGCCGCCGGGGCAGTGCCGCAATTGGCTGGAACTCCCCAGGGACGTGACGGAGTCGATCCTTCTGAGGCTCGGTGCCATAGAGATTCTCACGAGCGCGCAGAAGGTGTGCCTTCTGTGGCGCAACATCTGCAAGGATCCCTCGATGTGGCGCGCTGTCGACATGCGCAACCCTGGAGATTTCTGGGACATCAACCTCGAGACGATGTGCCGCCACGCCGTCGATCGCAGCTGCGGCCAGTTGGTCGATATCAACGTCGAGCACTTTGGCACCGACGAGCTCCTCAACTACATCGCTGATTGGTAATTTATCCCTTTTCCCCCTCTAATTTGTATTTACTTTGAAAGTCTCTTCTGATTTATTTTTAATACAATTTGATCGGTAAGGTTCTTTTAGTTGTCTGAATTTTGCTAATTTTTTTGGTGCATTTTAGTATGGACTTCAAGGTTTAGAGTATGGTTCATCCGTGTATAATGTTGTCAGTTAATTTTTTACTTACAAAACAAATGTTGTCAGTCATCTTCCGTTATTGGAAAATTTTGACATTTTAAGAGTGTAATTGACTGGTGAGAGGGTTGTTGAATTTCATTGCTGGCTTCAATTTTGTTTTAGCATGATAATCACTTTTAAAAAAGTTGTTTTAGTATCATTATAATATTTTTTTGTTTGTTCTAGCATGCTAGTCAGAAGTTGGTTTCTAGGATTTTGATTTTGATCCTTTTTTTTTTTTTTTGCCAATTGTTTGAGCTTAGTTCTGCCAGACGGGTTTATCAAGCTTGGCTTGGGCCTGACTTGAGCCACAATTTGAGTTTGACTTTACCTCAGTCATTCTTGGAAAGCTCCCCAAACGACATGAATTGGCTTGAAAACCTCGTTAAGGAAAGAACTTGTTGGGGGGAAAATTTGGTTTCGTCAAGCTTGTACACAATGAGTGGTTTGTTGCAAACCCCTGGATCCAATTATTGATGGACCATGGATGCAAAATTTGGGTTTCCAACAACTTGCCTGCTATGTTCCAACTGACTGTTCATCCACCTACCTCATAATAAATTCCCATCACTCATCCACGATTTTTATGGTGTTCATTACCACCTTGATCTATTTTCATTCAATGTAATTGGTACATTGGTGATTTTTCCAGGACTGCAATTGTTATTATTTATTTATTTTGATAAGTAAACAAATTTTATTGGTCAAAGAATAGGCATAGCCATATACAAGAAACAAGAGCATGCCCTTCACTATGTAGGCGCATTATAGACAAGAAAATCATGAAGGTCCATGCCATTGAAGTCAACAGCAATGACCCAAGTACAAAGTGTTCTAAAGAATAAATCTTTCAGCTCCTCCTACGATTTCTCCTTATCTTCAAATGTCCTTTCATTACGCTCCTGCCATAAACACCATATAATGCATATAGGGATCATCTTCCAGACAGCTTTAACCTGTTGTATGCCTCTTAAATTTGTCCAGCTGGCCAGCATTTCCACCACTGTCTCTGGCATAACCTAAGACAATTCTAATCTCCTAAATACCTCAATCCGTAATACCCGAGCTGTCTCACAATGTAGTAGAAGATGGTTTACAGACTCTACCCCTTCTCTACATATCCAACACCAATCTACAATAATTACCCTTCGTTTTCTCAAGTTCGTATTAAGAATCTTCAACGAGGCTGTCCACACAAAAAAAAAAAAAAATGCTTTGGGAGGCGCCTTATGTCTCTAAAGCCTTCTCCACAGAAATTGAGTTTTGGGTTCTTGTGTGAGAGCCTTATAAAAAGAGCGGACCGAGAATACCCCTTTACCATCAGGTATCCACCACATTAAATCTTCTTGCTGAATGCTCGGTTTTATGGAGTACAAAAGGCTGTAAAAATCTTCAAAGTTGCTCATTTATCAATCTTGTGGCGCCCTACAATAGGTGATGTTAGAACGGATTTGCCCCCTGCTATCTCCATGATTTCTGCCACTGAGACGTCTTTAGCACTAGCAATATTGAACAGTGAAGGGAATATCTCTTGTAGAGTGCTGTTGCCACACCAACTATCACTCCAGAATTTAATCCTGGAGCCCTCATCCAAGTGAAATCTATTATGTCTAGTCAAGACCTCCCATCCTCTTCTAATGTGTTTCCACAAACCTACTCCATACGCCCCCCCCTTACTTCTTTAGTGCACCATCCCCCCATAAGCTTCATATTTGCTCACAATCACCAATTTCCACAGGGCTTCTGGTTCCTTATGATATCTCCACAGCCACTTGCCAAGTAGCACCCGATTCAAGATCCTCAAACTTCTAATGCCCAAACTACCATTAGAAATGGGGTGGCATACCTTCTCCCACTTGACTAGGTGAAACTTAAACTCCTCTCCTATTCCGCTCCACAAGAAATCACGTTGGAGTTTCTCAATTCGAACCGCCACACTTGCAAGTATAGGGAACAATGATAAGAAATAAGTTGGTAGGTTAGATAAAGTGCTTTTAATCAACGTAATTCTACCACCTTTTGACAAATACATAATTTTTCCATCCCGCCAATCTACGCTCTCCTTTCTTCACCATTGTGTCCCATAAAGTAGATGCTCTTGAAGGAGCCCCCAACGAAAGGCCCAGGGAAGTCATAGGAAGAGAGGCTATCTTACACCCCAACGAGTTGGCCAGCTGTCATAGATTAGGAACACCTCCAATAGGTACCATCTCTGATTTATTGAAATTCACCTTCAACCCGGAGACAACTTCAAAACAAAGAAGCAAGGCCTTCAATGCACGAATCCGATTTTGATCAACCTCACAAAAGATAAGTGTATCATCTGCAAATAACAAGTGTTATTGGTTAGTGATTCCCCTGTTCGAGGTTCCTATCAAAAAATCATACACGAAACCATTATGAACCAAAGTCAAGGTCATCCTACTAAGTGCCTCCATCACAATAACAAACAGCAATGGCGACAATGGATTTTCTTGTCTTAGGCCTTGTGCGCTATGAAAAAAACCAGCTGGACTGCCATTTACCAGCACTGAGAATTTCACCATTGATATGCACCAACGAATCCGCGACCACCACTTCTCTCCAAAACCACACCTCCCAAGAAAGTAGAGAAGGACATCCCAGTTAACATGATCATACGCATTCTCCATGTCTAGCTTGCAAATGATCCCTATTGTGCCAGCCTTCAATCTACTATCCAGACATTCATTGACAATAAAGATTGCATCAAGAATTTGTCTCCCTTTTACAAGAGCATTTTCGGATTTTGTAATGATATTCCCCACAACCTCACTTAGACTGTTCGCCAATACTTTGGAAATAATCTTATATACCCCGTTTACTAGACTTATGGGCCGAAACTCTTTAACCTCCATAGCCCCCACCTTCTTTGGTATCAAATCAAGAAAAGTGGTGTTAAGGCTTTTCTCAAAATTTTCAATCGAGAATAGCTTCTGAAACACCCGCATAAGATCTTCTTTTATCACTTCCTAGCAAGTTTGATAGAGAAACCATAAGGCCTCGATGTCTTATCTTTACCCATTTTCCTCACTACAACGAAAACCGTCACCTCCTCAAAAGCCCTCTCCATCCTAGATACACGAATCGGCTCAATGGCTTCGAAAGCAAGACCATCAAGGGTAGGTCGCCATCCCTCCCGCTCGGTTAAAAGTTGTTCAAAGAAATCTACTACATGATCGTGAATAATCTGCTCTTCCTTACACTCCACACCATCGATTTTCAACATCTCAATATTATTGTTTCTCTGATGGGAGTTTGCAATTCTATGGAAAAACTTGGTACTTTGATCTCCTTCCCTCAACCACAAGGCTCTCGATTTTTGACGCCATGACGTCCCTTCTAATAATATAATCATTTCCAAGTCCGCAGCCAACATAGTCATTTGTGCTAACTCATCATGTAAAAGAGGTCGAGTCTCTTGTAACCTCTTGAACTCTTGGATCTTCATCACCTTGCTTTTCTTGCGCTCCCCTATATCTCCAAAAGTCTGCATATTCCAAAGCTTCAGATCTTTTTTTAGTGCTTTCAATTTACCCACTAAGATGAAGCTGGGGGTACCCTGAAACCGTATCTTAGCCTATGCCTAAGAAACCGTATCTTCTTTAAAGTCTTACCAAATATTTAAGTTAATGGTCATTTATAGGTACATGAATATATGTCGATAATATCATTTGTAGTACTGAGTTATATCCTTTGTTTTCCACAGATGAGTGAAAGAGTTTGTAGTAGTCTGCATGAGTTTGATTCGCATTTAATGGGCAAGTTAGCTTATGTCCCCCGCCCAGTCCCCTTCCTTTTTTGCCTTTCTCCATCTTTATTTGCTTGTCCAGTAATTCAAAATCAACTAGTGCTTTGATCCATGGCTTCAAAAGTATGCACGAAGTTTTCGAAACTACACATTGGATTTCCTTTTTTTTGAACTACTTTTATGCAGAGTATAAAATAGACAGTACAGAACCACATTGCAGCCCTCTAGATTCTATGGCCCAATGCCTTGCATATCCTACAAAAATATTTCTTTGAGTACCTGTGCCCTGATAGAGTTCAAAATAAATCTATTTGGTGGATTTGATCTCTTTATTGCAACAATGAATTTGTAGATTTGTAGGTGTTCCACATTTCTGTTTGCTTGTCTGTTTATGATAACTGCTGGTCCATTTTTGTCATATCCATGGCATTTCAACAGTTCAAGTCGGCTCAGACGTCTTCGACTTGTAAGTTGTTACAGCATTTCAGAAGAGGGACTGAGTGAAGCGGCTGCAAAACTTCCATTGCTGGAGGAGCTTAATATTTCATATTGTTCATTGACAAAAGAACCTCTGGAAGTTGTGGGCCGTTGTTGTCCTCTTTTGAAGTCACTCAAATTGAACAGCAAGCGCAACGGGCTACCTTACATTGATTGTGATGAGGAGGCACTTGCTATTGCAGAGAACATGCCCAAATTACGCCAACTCCAGCTTTTTGGAAATAAGCTGACTAATGATGGCTTGCTGGCCATTCTTGATGGTTGTCCTCACCTTGAATCACTTGACCTGCGGCAATGTTTCAATGTCAATCTTACAGGGAATTTGGGAAGAAGATGCGCTGAACAGATTAAACACTTGCGGTTTCCCACCGATCCTACCGATGACTATGAATTTGTTGCTGAAATCCATGACAATGGATCTTCTGATGAAGACTACCCCTCTGGATTCTCGGACATTGATTACTTCTCTGATGATTATGGGTATTATGAATTCTCAGGGGACAGCGATTACTCCTACTATGGAGATATTATTGACTATGGAGATTTCTACTTTGACTAACCTTTTTATAAATGCATCGAGTAAAAGGACTTCTGTGCCATGCTTATCTATCTTTTGAAATATTTTGTTTCAGCGTTATATTATTGTACTCGTGGAATTTATAGCTTGCAATCTAATTTTATGCTCCTTTTTGTAAAAAAAAATTGACTAGATAGCCTTATCTTCCAGGAAGCTTTTTTTCGCCGCTTAATAATATAATTCTGTTTAATGGCTGGAATATTTGGAAGGTTAAAAGGAAGATTTTATTATATATATATAATTTTTTATTTAACATAGATTGTCATATTTAGTTATATTATCAGCTAAATAATAAAAGGAATAAAAAAAAAACTGTATGTTCTCATTTGAACGTGTCCAGCAACTCCAAACCAAAAGAAAAGAAGACATGACTAGGAACATGATTTTTTTCATTGTCAACAGAAAACAAACGGGACCTAGAAACAAAGAAAGTACCTCTTCATCAAATAACCTCCGACATGGAAAAATATGTAGGGAGTGTACCAAAAATAAATAAAGAAAAAGGACCGTAAGGACTATATGTCAACGCGGCAGGCCTACAAACACTACTTTTGTTCTTATGAATGCAAAAGCCCTGAGCAGGCAGGCAGGTAGGCAACGTGAGACTATACAATATAGGTCTGAGAGTTTTTTCTCTGGCTACGCACCCAAAAGGTTCTGGTTCATGCACTGCTCACGTGACCCATCTTCCCAAATTGCCTATTGAACAGACAGCAGCGCGTGCGACGCCGTCTTTAGCAGAGCCCCCTGACCCACCAATGGCGTTGCTACTCTCGGTTTTAACTGACACCAGGCCCCACCTAGTTCGTAAGTAAAACCCTCAAGGGAAGGAAAAGCTGTGAACTGACGCTAAATTGACGCACAGCAGCATCAGCATCATCGGCAAACCTGCCCCTAAGGGCTGCCCTTCTCAGTTCTCCCCTCCCCTCCTCTCCCAAGTACCAATGGCATTTGACTTGACTCATGATGAATGGGGCAGGGTACGAAATCATCTGACCACCACGTCCCTCTCTTGTCCTTTTGCCATTTTCACAGCCTAGCTAGCTAATTGTGCATTGATCTTCTGTGTTGGAGTCTATCTTTTGTTTTTAATCTAAAGAAATTAAAATTAAGAATACAGTTATATAGACAAGGAATTGAGACATCTCCACCAAAATCTCATTCATGATAGGTTAGTGTAGAGGCAAGATATCCAATGTGGTGTTGTTGGATCATGGCCATGGCCCATATTCTGGCCTTATTTAGTTGAAATAAAGAACAAAGTTGATAGACTATTAATTAATATATATATATATATAAAAGACTATTAATTAATTTAGCCTAGCTAGGTAGCTCACAATCCAATCCGTTAAGTTGGACTAAATAAAGAAGCCTACTTCCCAGGCGAGAAATGAAACAGAGAGGAAAGTAGAAACTATCCACAACTAGCAATGCATGCTAATAGGTGGGTGGCAGAGACATATATACACCAACTCCTGCAATGATGGAAGAGCGAGCATTATATTTTAACAATAAAAATATTTATAATAGTAAATTGTGCCTATAATTATTTTAAAATAAATAAATAAAATATAAGATTCATATAAAAAAAATATTAATTTTTTAATAGTGATGCTCATTATTTTTTAAAATAATTATGCGATATTTATACATTTTACGATTATATGTAAAATTACTCATTGATATTCTTCATTTAGACTAACCATCATAGTGTTTAGTCGCAGAACCAACCTTCGAATGCTCAAAAAGTATCCTTAGAGCACTGGCATCCGATTCACTAAAATAAAGATATATCTAAAATCTGAATGGGCTGGGACTTAAAACGTGGGCATTGGATTCGGTAAACACCAAAACTTAAATTTTAGCTACAGTAAATTTGTTTTCATCTCTATATTTGAAGACTCACTATTCATAAGTTTATCACATTATTTTATTATAAAATACAGCAGAACACTATTAGTTTGGGTTTGAAAATTAGTTTGTGAAATGTGTTTGTTGAGTAATTAGGTTGTGGAAAAAAAATAATTAAGAAATAATCATTTAAATATTAAATTAAATATTAATGTACATATGGTTAGTATAATTGTAAAATATTAAAAAATTATATTATATTATTATTTTGATAAATCTAATGTAGAATTATAAATAGGGAGGTTTTGAATTTATGAAAAATATATACTTTTCATCAAATTTTAAAGATGGCTTTGATGAAGCCAATACTAATGCTCTTAAAGATGAAAAGAGGTACTGTACGACTATGCTCTCAATATTTGGAACCACCAGGATTTCCAATTATTATTCTCAATGCTATGTTGAAAGTTGAACCATGCACATTAATTCTATCGATTTGTGCTCTTGCTCAGTCCCTAACTACACTACAACAAGAAAAATGAGTTTTTGCCGGAACAACTCTAAAAAACGTCGAAATTGACATTTTTTTGTGATTTTCTATTAGCCCCCAAGTTGGGTGAAAGATCAGTCTTAATTGAGAATTTGTCGCAAAGAAGAAAAGAAAAACTAGCAGCAAATAATATAATTTTGTAGCGGTTTATTTCGCTACAAAAGTCTCAAAAATTTCGTCCACATGAATGTTAACCACGGTTAATCGTCGTCGGGATAAGTATTAGCGGCAATATATTACTCCGGAAAAAACTTCTATGCGGCAAAAGTTGATCGCCGATGAAAGACTCAATTGCAAAAAAAAATTATTTCCGACAAGAAGAAATCGCTGGAAAAGGTTCGTGACAAGATTAAAAAAAAAAAAAAATTGCACTAAAGAGGATTCATAAAACTAGAATTGATTCACTAAAACGCCAAAATCGAAACATAGGGCACATCTTGTTAGAGAAATTAAATTTAGGGAATTAAGCACAATGTTAAATCTTTCACTTAATTTGTTTTTATAAGTAATAAAAAATTATATTCATAAGAACTTTTAGATAGGTCTTAAAAAAAATAAAAAAAAAAAAAATCTTGTTCGACTAAATTTTCATACCTACTTTTAAGCCACATGAATATGTTTGATACATACCATTTTCAGGTTTGTGGAGACACTGCTTTTTTAATTCTGCCCAGAGGTTGTCATCCTCATGCTGCATGGTCACGAACTCTACAGCCTGCGCACAACGATAATGCTTGTCTCCTCACGCCACCAAAATTCAGAATCAACCAAAATGCAAATAACAATGCCATGCAGTATGAAAAGTACCTCCTGATCTATATCCCCTAAGTTATTTATAATGACAGCTAGGGCTTGTTTAGAATTTTCCATTCTTCCAAGGATGAAGACTTGCTCCCTTGTGAGATCTCTTTTGATGCAAATTTCTTATGCCTGAAATTCGAATTTAAAGAGTTTATTAACTATATACATAAGATGAGCAGAAACAAGCAGTTCTTCTGAGGCTCCATTAAAAACTAGAGCAAAACTTTGGCTATCTCCTGAAGATAATAAAATCTATACATTTATCGCCACCTTCATCTTAATATGCCACTCACTTTGATTGCAGAAATGTATACGAATTTGCTTCTATGAAACAAAGGCAGAGAAAATGTAGAAAACAAGTGAAACTCACATGGGACGACAGACAATGTCGAATATTTTATTTGGCTAGTCTAATGTCGGTGCTTTAAATGAAAAAAAAAAAAAGAAAAAAAAAGGGTCATATTTAGTTAGTTACTGTTCACAAACTAAAAGAATATTTTATTAAAAAAATTATCTTTCCCTTTTTTGCTTTTTTCTTTCTCTTCATTTCTTCTTCACATTAAATAATTTGTTTGGATAATAAAAATTAAATTATTAATTATATATTGAGTGTATTTGTATAATACAAAAAAATTATTAAAATATATAATATAATAATATTATTTTAAATTTAAAATAGTTAATCCAATGTGTATTAACTTCTTCAAATATTAGCCAAAATCTCAAAATTTAATCAAAATTTAGACTAGCCATTGGCAAAACGTTTTGCAGAAAAGACCTAATATAATAGAGATCACAGAGAGAGAGAGATAGAGAGAGAGAGAGAGCCATGGCAATGGCATCCATTTTTCTTTGCTCGATCACGTCTCAGTTGCATTCCTTTTGGGCACAGCGCTATAAAAGACTATAATTAAGTTGTTGACAAAGACGACATATTTTTGCCCTTAACCCCATAAACTTCAATGTGATTTGAAAGAAAATTATGAATTTTGTTCTGACAAGATTTTGATTACCTTTTCACCGCCCAAGAACTTTGATTACATGTGCCAAAATCAAAAGTCAAAATATTCCATAGAGACCATCGATGATCATACATCGAAGTCGGCCCCCATTGAAAAACCGAAGAAAATAGTCCCAAAATCTCTCTAACCCATGGATTATTTGACTTTTTCATTCCTTTTTACCAATTATAGAAAGACAACTAGCATCACCTTCTCCTCTAAATCTTATACTATACACCAACTTTATTTATTTATTTATTTATTAACAAGCCACGTGCCATTCCTCGTTGTCATATACTTTTCCCTACCTAGCTAGTTTTATTTTTCTTCATCGATCTCTCTTCCATAAAAGAAATAATCTTCTGTATATGCGGACCTTCTATCTTCATTCATCTTATTTAAAGTCAAAATCCTTAACCTGTTATTTTAGTTTTATTAACCTTTTTTAGAGGATGATTCGAGTATTTTAATCAATTTTTAATTA
>QEOT01000104.1:100515-112850 GCA_003123785.1 Pterocarya stenoptera | reverse complement strand
AAAAATAATTGATGCATTAGCGTATAAAAGTATTATTATAAAAGTCTTACCCAAGACGAAAGTGATTCTCAAATATTTTTAGTTAGAACAAAGTTGAAAGGCTGAAAAGCTAGCCAATGCTTTTTTTTTGCCCCTAGGGTATAATATTTATCTATAATTTGTGAAGAATGTTGGTTTTTGCCATTAACTAGAGAAGTTGGTGTGAATCTGGGGTTGGATAATGGTACATTTACACATCATTTATTACTGTTCTAATATACATATTGTAAATCATAAGGAGAAATAAACAACACCTCCCGTGGTTAAAGCTTAGCTTGGTATTAGAGGCCCTTTTTCGTAACACTTAAGTGTGATATACATATTGTAAATTATAAGGAGAATATCAAACTTATACTTTTACAAAAAAAAAAAAAATTATAGTAAAATAGAAGATATTTTTATAAAATTAAATTTATTTTAAATTAAATTATATGATTACGTAGGTTGATTAAATTTATTTTCTTTTAAATTATACAAAAATGTCACGTTCTAGAGATTTCAAAGAGCAAAAAGAAACAAAAAAAAAAGGATAGTATAGCATTACCTAAAAAAAAAGTGTAAGGGTATATCATCCGAAAAATGATTTATACACAACAATTTTCATAATAATGTGTTAAATGATGGGTAATTTTGTAAACACTTTATAAAAGTAACATTACTTTATAAAAATACCTTTATTTTACAATATTATATTGTAAAAATGTGTTGTGTATATATAATACTGGAGGCCTTTAGCCTTTTCGGGTAAGTAGTAGCGTAAGAGTTGTAAAAGGTTGTCGTTTGAGCTACCTAGAGAAAGATGTTATCCAATGGACAATATATTAATCACAGAGGCTCAATAGTGTTGGAAATGGATGGATGGTTGGATGGATGCATGCATGCAAGCTAAATCTTGTCTTGTAAAAGCCAAATCCATCTAGACGTGAAACGGGAAATAAAGTTAATGTTGTTCGCTTGCAACCATCTAATTTCGTCTACTCTAATATTGTCATTAATATTTTCGACTTTGTATGGTCTGTGGCAGGCAGGCATGCATGCATTTCTCTTTTTATATATATATATATATTTATATAGAGAAATTCTATTTGCAATCCCCACTTAGGGATTGCATGTGCAGACCCTTTATTAAATGAGAAAAATCATCATTTTAAGAAAGATATTTTTGTAATTTTAAAAAATTTTAAAAATAAAATTATCTAGGCTTACATTGCAGTCCCCAAATAGAGACTGTACGTAGTATTGCTCTTGATATATATTACATTCATGAATATGCTTTCTGTTTTATTTTATTTTTTTTAATGTGCATGCAAAATGCCTTAATTTCTACCGTACGTGTATTTATAATATTCTTTAGATTTGGTTTTTACGTACGTATTCTCATATTTTAGTATAGGTGGAATGGAAGGGGAACATATGCTGGCCGGGGGATTAATATTTAAAAAAATAATAAATTTATGCTCTTGAAATATTAATTTTAACATATGGGGGGAATTAGTTAAAAAGTTAACAAAAAGGTAAGCATAATTATAAGATGATGGAGGAGCCTTTTTTACTACTACATTCCCAAACCCTTTCCACGGTAAAGTAAAACATCACTGCCTCTTTAAACGGCAACTACATATGACATACTCAATGCCGTGATTTGGCATCGTTAAACGCACAAATTATCCTTCCCTGTTTTTTCCCAAAGCTTCAATCCTGTCGGAGACTCTCTCTCTCTCTCTATTTAAATTTTGTTCAGCTGAGGGGACTTCCTTAGCATTATATGGACATCATCGCCTACGCTTACGTTATATGTAGAGTCTTCCTCTTCATCTCGCTCCCTCTGACACACATTCCCAAGTGTTTTACGTGGAAAATATTAGGTATTTATATTATATCCTTCAGTCTTCAGACAATATATCAAAAAGTCCGGTATCCATACGTCAAGAAGAAAGAAAAACGCATACGAAAAAAAAAAAGAAAAAAAGACAGCTCGAATATACATGTCGCTGTCACCTGCCAGTAACAAAATCTGGCAGCACCTACTCGACACGTGGCGTCATTCCCGTCCGTTGGTTCAGAAAAACTCGAACGCCGTGGATTGTGTTGCATCGCTCCTCGCGCGACACAACGGCGTCGTTTTCATCCTTCTCAGGTGCGGGATCTCTGGCGGTGGGAGAGACCGTATGAGAGCGAAGTTCAGATTCTTGAAGAAAGGGTGTATTTTCACGTCGGCGGCTCCGCGCTTCGATCCGAGGCGTTGAACGGGGTCTTTGTTCAGCAACCCGGATATGAGGTCCCGCGCGTGCAGCTCGAGCGCGCCGGAGGGCGTTGAGGTCGGGAAGCTGAGGGGCTCTTTTATGATGCTTCGCAGGGTGGCCTCGTTCGATGGAGCCGCGAAGGGCGTGCGGCCGTAGATCATCTCGTAGATGAAGATCCCGAATGCCCACCAATCAACGGCGTTCCCGTGCGATCCACCGGACGCGACCTCCGGCGCCACGTATTCGTGGGTGCCGACGAAGGAGCACGACCGGGCGTCTACCGGCTCAGCCACGAAAAGCCGATTGGAGGTTAGGGTTTGCACCTTGCGTGACCGAAACAGCCTGTTGGAGAAGCAGGAGAAGGTCGTGTGCACGGCGCGGTTGTATGACGGTGTCCGTGGGGTCGATGGATCCGGGGAGGACGATGGGGATTCGACGGCTGCGATCGCATCGGAGCAGAGAGAGAGGTCAAAGTCGGAGAGCATGATGTGACCGTCGGATCTGACTAAAACGTTCTCGGGCTTTAAGTCCCGGTAGACTATTCCGAGCATGTGGAGGTATTCCAATGCCACAAGAACCTCGGCTGCATAAAACCTGGAAAATAGCAAGTGTAACTTAACGAGTTAGACAGAGTTGAATCGGTCGAGTTGACCACAATTTCACATTTACAGGAATTTTTACACCAAGGAACTTATCGGGAACCAAACGATGTTCTTATCCGAGAAAATTTAATATCATTATGATTTCGTGTCGGAGAAGATAACGATAATGCCTGATCTAGTAAATTCGATCAAGAAGATAACCAAAGGGAGGTGCTTGTATCATTACCATTAAAGGAAACTTAAAATAAAATGGAAATTTGCGGCTAAGTCAGAGAGATAATCCGAGAAAAATCTCGGCCAAAGCATTGAAAGGTTAAAATCGAAAGCGATTTTTAACTTAACTGGCAAAAATACAAAAACCGAGAAAATTAGAGAAAGTTAAAAGAAAATCTTCATTCGAATGAGACTTGGCAGTGCTGGGAAAGCAGACAGGATAGGAGCCACTCAGTGCTCGCAGCGGAAGAAAACAAAACATAAAGAATCAAGCATGCAAAACTATATGAAAGCAGGAAAATTGAGAAAAATCCAGGAATTTTCTTTTAAATTTCGTAAAAAAGTTGCAGCTTTTGAAAATTATCAATAGTATCTCTGTGGAAACTGTTTTAACTAGACTTGCAGAAATAATGCCGACATATATCCGCCATTAAAGTACCTCGCGGAGGTGAGAGAGAAGCACTTATATGGCTGCTTGTGCCTTATTGAGTGCAAGTCACCGCCGGAGCAGAACTCCATCACAATGCAAGAGAAATGCGAGGCCTCAAACTCCGCGTAAAGCGTCGGTAAGAACGGATGATCTAGCATCTTAAGAATCTTCCTCTCCATCTCCGCCCTCTGCACCTTCTTCTTCTTCGCCAACGCCTCCTTGTCAACCACCTTCATCGCGTAGAAGCACGGCTCCTCGTCGCCGGAATAGTCACAATCGCGGAGGGCGCAAAGGTAGACGGTACCGATGTCTCCGGCACCGATGCGACGGATGAGACGGAAATCGCGGAACGTGAGGCAGCCATTCCTGCGGCGACCTGTGGCAGAGCGGATGGCTGAGTAGGCGAAGTCGGAGGAACGGTGAGGCTTCACGGAGAGGTTATCAGGGGAGGAATGAGAAGTCGGGACGATCAGCTCGAAGGAGAGGCGGCTGAAGCTGCTGCAACTATCGCTGCTCATCGAACTATACCCAGAATTCAAAGCCTCCGAACTCAGCTCGCTGTCAGATTCCCGTCCACGCTCTAACATCTTAAGGCCACCCAAAACTGCCCAGCCACCGTCACTCCTTCTCTGCTCACAAGAGAGATAAACCAGTACAGTCACAACAACTACAACAACAACCGGTCAAAAAAGCCGGAAAAAAGAATGAATAGCTAGGAAACCCGCAGTGTTGTTGAGCCAATGGAGAACGTTAGTTCCCGAACCAAATTAACCAACTTTGCGTCGGACAGAAAAAAGAATTCGAAGTGTGTTTTGGAATCGGAGATACTTTGGAGGAAGCTTATAAGGTGAGATGTGGCTTACGTACAGAAGAAAACGATGAACTCTAGGGTAAGTCAAGACTGATCATGTGGGCATTTTAAGAAGGGAGAGAAATTAAGAGGATGGCAGGAGCAGCATTAAACAGAGGTGGGGGAGGAAGGGGCCAGAGCTATGCTTTGAATGCGCATTTTTTGAAACGTAGCAGCCTTTTGAGGAGGAAGGGAAGTGAAGGGAGACTGTTTATTTGGGAACCTAAAAACAAAAACCAGTCCGTACTGGAAGCAAATAAGTGAGGAGGAAAGGGGGTGATGGTTTTTGTCTTGGGTCAAGAGGCTGCATAAGAGAGAGGTGGTTGGGGCTATTTATGCTGAGGGCGTAGCCTTTAGCCCTTAGGGATGTAATGGAAAGGTTAAATTTTCATCACATTAAAATTATTCATATAAACAATAAATTCTAATAACTTAATTTTTTTTATTATAAAGTCGAACGATCATGCATATTCGGAATAGTAGTGTTATTTAAAGATATTTACACTAAATATTATTCACATGAAGTGATATGATTTGTAAGAGTTAAAATTTAACTTTCAAATCAAATTTTATTACATAAATGATATATGGTGTAAAGACTTTTAAGTAGAATTATTTTATTAAGAATATTTGAGCAGTTGCATCAAATTGGTAAAAAGAAAAATGTTTTATACAGTTTTAAGGTTATAAGCTTCGTGCACTACCTTATAAAAATGAAGGTCTATTATAACAAATAAATTTTTTCACTTAAATTTTAGAATTTTTTTTTAAAGAAATATACTGAACTTATACACTTTACGAAAATATAAATAATTTCCATAAATACTCAAATATCATTTCTAATCACACATACACGTGATACATTCTGAATATTCTTATGTACATAACATAAACAATTAAGAATTATCGCATTAGTAGATTTACTTAATAAAAAAATTCGAAATGAAAATATGTTATCCATATTTTGATAGATTTATTGGAATATAAATGTAATGATAACTTTAAATTGTGGGATACACCCTATGAAGGCATAGACTATATAAGTAATATTAGATATAAGTTCTAAATAGATAAGTTCTGTGTAAAATCTTTGTTAAAAATTGAATCACATTAATAAAAAATATTTTTTAAAAATATTTTTAAAATAAAATTAATTTGTTACCATAATTAATACGAAATTTATCTATTTAAAATTGAGTTTTGCTATTCATCATTTCTACATACCACATATTATATTTATTTTTATTTTTATTTATATATTTTTTAAAATTTTTTATTTTATTATTATTAAACTAATTAAAATCTTCTAGTCATGTTCTATAAATTATATATTTGATAAGAAAAAAAAATATAATATGTGAAAATAATAAATAAAATTTTTCTTTAAAATTTGTACAAAATCATTTCTGATATTATATAGCCGGATGACGCGTGATAACTTCCGGCACGTGTGTCGAAGTTCGTCGTGTTGTCTTTCACGTGGAGTAGGATGTTAGTTTTTGATCTTCTCCTGCTGAATTTCCTCGTCTGGGTTCGGTACTCAGTAGGTTGTAGTAAACGGTAAACTTTCTACGGTTGGGAACCTAAATACCATCTATACCCCTACAATAGCTTTTTTCAGTCTCTTGTCAGTGGTCAACACTACTACTTTTACAAATCTTTGGGGATGTAATTAATGCTTCTTCTTTTTATTTGTATTTGTTATATGTCAATTTCATTTATTTTTTTCGGTCTTGTTAAAAGAGGTTTAAAGACTCTCTTATCTACCGAGACAAAAGAAAAGAAAAGTGTTATAATTATAAAAATAAATAAATAATGTTATTCTTTCCATTCAATTCAACTGTTTAATTTTATCGGTTTGATTTTTATAATTTTTTTATAATTATTTTTTTAGTAATTAAAGAAGTGTTGTTTAATAATATTATATATATTTTTAAAAAATATTTAAAAATGTTAAAAAATACATGTATAAAAATACAAAAAAATATAAAAACACATCTTATAATTAACGGTGGCTCCCAACGGTAACTGGGAGCGATGAGTGTAGCAGCATTCAAAAAAAATTATGTAGGATACTTCTAGGGTCACCGCAGGAGGCTCCCACTCCGAGTTCTGTTAGTGTTATTTGATATATATTTTTTTTTCATTTTCAACATATGTTTTTTTTAATATTATTAAAAAATAAAAAAATAATATTTTTATTAAAAATTATTTTCTTAATTAAGAAATAAAAAAAAATCTCACCAGGAGCCCTGAGCATCGAGAAGACTAGTATTACTCAAAAATCTATATATAAAAAGAAATTCATAATCTCACTTGGTTTTATGTAATAAATAATTTAGATTTTGTAGTCTCAATATATATTTATTATTTCTATGGACAAATACAGTTATCTTCTTGCTATTTGGTCATTTTTTTTAGATTATAAATATGATTCGAATTCGATAGGCAATTAATTAGAATTGTCGTTACATAATTGGTATCAACATAGTTTAACTTAATAACGTCCATATTTTATGGAAGATATTTCTATTTTTAAGTTGGTGTAGAAAATATATTTTTCACACGGCTGGTTGTTGGCATGTTGCATGAAAAATTATGATTTATAAAAGATTTAATTTAAATTTTTAATTTTTAAAAAAAATCAAGTTATGATATATATTAATGATATGAAGGGCGTCTTGTTTAAGCTAAGTGACAAGTAAATTATATTCTTAACGAATAATTGTTTGTGTATAGAATCCCTGCGGCCATCTACGACGAACGCCACGTATAATTGTCTGTGAACGCAGGGACATGGCAGTAATTTTATCTTTTAGCCAAATGGCCGACGTCGAATCGCCTACCACCTTTGGTTTCCTACCACATCAGGCGTTTGGACGCGGGGTTAAAGGCAAACCTAACCAAAAACAATCCTCCGAGAAGTAGGGTCATTTGTGGTACGGAATATTAGGCCCCACGTGAATTGACTTTTCACCTTTTGAAACCTGGCCTTTTTGCTGCCATGCATGTGATTATTGTATAAACACAAAAATTCACGAATTTCATTTTTTTACCCTAAAGAGACTTTTCTACTAATAATATAATTGTTTTACCATTTAGTAGTCTTTATGTTCAATGATTAACGCCCGTTTGAATAGCGAGGTAAAATAAGATAATTTTATATAAAAAATAAAATAAAATAAAATAAAATATTATTAGAATATTATTTTTTAATATTATTATTATTTTAAAATTTAAAAAAGTTAAATTAATTATTATATTTTGTGTGAGAATTTAAAAAAATTATAATAATAAGATGAGATGAAACCATTTCTATATCCAAACGGGACCTAAATCAAGAAAAAATTAGTAATAAAAAGTATGTTCAAATAACATGACATGGAGTACAAATTATCTCAACTTTCATCTTTCATTTCAATATAGAGAAATGTTGGGTATAAATTTTAAGTGTGTAAATCTCACGTAGACTCTTTATAAAATAATGAGTCTCATAAAAAAAAAAAATCTTTTATAGTGAGATCTATTTTTTTACAAATAACTTGTGCGATGCTATATAATTAGGATAGTGGGCTGAGGAGTTCATGTCACAAAGAAGAGCATATTTTTAATAGCTAGCTATTAGATAGAGTTGTTTTATTTCTGGCCTGTTCTGGGGTAAATTATGAAGGAAAAATTAACAATTTTGATAAGAGCAAAGTCCATGCAGTACTTTGCCTTCCTGAGCAAGAGATCAAAAGAAATTAGAACACTCCAAGCATTAATGTCAAATATATCAACTCAAGTTGCCCTAGCTCGGAATCCTATACACATGCATACCCAATTAAGCACAGAATTTTCTTTCTTTTAATATTATAATTATATGTAAAGATCGTAATGATATACTTATTTTGTCCCTTATGTTTATGATCTGGTCATGTTCAAGATTAATGGCTTGAAATTAGAGTAATAAGTCATGCATTGGTACTTAACATTCCCTATAAAACAGAAAATAAAATAGTAAAAAGGCCGAGAGATCAGGAGAGAGAGAGAGAGAGAGAGAGAGATGATTGCATACAATTATATATATATAGTACTGATGTAGAAGCAAATTGCAAGTTAACTTAAGCTTTCAAACGCCAGGCCATTTAAATATGGTTTTAATTAACTTAATTCGAAAAGCAATCAGGCCTACAAGAAATAGACAGATTGGACTTATACTAAATTTCCACATGGCCTAAAAAAAGATAAAAAAACAGTTCATGCATGACATGTCAGCAAGATTGGGAGCAAGGGAGTGAGGGGGGGGAGCAACAGTAGGCACTGAGAGAGTCTCGACCCCTCCTGTGATGAGAACCCGGGTCCCATTTGAAAAGAACAATTCTCTAAAAGCCTAGATGATTTTTTGGATTGTTCCTCTCATTTTCATGTTTATGGGGAAGAATATGGGGAGGAAATTGATGCAAAGGGCCCCATGATAGTTTAGATGTAAATGTTTGTTGTGGGAAAGGCCAGCAAAAAGTGCATCAAGTGGAATTGTCTGTGCATTGCTGCAATTACTGTTCTTGGAAAGGCGAAGCCAAACCCCCATATTTAAGACCCTTGCTCGTTTGTGTGCTCTATGACAAAGTACTTGAGCCACCAAACAATCAAACTTATATATAGCTAATACTGTTCATCCACATGATTTATAACCCGAAACCCGGATCAGAGGAATGCGCATGCGCGCATGCATGCAGAGAATTGCAGAGAGAAGCTGTGTTTGCATCTAAATGCTGGATTTGCTGCATTCTGTTGGAATTTATTCGTGAACAGTACGTATACATGCATGTTGCATATATAGCAAAAAAGAATGATCAGCCATGAATGATAATATTAGGGCAAACTAGGTCATGAATATGCTGCAGATATTATTAATGGGGGAGATCAGTAACCAGAAATTGTATCAGATTGTGGGGTACTAGACAAGATGATCCATCTCATGTGGTTTTTAGTTTTGGAAAACCTAAAAGGTAGGTCCCAAAATTAAAAACCTGCATGCATGGGTTTTCCTGATCAATAAGTAATCAGACAGGAAAATCAGTAGCTCCAAACTGCTCTAATTCCAATCAAGAGACATCATCTCTTGTAGGGCCAGAGGTTTTAACTCAGCTTGTCATTTAGTTTCAACGTTTCGCATGTTCTGATCATGTGCCAGCCTTTGATCTGTTCCACTTCTGTTCCATCAGGAAGTGAGAGATCAGGAAAGTTGTCAATCTATAATAATAATAATAATACAAAACATGAATCATTAACCCTAGCTAAACCCTACTAATTATCAAAAGAAAAAGCAACCTTTAATTACTTTAAAAGTCAGCACTGAGTTTATGGGAAGATATTAGATATATACCATACAACGTGTAAATGTGCAGGCCACTAGTCTTTTTTCCCCCCAATTATTCCACAGAGATTTCCAAAGGTTATGATCTCCAACTCATGAGTCATGATCCTGTTTGTACTACGTAGAAACGTCAGTTAACTTCAATATTCTCGTCCACACGTTAAAGATGCTTTGTCTTTTAACCCTGCTTCCTTGGGAACAGACCTTCGTGACTGAAAACACGGACGGACAGCAACGTTTACACAATTTCACGTACTTGATTATGTATAAATATTTGCTTAATTTCCGTCTCCCTAAACTTGATATAATCTTGAACGTACAATTTCTTGTGAAAACAGTACCAAATGCTTTCAGCTTAAATAGTCATGAAATCTTAAATATATATGGGCTCAGCTAGTCTGCCGTCTCAAAGTGACCGCTGGGCTTACCGTCTAATGCAATTTTATTTTATTTTATTTTACTTTTTACATTTTTTTACATATTTAAATATATTTAAAAAATAAAAAAATAGATTAATATATTTAAAATCACTTCTTTAATCACTAAGTAAAAAAAAAAAAAAAAATTTATCCTAACAATACACTTGGACGGTACAAATGGGGCGGCAGACAAGCAATTCCCAATATATATTGCTAAAATAGTCTTAATAGCTAGTAGCCTAGTTTTTTTTTTGTTTTCAGACGACGAGGAATACTATGCATTTATCAGTTACTATTTACTCTTATACTCCATGTTAATAATTTTTTTTTATAAAATGTATGAATATTTTTCATAAGATGTATAAGTATTTTTTATAAGATGTTTTGAGCCAGTGAATAATGACTTATAAGAAAATTTTTCTTCAGACCACATAGTTGCAGCTGTTTTGATCGGTACGTAAACAAATAAACTATCTTTGGAAAAAGGGCCATACCAAACAGATTGACTTCACAAGAATATAATATTTCCTGAGTCTTGACTTGGCAGGGCTCTCACATAACATTAAGCTCTTAGTTTTAGAGTTACGTACGTCGATCGATTGGCAGTCGAATTTACGTTGATTGCCTTAGTCTAATTTGACATAAAGATGGAGCAAATATATATAGAGATTGGCGCAGCAAGATTGTGCTTTTTATTTTAGAAGACTGATCTCTAAATGCAAGAAATTTATAAGGAACTGCGCGCCACAGAAAGAGATCGAAGATGGATGATGACGAGTAGACTGCAATAAGTAGTAGGGGAAGGATGAAAAGATTAACACTAAAAATGGGATATGTCAAAGAAAATAAATAAGAGGCCAAAACACAGAGCCAATATTCCCGCTGTTTTGATAGGCCGACAAACGGACAAAATATGTCAAGTGGACAGCTTCATCCTCAACATGAACAAGTACATGATATAAACAAACACATGAATACTAGTACTACTTGAAAATGGCAACGTTAACATAATATATAAGAACCAACTTCGCATGTCAATAATATTATACGACCTGATCATGAGTATTAAAATACACCTAGATCATAGAATAATTCTCAACCTTCGAACTACTTAAAATATCACACATAATGACTGTATCAAGAACAACCCAAAAATAGAAAAATCTGGTTTGTGGAATCCGAGTTCCGATCCTCTTTCTTATCACCATTTTTTAACAGATACAAAAATATGATGCACGCCTGATGTTCCCGAAGCTGTTTCACAATATTGCTTCTAGGTGTGCCGGATTTTGTATACATAATTCAGTGGTTGCTCATCTAACTACTAGATTCTGTCCCCACTGCATGGCTAACTATATATATATATATATATATAATTATTGTTCTGGGTTAAGAAAATTAAGAATCTTCTTTTTCCTTTTTTATGGGAAATAGACTTCATTTATTGAAAGCGAAGTTACTGAAACATACAAGGAAAAATTCAAATTACAAGCTAACTACTCATAGTTGAGACTGTACCAGTACACAAATTTTTTTATGATTAATATAATCTTAATTTATTTTAACTCTCTACAGATAAACTGTCTGAAAATTAAGCATCTGATTATGCATATCTAGGCGATTTGTTATTGATCATCTCACCTGCATTATGCATTGCTGTAAAACACAGACACCAGTACATCAATCCGTCAAACCCAGTCATTACTCTCTCTTTAATTAATTTCTCAGTATATTTAAGTTATTGGGACTGACCCAGCAGCTTGATGCACATGAAGATGTCTTTTCTTGTTTAGGATTTGAAAGGAAAAAGGAAGAAAAATATTAATAGTAGTGACCCCACGCTTTTTGTATTTTATTTGAGTCGTTCGTTGACCCTGTGCTCCAATGCCTGTTTTTAAATGATCTGCAAATAAATGGTGTCTCTGATGTGTTTTCTGTCAACAATTCAGCATATATAGTAGTTCCCACGGCACCATCGATCAGCTGTACGTACTGTATTTTATGATCAAAATTATAAGCGAAACAAATAATTATTATCTTAATTGGTTTCAGTAAGTTAGTTTAATTTTATAAAACATTAAGCAAACGTGGCTACAACTTAAATAATTTTAAAATTATTTAATAATTAATACCACGCCAAAAAAATAACAAAATGATGATAGTTAAAATAAGAAGCATTA
>QEOT01000104.1:64772-89155 GCA_003123785.1 Pterocarya stenoptera | reverse complement strand
AGCCCATATGCCAAGGCTAGCTTCTCACTATGACTCATCAGTATACGCTGCTTCTCTTCATTACTAACATCATAAGTGACAGAACTTAGTATTGGCTGGTACCCATGAGCCTTTAATATGTCCAGCAGATCATCCAATGCCTGCTTAATCTCAATGAATTTTGGATGGCTCGTATCACCTGCATAGAACTCGTGAATTACCCCCTTTTTTGCTTCAACCCAGCTACACCCAGGATTCTTTTTCAAGCCCTTCTTTCTCATCAACTTCCTCAAACTAGAAACATCATCCCACCTACCCGCCGATGCATATATGTTAGAGAGCAAGATGTAGTTTCCAATACCATTAGGTTCTAGCTCAAAGAGATGGTTAGCAGCAATCTGAGCAATGTCAGGATTTCCATGGATGCGACATGCTCCAAGCAGTGCTCCCCACACACCTCCGTGGGGTTCCATGGGCATTGTTTCAACAAGCTCAAGTGCTTCTTCCAGCCGTCCAGCCCGACCAAGCAGATCTACCATGCAAGCATAGTGATCTGCCAAAGGAGAAACACCAAAACATTTGTCCATCTTCAGAAATAATTGCCAACCTTGTTCAACCAAGCCTGCATGGCTGCACGCTGTAAGCACCCCAATAAAAGTGACTTTGTTGGGTCTTGTCTCAGTCTTCAACATCTCATAAAACAACTGCATTGCTGCATGAGCGCAACCGTGCATCGCAAATCCCACAATCATTGAACTATAAGAAAACACATTCCTTTCCTTCATTCCTTCAAAAATCTTGTATGCTTCCTCAACACTTCCACACTTTGAGTACATATCTATCAATGCAGATCCCACAATAACATTCTCAGTGGGCCCAAATCCCGATTTCTCAGCAACATCTCGCACCCAATTAGCATACTTAGCCGCACCCAATTGTGCACAAGCCGAAATGACACCAACCAATGTAACATCATCGGTCTCCACACCCACCTCCTGCATTTTCTCGAAACACTGCAACGCCTCCCTCGGCCTAGCATTTTGAGCATAGCCTGTGACCATGGCAGTCCACACCACCATATCCTTCACAGGCAACCCTTGAAACAGTTCCCCTGCCGAATCCATATCCCCATGCTTCGCATAAGCAACAATCAACTCGGTCCAAGAAACCACATCCCTTTCACCCATTTCGTCAAACACTTTGCGCCCACAATTTAAAAACCCGCATTTCACATACATATCTATCATAGTATTGCCAACATATAAATCAGAAGCAAACCCACCAATCACAATTGTTTGCGCATGGACTTGTCGCCCTAAATTTACGTCAAGAACTGCACCGCAAGCCTTAAAAAGTGCAGAGAACGTGAACGAGACTGGCCCAGTACCTTCCCTTCTCATGCGATTATACAAAACAACCGATTCGGAAAAAGGACCTTGGATAGCATACCCGCGAATGAGAGCAGTCCAGAGGAATGGGTTTGGGTACTTGACCTGTTGGAAGACAAGGTAAGGGTAGGGGTGAACCGGAACGTGGAGTCTAGTGAGGATACGTATAAGCTTGGTGAGAACGTAGCAACATTGTTCAAGGCCCATGCGGAGGATGTGGGCGTGGACTTGTTTGATTTCGGTGAGGTTGGTGCAGCCATGGAGAACAGAGACGAGCCGCACCTCTAGAAGTTTTCGCTGCTGAAGCTGAGAGAAGGGTATGAATATTTTAGTTGATGGCGATAGCCGTTGCTCTTGAGGAACTAGCTTTGGGATAGCAATGAGGGAGAATTTACGGTAGAAAGAGACCATGACACAATCGAAGTTGATAGTTTCAATGAATAAAAGGAAGAGGAGACCATAAAATGTCTCTCTGCTTTACTTACTTTGACTGTAATATTAGCAGTTGATAGTTTCTAACGTAAATTCTCCCTCATCGGGTCTATTTGTCAAGGTATTTTGGATCAGTCCATTATAAACATGAACTGTTGACATCATTGTCAATGTCAATGTCTCTCCTTCCCGATGAGAAAAAAAATATAAAGTTAAATGGGATTGTCGAACCATTGAGCTGTCGATCCACCTAAAACTAATTGGTGTTAGAGAAGACACACTCAAGTCGTTTATGACATTCGACGTTGTATACCTTGTAGGCCTATTATTAGAACGATCGCAGAGAGTGATATTGTGGACACGCCCAGACAAAGTGGAAGCACGAGCCTATCTCTATGAAATATTCTGAAACTATAACATGATAGAAAAATTAGGAGAAGCGGTTGTTTACGGAATTTATTCACATCATAGAAAACTACTAATAACTAGATCTTCTTATTATACAATCTACTCATCCCAAATTCCTAGCTACCTTAATGATGACAGACAAATCCCATATATTATGGTTGTTAGTGGTTACTTGCCCCCAAACGGCATGTACGTAGCTCGCTTCCTTAATCCCCATCCCCACTTGGGTGAGAGTGTTACCGTATACAATTTTAGGAGTTTATGCATTTTAGGACTCTATTATTATTAGCTGTATATATTATCTTACCATGTATAGATGCTAAAGATTAGGAATCTGTTAGACTACATGTATAGCATATACTGACGTGTATAGATGGAATAAAGGAGAAATATATAATGAAAGGCGCCGAATCATAGGGCAACTTTTCCAAACCTCTCTTCATATTTTTCTGGCATCTAGTACTTTGACATGGTATCCAGAGCAGGTTCTTGATTTCTGGTCTATTCGAATTTTTTTTCTCTTGGCTTTGTGGGTTTCTCTTGTTCGGCGCACTCTGGGTTCAATCTTGGTGAACCCGACGTGAATTTCTGTGGTGTTCTCTTGTTCTCGACTCTGGTCTGGGGTGTCTCCGCTGGGTTCTTGCAATTTTTTTTGCGCAACAGCTGGTTCGGTTCTTCCTGTCGGCACCATCTGTTATGTTTTCCAGTGCTATTTTGATAGTTCGGCTTCCTCTGTGGTGAGTTCTGGTCTGGGCTCTTGTCTTTGGCGTCATCTGCAGGTCTTCGGTTCTTCCTCTTATTTCCAGTGCAGTTTTCGGTTGTGGCTTTTGTGGCTTTTATAATTTTCGGTGCAATATTTTTTTTCTGGTGGGTGTTTGTTTGTGTATTTTTTTTCTCACGGTGCAAGTTACAATTTTCTGGTGGGATATTTTGTGTCTCTTGGTTGCATCATGTCATCGGATTAGTTGGAATCATTTCATATTCGGTTTACTGGTAAAAATTATTCTGCTTGGGAGTTCCAATTTAAATTATTTGTCAAAGGAAAAGAATTGTGTGGTCATATTGATGGGAGTGTTCCTGCACCTCAAGGTGCCGAGGCTTTGTCTAAGTGGGAAATTCATGATGCTCGGGTTATGACTTGAGTCCTTAGCTCGGTTGAGCCTCATCTTGTTCTTAATTTAAGGCCTTATAAAACTACTGCTGCTATGTGGAATTATCTTAACACGGTTTACAATCAAGACAACTCTGCTAAACGATTTCAATTGGAGTATGAGATGGCTAATTTCACACAAGGCAGTCTCTCTATTGAGGAATATTTTTCTGGTTTTCAAACTCTTTGGGCTGACTATTGCGACATTGTTTATGCTAATGTTCCCACTGCAGCTCTCTCTACTGTCCAAGAAGTGCATGCAACCAGTAAGCGAGATCAATTCTTGATGAAGTTACGACCTGATTTTGAAATTGCCCGTTCTAATCTAATGAACCGTCATCCTGTACCATCTCTGGATGCTTGTTTGAGTGAACTTCTTCGTGAGGAGCAGCGTATCGTTACTCAGGCTGCCATGGAACATCGGGCTAATGTTAGTGCACCTGTTTCTGTGGCTTATGCAGCACAGGGGAGAAATAAGGGTAGAGACATGCGTACTGTCCAGTGCTTTAGTTGTAAAGCTTTTGGCCATATTGCTCGGGATCGTCCCAAGAAGTTCTGTAACTACTGCAAGAAACAGGGTCATATCATCTCTGCTTGTCCCATTCATCCTGAAAGGAAGCAGGGTACTACTTATCATGCCTCCACTGGTGCCTATAGTTCTGTTGCATTGCCTGCTGCCTCGCCGGTTGTTCCTATTCCTGCTTCTACAGCCGTAGCAAACCCGAACACACTCACTCCTGAAATGGTACAACAGATGATCATTTCTGCTTTTGGGCTCTCAGGTAATCATAAAGTTTCTTCTAAGCCATGGTATTTTGACTCCGGAGCCTCTAACCATATGACCAATACTGTTGCTCCTCTTTCCAATGTCAGAAATTATGATGGAAATCTGAAAATTAACACCGCTGATGGCAGTTCTCTGCCTATCAGTGCTGTTGGTGATCTTTCCTCTTCCTTAACTGATGTTTTTGTGTCTCCTGACCTCTCCACAAATCTTATTTCTGTTGGTCAATTAGTTGATAACAATTGTAATGTCCATTTCTCCCATTCTGGTTGTGTTGTGCAGGATCAAGTGTCAGGGAAGATGATCGGGAAGGGGCTTAAAGTGGGACGACTCTTTCCTCTTCATGTTTCTCATTCCACTATTCCTAGTTTTCCTTTACCTTCATTTGCATGTAATGTTGTTGGTTCTGGAAATAAGATGTGGCATAGACGTCTAGGCCACCCAAACTCTGATGTACTTCGTACTTTGTTTAATTTTGGATTATTGGGAAATAAAGCATGTTCTTCTATTGATATTTCTTTTGATTGTACATCATGCAAACTTGGCAAAAGTAAAGTTCTACCTTTTCCTCATCATGCATCTCGTGCCTCACAATGTTTTGAGATTATTCATAGTGATGTTTGGGGGATTGCACCTGTTGTTTCTCATGCGCATTACAAGTACTTTGTTACTTTCATTGATGACTTTAGTCGCTTTACCTGGGTTTACTTCCTCCGGGCTAAGGGTGAAGTTTTTTCAGTCTTTAAGCGCTTTCTTGCACTTATTGAGACTCAATTCTCTGCCAGCATCAAGGTCTTGCGCTCTGATTCTGGCAGTGAATACATGTCTAATGAGTTTCAGGACTTTCTTCAAAGCAAATGGATCATTTCTCAGCGTTCTTGTCCTTCGACACCACAGCAAACGGTGTTGCTGAGAGAAAAAATCGCCACCTTCTTGATGTAGTAAGAACTCTTTTACTTGAATCATCTGTTCCTCCTCGTTTTTGGTGTGAAGCACTTTCTACTGCAGTTCATTTGATCAATCGTTTACCCTCTCCTACGATAAATCATATTTCTCCTTTCTCTAAATTGTTTGGTCATTCTCCTTTATATTCTGATCTTCGTACATTTGGTTGTGTTTGTTTTGTGCATCTCCCTCCTCATGAACGACATAAACTTATTGCTCAGTCTGTTAAGTGTGTTTTTCTTGGTTATGCTATCCCTCACAAGGGTTATGTTTGCTATGATCCCCATGCTTGTCGTATACGGGTTTCTCGGAATGTGATTTTCTTTGAAAATCAATATTTCTTTCCATCTCATGTTGAGCTGCCATCTGCATCTGTATCTCTTCTGCCTACTTTTTCTGAATCCCCAACAATTGTGGAAAGGTTCAAATCTGGTTTTGTGTATGAGAGACGTAGTCGACATGAGTCTGGTTCCACTTCCACTGTGCCTCCTTCCGATCTTGACCCGGCGCCTGATCCTGCTCCTGCTTCCACCACTCTTCGTCTGTCTACTCGTCCTTCTCGACCCCCTAATTGGTATGGTTTCTTCTCTCCTGTCTCTCTTGTCGCTACCTTATCCACTATTTCCATTCCCTCTTGCTACAAACAGGCCATGGAACATGAGTGTTGGCAAATTGCAATGCAAACAGAACTTCAAGCACTTGAGGAGAATCACACTTGGGATATTGTTCCTTGTCCTCCTACAGTCAAACCTATTGGGAGTAAATGGGTTTTTTCTGTAAAACTTTGTTCTGATGGCTCTCTGGACAGGTACAAAGCTCACCTTGTAGCTCTGGGTAACAAGCAGGAATATGGGGTTGATTATGAGGAGACATTTGCTCCTGTTGTCAAAATGACTACGGTTCGAACCATCTTAGCTATTGCTGCTTCACAGTCGTGGCAATTACATCAGATGGATGTGAAGAATGCATTTCTTCATGGTGATCTCCAGGAAGAGATTTACATGAAGCTTCCCTCTGGTATGACTACTTCTTCTCCATATGATGTATGTAAGCTAAGGCGTTCTCTGTATGGGCTCAAGCAAGCGCCCCGCGCTTGGTTTGAGAAGTTTCGCAGTACATTTCTTTCCTTCAGTTTTACACAAAGTCAATATGATTCTTCTCTCTTCTTCCACACATCTACTTCGGGTATAGTTATTGGTTTATGTGGATGATATTATCATTACTGGCCCTGACTGTGGTTTGATTACTAAGCTTCAACAGCTGTTACATGCAACTTTCCATATGAAAGATCTTGGCCAACTCACATACTTCTTAGGATTGGAAGTTCATCATCGAGCCCATGGCATTTTCGTGAACCAGCATAAGTATATTCAAGATCTTATCACTTTGGCTGGTTTGGAGGACACTTCTTCTGTTGATACTCCTATGGAGGTAAATGTCAAATACAGGAAAGATGAAGGGGATCTTCTGGATGATCCTACTCTCTATCGGCGCTTGGTTGGGAGTCTTATCTACTTGACCACTACTCGACCTGATATCTCCTATGCTGTTCATCAGGTCAGTCAATTTATGTCTTCTCCTCGGCATCTCCATCTTGTTGCAGTTCGCCGCATCATTCGCTATCTTCGAGGATCACCTACTCGTGGGTTGTTCTTTCCTACCGACTCCTTTCTTCAACTTGTTGCCTATAGTGATGCTGATTGGGTTGGGTGTCCGGATACACGTCGATCTACTACAGGTTGGTGTATGTTTTTAGGTGATGCATTAATTTCTTGGATATGTAAGAAACAAGATCGTGTTTCTAAATCCTCTACTGAGGCTGAGTATCGTGCCATGTCTACTGCTTGTTCTGAAATTGTATGGCTACGTGGTCTCCTTAAGGAGCTTGGGTTTCCTCAGACTACTTCTACCCCTCTTCATGCTGATAACACTAGTGCTATTCAGATTGCCACCAATCCTGTTTTCCATGAACGCACCAAGTACATTGAAGTTGATTGTCATTCTATTCGAGACACTTTGGAAAGTCGGGTGATATCTCTTCCTCACATCTCTTCTGATCTCCAAGTGGCTGATGTCTTCACCAAAGCTATGACTCGACAGCGGTATCAATTTCTTGTTGGCAAATTGTTGCTGATTGACTTACCAGCATCAATTTGAGGGGGGATGTTACCGTATACAATTTTAGGAGTTTATGCATTTTAGGACTCTATTATTATTAGCTGTATATATTATCTTACCATGTATAGATGCTAAAGATTAGGAATCTGTTAGACTACATGTATAGCATATACTGACGTGTATAGATGGAATAAAGGAGAAATATATAATGAAAGGCGCCGAATCATAGGGCAACTTTTCCAAACCTCTCTTCATATTTTTCTGGTATCTAGTACTTTGACGGAGAGGTGGCGACCTCACTCACTGCCCCCACCTCCTCACTTGTACAATTGTACCCGTTCGTATAGGCAAGTGGATTGTCCAGACCACCGTCCTCCTAGGCTCCTAGCCTCATCAAACGAACAAAACATCTCATAACATCATCAAAGCCTCAAACATGGAATACAACAACTAGACACCACATTGAATACGGCCACCATCAAAGTTCTTTGAGACCCTGCGACCTAAACATGTAGTGCAAGAAAAATGAGTAATTGTGACAAATTATTTGCAATAAAAATATTTGTGATAAAAACAGACTCGTTTTGATAGAAATAATAATTTTTGCAGAAAATTACTCACTACAAATAAGCAATTTTCTTATAATGGCAATAGAGTAATACTACATATAGTCATGGGTTCTTTATGAAAATAGTGAGGAGTTTATCATTAAAAAATTAAGAGAAATCCTTAGGGCCGGTCCAACTGGTTTTCCCCCAAAAACAGCCAGCCACTTATCATGTTACACGGTATAGCTTCCATCATATCTATCCTAAACCAACAAACATGAGAAAACTGAATTTACACAAAAAAACAAAAAAAAAAACTTAGATTATCCCCTTCGTCCTTTTCAGCCCCCTTCGTTCAAACAAAAACTCAGATTATCCCCTTTGTCTCTTGCACTCCCCTTCGTCCCTTGTCCCTCACAGAGGCCTTCGTCCCTCGCACCATATGCACCCCCGAATCGCACCCCCAAATCACACCCCCTGGGTCGAAGCTTAAGCCAAAGGAAATCAATCACACCCTCTTCATCGAAGCTCAACCCGAAGTTGAAGCTCAACCCGAGATTGCGGGTTTGCGATGTTTTCACTATGATTTTGAATGGATTTTGGTTTGATTGTGGGTTGATTTTGGTTTCATTGTAGATTTTGGTTTGATTGGGTTTTGATGGAGAGGAGATGGAGATGATCTGAGATTGCGGGTTTGAGATGGTTTTCACTGTGATTTTGTATGGATTATGGTTTGATTGTGGGTTGATTTTGGTTTGATTGGGTTTTGATGGAGAGGAGATGGAGATGATCGACAATAGAGATGCGTCGGACTGAGATGCTTGTGTTGGCGTCGATGTCGGTGTCGGATTGAGGCACTACACAAAGAGCATCGACGAAGAGAAGGGCAGAGGACGGTGTGAGAAACGGGCTAGCACATACGAATTGATTCTCTACGGTGGTGTATTTCTCTTAGAGTGTTTTTTCTTACATTGTTTGAGATGAATGGATGGCTGTTTTTGTGGGATTTGCAACCCGACCGTTGTGAAGCACCCTCTCAAAAATTAATGTACATATTTACAGTTCTCAAAATTCATAAACAAACCAATACAAAAACCAAAAACAAAGAAAACATCTTCATCTTCTCAGAAGACATTGGGATGGAAAATTCCATGAACTATCTTTTCTCTGAGCCACCTTCAAATGCATCGTCAATGCATGGCTCTTCACCTCAAGTTTTCTCAATTGCTCCCTATACTGAGGAACCAACTCCTTCAGAAATTGCAACTCCATGTCCTTATCCCCGTTTTCTTCCTGGTGCCGTTCGTGCTGGATAACCACTGCGCGTCTAAGAACGGTATTCTCGTGCCTCAGCTTTTCAACTTGCTCTTTCAACATCGACTTCTCTTTTCCAAGACTTTCTACCATGGCATAAGCCTGTGAACTCACGACGGTCTTCTCTGAACTCCCAAACAATTTCGCGGCGCAATCTTTGGCGTCTTCCACACTTTTAGCATTCGCCAGTTCCTTGATAAGCAACTCGATGAATTCGGCTCCCTCATTGGGAAGGTTCTTCATGAGGGCCAATGGGTTTCCCGGAGAAGCAACTTTCTTCTGGTGACTCGGATTTGATTCATCAACAATGGATGATGCAGATGAGAATATCATGCAGGCGCTTGATGGCAGCGTCTAAATCGCCTTTACCTTCTTGCAGTGATATCTCGTGAAGCTGGGCGTCTTTGTCAGAAAGCACGCCCTGGAGCAGATCAACGAGGGCGGTCATGGGAGGATGAAACTCATGAGACCGCAAGGCTAGAGGAGAACAACGGAGCCTCTTGGAAAAAACAGGCGATGAAGGAAGTTCCTGCACGAATGGCCTTTTAACTGCAGAGACTGCAGACAGCGTGACGATCAAGGAAGAGAGATCTACATGGGTGTAAAAAGGATTAAAACAGAAATTTGGAAAATACTCTACAATAGATTACATGAACTTTGAGTTGATCTTCGCTGTATATATGTAGAGCCCGCCGGTGTCTGGTTGAAATCCTAATCAGAGAGGAAGTCTGATTTCCTTCGTTGAGTGGGAATTTGCTTGGTATGTGGTGGCGGCGCCACATCCCATAAATGGTTAAAAAGCCCGTTATTGAGGGCTGGGCTCAAATTTGCAGACCTGATTAAGATTGTGTATTTGGGCTCACATGACCCAGCAAACGACAATATTTTACGTATTTCCATTAGATAAAATAAGAAAGGAGTTTCGTTACTTATCATTTAACATATCACACATAACATATTTATTTATTTATTTATTATTAAATTAATTGAGTTTTTCTACTTATCATTAATAGACCACATACTTACTAAGGAAAAAAAAATAAAAAAATATGTGTGGTATATGGTGTGTAATGTGGAGATGATGAATAGAATTTTTCTTTTCAATTTTGTTTCGTTGCGCCCGAAGTTTTCTATTTTGGAACAATAATTGGCACGTATTGAGGGTGTATTCCATTTCAAGCAAGATTTCGGCCATTTGAAAGCATTTTTCGATCGGATTCTAGTATTCTGGCCGAAATACTGATTTAGGTCCGAAATAATAGATCATGTCATTTTTTAAATTATTTAGGGTATTTGGTATTTTTCAACGATATCTTCTGTTTAAGCCCAGTACATTTTTATCACATCTCTCTACTTGGGCTCTTTATTTTTCTTTTTTCAGCTCAAGCAAAACCTTGAAAACCTACATCCTATCACTACCGAGTACTAACTTTTAGCTCCAGTGACCCAATCTCTAAGTCCAGTTTAACCTTACAACCCAGCAAACGATGACTTTTTTCGGTTGTGATGAGTTTTTGTTAATAAAATTCGGATTGAGAACATTTCCAGCTCAAAACAAACCCATTTCTATCAACTTGAACGAGATATAAATTTATACTTTAAAAAAAAAAAATTATTTTTAGACCTAATATTTTTTTTATATACAAAAGCAAAGTGGGATTTCACCTATAGAACATTTCCAGCTCAAAACAGACCCATTTCTATCAACCTTTTTTTTATGTCTTCCAAGTCACTCAAAAACCTTATCTGACTTGGATAAACCCAATGGGATGATGCCACATAAGCAACAAGTATCTAAAGAGTATCCAAGCCTCGCATTCTGAAGCCACAAATTGCACATGTGGTTATCCTCCAACATTTCTTCGATAGATCAGTTTATAATAATACTTTTGAACAAAGGAAATATAATAAAATAACTAAAACTATCAAAGTGGAAAGAAAGCTACGTATTGCACATTGTTAGATCAATTTTAGCTGTATTGGAAAATGGCAACGACCGTCATGACGTCTCTCCCACAATACAGTGGGCTAAGACCCAAAATTTCAGTATCTCCTGTCCGAAGCCTGGTCAGTGTCCCCTTTTCCCATGCATTTCCATGTGTAAATTTAGAGAAATGGAGTACAGCTATTCTCTCTTCAACACACAAAAGCTAATGTTTTCAGGTAGCAATTCAACCAATGAGGCGTAAGGGAAAGGGAGCTTTGGGTGCTCGATGTGACTTCATTGGCTCACCCACTAATTTGGTGAGGGTGTGAGAAGTAATGTTTGCTCTAGGATAGCTTTAATATTTGGGTAATGCTGGGGTCCCGCTCCAAAATATATATATATTTTAAAGTTTTTTTTACTTAATGATTAAGAAAGTGTTGTTTAATAATATTGTGAATTTTTTATTTAAAAGTGTTAAAAAATTATGTGTAAAAAAAAAGAGAGAGCGGGAGTCAGTAAGATCCCAGCGGGATCCCTGTCATTTTCCTTAATATTTTTGGGTGTTTTTTTTTAAGGAGAGGAGATGACTGAAAATGTGGATTAATTTGTGGGGCAGATAATTGTGGCATCAACAAGCCTGATGCTATTTGCAGGAAGGTTTGGGTTGGCACCATCGGCAAACAGGATGGCCACGGCAGGACTAAAGCTTGAAGTAAGGGACTCGGGGCTGCAGACGGGTGACCCAGCTGGTTTCACCCTTGCAGATACCCTTGCATGTGGAACTGTTGGTCATATTATTGGGGTTGGGGTCGTTCTTGGCCTTAAGAACATTGGTGCCTTGTAAAAAAAAAATATCTTTATTCATCTTCTTAATTTTGATTTGACTCTCTAGCTAAATTGTGTTGCGTTGTTGTTAATTTATAACGTGTATTTGGTTTGACAAGAACTCCTTCAACGTGTGTGTTGGTAGTGTTGAATCGCTAATTGCAATGATTCGGTAAAATGTAGTGCTTCAAATTCAAGATCTCTACTTTAATATTATATAAAATTATCACTTGTTAAAAAAATTTAACTAATAAAAAAAGTAAGTTTATGGTTCGTTTGAATAGTGAAATAAGATGAGATGATTTTAGATGAATTGAGTAAAATATTATTAGAATATTATTTTTTAATATTATTATTGTTTTGAAATTTAAAAAAGTAGAATTATTTATTATATTTTGTGTAAAAATTTAAAAAAATTATAATGATGAGATGAGATGATTTTTATATCCAAACGAGTCGAAATTTTTATATTTATCTTAGCATTTGGTAACATTTAACATGATTAGGCTCATGGATGGTTTTGTTCTCGCCATCCACAGATCGAATTATCACAAACCATGTCTACAATAATAATGATATATATATATATATATATATATCTACCCACTATAATATATATGCTCATGACTTGTCTTTCAATGGTACTTACCCACTATTAAACCGTGTCAAGGAATCAATCCAAGGTTCTTGATTTTGGTACCAATTGTCAGATCATGATTTTAGGATTCGAGCTCATTTTCCCATAAAAAAAGAAAAAGGATGTGAGCTAAGCTATCTCAGAGATGAGACTACTTTTATTTCTTCTTCTTTTTTAGGTTAAGTTGGAGCATAAGCTTAGAAGGTTCATATCCTTGTTTTGAGTTGGTGAAAAGAAGATAAAGTTTTAGGTATGTCGCATTGGGTAGTTCCACGTTGCTAAAGAGTCATGACTCATGAGGATGATGATGTGAGACAATAAGTACTGCTAGCTTAAGCTACCGTGCATGCGTATTAGATTACTTCTTTTATGCGCTAGTTTTGGGGATTATGATCATTTATTTGCTTTTTACCTTCCAAAATATATGTTTATATACATATATATATATATAGAGAGAGAGAGAGAGAGAGAGAATTTAAATATAAAAACACAATTAATTTATAGTTTTTACACGACATTTTAATAAAAACAATACTATATACGGTACAATTATTTCATAGTTTTTACGCAATATTTTAATAAAATATTATTATTTTTAATTTCAAAGCCATCAAGTAAATTAAATAGATATTTTAAATCAAAGAGTAGTATTATTTTTTTTTTTAAAAACAATGCTAGGATTATTAATAATGCATGTGGTAGGTGTAGTATAGGCCGTTGAGTAGCAAGACTAATACGGTGCAATATTAAAGTACAGTATACCGGTTGTCTTTATTTCTTACTGCACGACTTAAACAATTTTCATTTATTTTTTGGTTGTTTGTTGCACATCCATATTTTTTACTCTTTTTCATGTTCAACGTAGCATAATATAATGAGAGTGTCGATAAAACAAAATTATGATTTCTTATCAATCCTTTGACAATATCATAATGTTCTCTTTCCGGCCATGTTTAAAAAGGTTCAGTTTGGATTGAGAAACGTTCTTAAATTTTCTTATATTATTTTATTATTATAAGTTTTATAAATTTTTACATAAAATATAATAAACAAATCAACTTTTTCAAATCTCAAAACAATAACAATATTTTATTCAATTTTTTAATTTTTATATCAATTCATTTTATCTTAACTCGCTATCTAAACATAACCTTAATCTCTTTAATTCAATTGTTTTTCATTTAAAAATAAGAATATCTTCATCTAGGACTTCATTATTTCATTCATATTTGTTAATAATATGTTGTACCTTAAATAATCTTTTATTTAAATAATTGATATACCAAATTATCTAAAATTATAATACATTAATTGACATAAAGAGAGATGATAAATAAATAGGGAAGAGTTAAAAAAAAAAAAAATACAAAATGAGCTGTAATTGTAGAATGATTGTGATTGAAAAAAAAGGGACAAGGAGGATAATCCAGGAACAAGCCAACAGTCGAAAGCAGGTTACATTAACGAGGGCCCATTATTAGTCAGAAAAGTGCTTTTTATTTTTTGGCTTTTAGAAAGAAGACAGGGTTTATTAAAATAAACTAAAATAAAGCCTATAAAATAGGCCATGAGACATGTCTTAAGTGATTGTTTTCGCGAAAGTTTTCTTTATAGAGTTGTGCTATCTGACGCCTCAATGTATCCAATTTGTATGTCGTTTAGTGTAAATTATATATTTTTTATTTTAAATATTTAAAAAAAAAATACTAATACATTAATAGTTAATTCTTTAATTATTAAGAAAAAAAAATTAAAAATAAATAAATATATGAGCGATTAAAATAAAAAAGCAAAATGAAGAGACATACTAACATTACTCTTTTTTATAACATTCATATTAAATAACATAAAGGTAATATTGCTTATATATATATATTTAGAATAATGATACATTTAAAATCATTTTTATAGTTCTTTATATAATCAAGTTTTAAATTAAGAATATTTATGAAAAACTATGTTTTTTTTATAAGTTATTTTATAAAATGCCTCTTATTTAAAATATAACTCGAATTTTTTTTTAAAAAATTGTACGAATATCATTTAAAAAAAATAAATGCAATATTTTTAGTTTATAGAAATAAAAAAGAAAAAAAAAGAAAATGAATAGTTTTTAAGATCCATATCTTCCTTTGGGACACTTTTAGAAGTTAGTTAAAGATACTTTAGGAGGATAATATTACTATTTTCTTTTTTTCTTTTTAGCTTTTAGAAAGTAGGATGAATGACAAAACCAAAAGAGAAAAAAAGCTATCAAATGTGGTTTAGAGATATGTTTTCTATGCATCATTTCAAATTTTAGATAACGTGAGGAAGACGATTGCTGTATCTACTTCTAGAAGATAGTTTTACCTTAGCCGTGAAGACAATCCTTTTCAAAGTTGTTATAAGAAAATGATAAGAAAATTTACAAAATAAAATCAAGGCATAATATATATATATTATGTATATATATTATGGTAGTTAAATAGATAAAACAGCAGGATAAATATAGCAAAGAGGATAAATATAGTAAAGAAAAAGACCAAAAAATAAGTCAGTTACGTGAAGACAGAAGAATGTAACAAAACTAAGGGTAAATCCGTAAATATGCTAATAAAATGGAGGGATAAAAAGGTAAAAACCTGAATAAAATAATAAAAACCTGAATAAAATAAAACATATGAGGGATAAACACCAAAAAAGTAGTTGGCAAAAGAAGAAAAAATACAAGCAGGCAAAATTGAAAAAGAAAATGTTAGATAAAAATACTGTTCATCAACGTTCACATCTATATATATATAATAGATATATATTATATTTGCAAGATAATATTGAAAAACATATGCGTAATATATGTATGTGATTCTAATTCTTAAAATGAATTTTTAAAAGAATATATAACTGAATAATTATTAGACTGTTGAATATATTTTTACTAATTATGTTTTCAATTATATCATTTTGAATTTTAAATTTTAAATTTTTATTCAATTTAAAATCTCTGTCAAATTTCTTTTTAGGTTTTTTTACTGAAAATCTGATGTACCCATGTGGCTAAAAATAATAAAATCTTTGAAAATATTTCAAAATATAAATTAGTTTTTAAAAGTTATAAAAACAGGTTATTAAAAAAAAAAAAAAAAACCTAGGCGCATCACCTGGAGGCGGTCCACAGATTTGTTGGGTTCCATCTGTCACTATTTTTTTTAATCAACTTAATAATTTGATTTTTTAAGTTTTGAAAATCTATCTTATTTAATTTATTTATAATAAAAGAGCGAAATATTGTTGAGTAATGTTATATGTTATTTTTATTTATAAGAGTAATTTTATTAATTTTTTTTAAATTTAAAATTTATAACTTTTAACATATTAAATAATTAATCTTTTATAAATATATATATATATTTTTTAAACACAGTTATCATTTCTCAAAGGAAAAAAACGACGGCCAGAAGTCCGAAAGTACCCAAGTCTTCTCGTCTCCGATCCGGTCTTTGTCCCACTAAAAAAGCTTAAACTGGCAGGAAATAGAGTAATAACTTCGGTGCTAAATGCGCCTTCTCTGCTTTGGATGCTTCTCTGCTCTCATCGGGTCTCGAGCTCACCTCTCTCTGTCTCTCTCTCCTTGATGTTTTCTAAAGGCATGAAGAGGGTGGGGGCTTCTCTTTGGAAGGCTTTTCTACGTGGAGAGGATTCCTCCTTTTCGGGTCGTTGTTTTCAAACGCAGCCCAAACATATTAGTACTGCCGGTAGTAGTCTGTTTTCTGTGCTTTGCTGAGATAAATATTGGTCTCTGTTTCTCACAGTTTCCATGTCAGAACCATTGTTTTCCTGTCATTTTGTATTTTTTCACGACAAGTAAACGAATCAGAAGAAGAAAGAAAGACATTTGTTGAATTTTAGAAGAAAGAATTTCTCTTCTTCTAAAGTTGCCATTTTTAATTGCTGATTTTGTTGCCTTATGAGCCATGGAGATTTCGGAACTGCGAGATTTTGTTTACAGTTCCTTATGTCCTGTTCTTTTGAGCCTTTGATGGGCCACTTGTAAGAGTTGCTAATTCGGGATTTGGTGTGGTGGGGTTTTCATACTTCGGGGCGAGGATCAGTATTGGTCGAGTATACTTGGGAAATCAGCGACGCTAGCGCCATCCATTTTGGTGATTATTTTCTGGCAGCTTTGTGGGTATGTGACATTTTCGACGTTGAATATTTGAAAATGGCTATTCTTTTTTGCTTACCTTTTTGCCTTATTCGAGTTCACTGAATTACCAGAATTTGCTAGGCATATATTGTGAGAACAGAGACTGTAGGATTTTGAAGACCAATTCAACATATAAAACTCGAGATCCACTGGATTATGAAAATCTTGGAACTAGATAATTTATTTACCTATCTTGTTTGGGTATTTTTTTTTTCTGAAACAGAGAAAAGATTAAGGATTGGTTTGGATGGTGAGATGAGATGAGATGGTTTTAGATAACAATTACAAGTTGAATAAAATATTGTTAGAATATTATTTTTTAATATTGTTATTGTTTGAGATTTGAAAAAGTTAAGTTGTTTACTATATTTTGTGTGGGAATTTGAAAAAGTTGTAATAATGAGAAATACCCTCTGAATCCAAACAAGCCAAGTGCATGCATGGCTAGAACTCCAGAATTTAGACGTGGAGAGGTTTTTAGATTGTCTTTGTACAATGCAATGGCCATTTGAGCCGGAAACAGCTTGAAAAGTTTAGGGGCGCTGAGAATTTTGTTTTGTGTACCCTTTCATAGTCAGTATCATTTGTGTGTATAGAAGCAGAGAAAATTAACCTGCATTTGTCTTTATTCTTTGTGTTATATTTTCAGTTGAACTAGATAGCATAAACTCTACTTTGCTGTCGCACACATCAAGCAAAATGGGCTGTGTTGCATCAAGGATTGATACGGATGAGAGGGTGCAGATTTGCAAGCAGAGGAAGAAGCTAATGAAACAGTTGGTTGGGTTTAGGGGAGAATTTGCGGATGCCCTATTGGCTTACCTGAAAGCATTGAAGAATACTGGAGTGACCCTTCGGCAATTCACAGAGTCAGAGTCACTGGAGCTCGAAAATTCCTCCTACGGCCTGACATTGCCTCCCTCACCGCCTCTGCCATTGCCTCCTTCCCCTCCTCCGCCTCCTTATTTAAGAAAGAATGAAGAAAATCATTGGAAGGAAAAAGTTCTCCAAAAAGAAAGCATAGAGATTGAAGAGGATGATAGTTCTACTCCATCTAGTCCACCACCTTTTACGACCCAGGGCTCATGTTCCTATTGGGACCCTTTTGGGTCTTCTTCACAACAGCATCATCTCAAGAAGAGTGAAGTGGTGGAACTAGTCGGGGATGAAAAGTGGGCTGAGACTAAGACAGAATTTGATGAAGAAGATCAGAAAGAGGAAGCTGATTTGAAGATTTTTATGAATCCACTTCTTGATAAGCCACAGCCTGTAGAACTGGTTGATGATAATTCATCAACAATGAGCTACTGCACTAAGGATACTCCAGATATCACCATGGTGGTAAGGAGGAGGAAGAAGACCTTGGAGGGTATTGTGAGGGAGTTAGACGATTATTTTCTTAAAGCTTCAGCTGCCGTAAAGGAAATAGCTGTTGTTGTAGACATTAATGGAACAGACAACTTCCCGTCGCAGGGCTTCAAAGAAAATGATAGTAAATTCTATCTTCTTTAACAATCTAGCATTTTTCTGATGTTTTCTGGTTTCTTCTTTATATGTTTTCCCCTCATACTTGGTACATACTTCTGAAGAGGAAGTTTCACGGGATAACATTGTCTTTTTTCATGATTTTGTCATGATCTTTGTGTACAATCACCACCAATATTACTATTCTGATTGTATGAAAACCTCCTCATATTGACATCTCTGTTAAGGATTCTGTGCCTTCTGTTACCATTTGTGCAACAGTTCAAGCTTCCAACCATTGTGGAGGCATTTTTCATTCCATATCAGTGATTGGACTATAGCTTCTTTGAGTTTAAATGATTCAGGCAAACAAGCATCATTATAGGCGATCGATATGTGAAACTAATCTCTTGCCAACTAAAAACAAATTCGCACATCTAACTATTTTTTATGGGGAAATAAACCAGTTACAAGTCGAACTAAAAAATATTTTTTTATTGGAACCGGGCATCTACGACTAATCCCAGGGTGGTGCATGGGCCCTTGGTAAGAAGTTTCCGGCAAGTGCACCTTGGGTAATTCAAGGAAAATTCCCCTAGTCTGATGGTCCCAAGAGTGTGAATGTGGAGATTCAAAAGTGAATTCCCATATTTTGACTTAACATGTAGATCTTGTATTCAGAAGTATAACACTGGAGCATGGATTGATTTCTCATTATTTTCTATGCAATACTTTATCAATTATTTGATTGTGACTGCTGTTTCTATTTCTTTTGTTTCTGAGATCTAAGCTTCAACTTCCCTCTCTTCACTTGGCGCCTAACATGATCATTTGTGAATAGTTTGTTCAGAGAAATCTTGTTTTGGTTTAATGGATTTCTGCTCAAAGTATGGCTTTATTTTTGTGATCCTTTCCACGGATGATTTTAGCTATCAAGTTCTGTTGGAATTTATTGTTACTCCATCATTACATAGAAGAACTGGACCATGGATTGATTCTTCATTGTTCTTTATGTAATGCTAAACCAATCAGTGATCATGACTATTGTTTGTATTTCTTTTGTTTCTGAGATCTAAGCTTCATTTCCCCTCTATTCACTTGGCGCCTAATATGATCATTTGTGAATAGTTTGTTCAGGGAAATCCCATTTTGATTTATTTAATTTCTACTCAAAGTATGGCTTTATTCTTGTGCTTGTGATCATGCCCGCTGATGATTTTAGCTATCATGTTCCCATTGGAATTTATGGTTATTCTATCATTTACAGGGAAGAACTCTGCGAAGGTCTTTAGTGCATTGTCTTGGAGTTGGTCTTCCAAGTCTCTTCAGGTAACCAAAGAGGCGGTTGAGCTTTGTGGCTCTAGTGAACCATGCAGGCCTGGAGCTCATTGCATCACACTTAAAAAACTTCATGCTGCGGAACAGAGACTTTACAAGGAAATGAAGGTAAGATCCTCATTGGACAACTAAGTTCAACTGGTAAGCATGTGTGTTCTTTGTCAGCATCTGGTGCATATACCTAAAAAGTTCATAACTTTAATTGGCATAGCCCCATGTTGCTAATTTCTGGAAACATTGTGCTATGAGGATTTTAGGTGTGCTTTTTCTTGTGAAAGTTTTTTTTTTTTGTAAGTACAATGAACTTCCTGTGAAAGTTAAGAGTTCTCTATGGCATTGTGGCATGAAACGCCTTGAAAATGATCACCTTTTCGAATATTCTCTCCTTTCTTTGGAAGGTAATTTGAATCTCATGAAACATACAGAAGCTATATCTATAGAAATTAGGATATATGGCGTATGTTCACAGTCACACTGGCAGGGTTTTTTCTCACAGCTGCATCTTTCTGTTCTAATGCATGCTTGGGATATTGGAAAATTATTGTAGTTCACACACTCATTTATGTATATCACATGGTATAAGTTACTCGGTAGGTGTGTCTCTGGCTAATTGGCATTTTTGCCCATTCTTTGATCAATAATACTTGTTTACTTATAAAAAAAAAAAAGGTGTGTCTCTAGGATGATATTGACAATCGATGACCTTGATTTACTCTTTATATATATATACACTTCTAGGAAAGTTATTGAGCCAATATTTCGGCACTTATTCCGGGATTGGTTATATGTCTTGCATAAAGAATTGCTACAACCTTATACTTTTCTTTGTTTTTTTTTTTTTGGTTTCTTCTCCTTACTTTGTAGTTGCTAATGATATATTTGATAATCGCATTGTGTAGGAGGAAGAAATTACCAAATTGGAACATCAAAGGAAGTCCTTCATGCTACAGAAACAAGAGGATGAGAATCATGACTGGACCAAGACTGAGAAAACTCGATTGAGTGTTGAGAGTTTGGAGGCTGACATGGTACGTCTGCAACAATCAATTAGTAGGATCTGTTCATCTATATTGGAGCTTATAGATGAGGAGCTGTACCCTCAGCTGATAGCATTGACTTCTGGGTAAGTGTTGTAGACATCATCAATATCTAATATTAGCACTCTTTTGATTACCATACATGGTTCTGTATCAATTTTAGAGCTTCCTTTCCATTTGACACAAGGAATTGTATTGCTTGCAATTATAAAAAATAAATAAATTGTATTACTTGCGAAAGTATGCTCTCCAGCGTTTAAAAATTTGAATAGGTGCCTCGACACAAAACTACTGAATTTATCAAGAATAGGTTAGCTATTGTACATTCCCTTGCCTTGTAATGGGATTTTCAACAGGCCTTAAATACGGGAGGTGGGGTTTTGGAATATATATATTTATATTTATATATATATTGTATCCTCTACGTCTGGCCAGAGAATCATATTGAGATCATGATTTTACCCCCAATATTATCACCGATGCTTGAGTCCTTATGTAGGTTGATGCAAATGTGGAAAACAATGTATGAGTGTCATCAGGTTCAGATAGATATCTCCAAGCAGTTGAATCATCTGCATGAGAACGCAATCACAGACTTCAGTACAGATTACCATCGTCAGGCAACAGCTCAGCTTGAAACTGAAATCTCTTACTGGTTTAACAGCTTCTGCAAACTCATAAAGTCTCAAAGAGAGTATGTAAGAACCCTCTGCAGGTGGATTCAACTCACTGAACACGTCACAGATGGCCATCAGCACAGTGTTTACTCATCTGTAGTCCACAGCCTCTGCGAAGTTTGGCAGGTTGCCCTTGACAAGTTACCTGATAAGGTTCTTCTGCTGATCTTACCTTGGATATTACTAAGTTTACTGATGATCTTTGATCTAGGTGCTTAATATAAATATTCTCAATACATGGCAAACCTACACACACAGTTATGTCTTTCGCCTGTTTGGTCAGAGTTATTGGAGTCAACCATCTACCAAATTAAATTGCACCAGGTGATTTAACTGATGAACTTGACATCAAATGATAATGTCAACCCTAGACATTTATATGGCTCAAAACAAAGATGACATCATTTTGTTTTAACTATCAAGATTAATCTGAAAATCTTAGTTCGAGGTGGATGCAAAGCCCATTATTGCCTTATTGGACCTATCAGTCTTTGCCTGGACATCTGTGGTCAGGGTTGCATCTTGACATTTGTCTAAGTCTGATAGAATGTCATCTCATTTTTGGTTGGGGAAAATATTACAGACAAATCACATTAACATCGGAGTAAATTTTGAGCGGTTAATTCTGTTTCGTGATTGTATACAGTTGCTTTCTTTCAGTCTTGTAGTATATAGATAATATAATTGCCTAATCTTCAGCTATTGAGGCTAAGAGATCCATGCCAGGAGTTCCAGAAACAGCTCACAGTCTTGATAGATGAGGTCATTCAAGTAATCTCCTAGTGTTAAAATCAGAATATATCATTATTTTTAAAAATAATGTAAATGAATACTCTTGAGGGTGCAATCTAAGGGTTAAAGGGTTTTCTTGGGAAGAGATGTAGACCAGAGATCTTGGGTTCAATAGAATTCTTGTGGATTACCCGATAGCCAGTTCAGGTGGGTGGGGTGGTGTTTCCGGGATTTATTCCCCAGGGTGGGTCTGAAGGGCCCTACCTTGATAAGTAAACGATATGCAACCCATGTGGAACCTTGGTGAGGTTGTCACAAAAAATATAAATGATTATATTATTCTCATGAAAGAATTCTTGGATGCTGCAATTCCCTTTTATCGAAATGATCTGGTGGGGATGCTAGAAAATATCACCTTTAATAAATTTCTGCAATTATTCTCATTTTACTTGCAAAAAACAACCTTGTAATGTAGAGAATATCTATCGAAATGATCTGGTGGGGATGCTAGAAAATATCACCTTTAATAAATTTCTGCAATTATTCTCATTTTACTTGCTAAAAAACAACCTTGTAATGTAGAGAATATCTACTCCGATTTTTCACATGGGGAAGTTACTCTATTTGATGTTCCATTGTAGGTAGCCTCAGAGGCCATTAAAAGCTTCTTGTCTGCCATCCACACTGTACTCCTGCAACAGGTGGAGGAGTACAACCAGCAGAAGAAATATGAAAAACTTGAAAGAAGAGTGCAAAAGGAGTCACATTCGCTAGTCGAATTGGAGAAAAAACTTGAGGGAAGCTTTGCTGATGAAAATGCAGTCTCCAATTTGAGCCCTAAGCATCCGCTATCCCTGAAGCGTGCCAAAACCGAAGCGTTAAAGAAGCAAAAAAACATTGAGGAGGCCAAATATCTTAACTCAGTCCATGTTACAAGGGCCATGACTTTAAAGAACTTAAAAACAAGCCTTCCTGTAGTATTCCAGGCATTGATGGCATTCTCACGTGATTCTGTTCAGGCTATGGAAGGCTGTTCACAACCACGTGAAACTGGGAGTTAGCTGTGATGTTGCATCACAAAACTCAACAAACTGAATACTTTTCAGATTTATAAGATGAAGTGAAAAGACCTTGTTCCGGGACTATTTAGTCAAATCACAGCAAAATTCCGTTTATAGTAGCAGACATGATTGCTGTCTTCACAACACAGGAAGAATGCTGTGATACTATCTGCCTTATAAAGAGATATTGGTTTTTCTGCACGATGATTCTGATGTAATTACGCCATGTAAGTGGGTGTTTGCATTTACGTGGAGATGAAATACCTCTAATTCATTGCTTTCAGCTTCTGTGCATTTGAAAACGCGTCATCTTATTCTCCATTTTTGTTGGAGTAAGGACAAGAGAAAAGACTAGAGTTTCTGGAACTCTCTACCTGAGTGTAGTGTGATTTTCTAGTTCTTGTTAGGAGGACGTGGGATCAAACGCAAGGGATGCACAGACACGTCTCAAGATAGTTTGAATAGAGTCTGAAACACAGCTTGGAACATTTTTTTGATATTGAAAAGATGCTTTAATTGAAATTGAAAGCTTTTCTGAATACTTTTGGTAATATGGTCCGAAAAATTGAGTTCCATCTTGAACTCAAAACTGAATAATCTAGGTAAGAGATAAGCCAAGCTCAATTTACATTCAAAACGAACGTTCATGTCATGCGGCCATGTTGGTTTTCAATTGCATCTGACGTCATTCCCTTCTTGGTTTTCTACTGCAGAAGAAATTTAGAGTTTTTTGTCTTTTTTCTTTAATTTAAGGCTCCTCGTTATTTCTATCAAAAAAAAAAGACTCCTTGTTATAGTTGTTTCTGGTCACAGAAATGAGATGGCCCGTTATAATTTCCAAACAATCATTCACCACCCCGGTATGAAAAACTTAAAAGAGTTTTGTTACTTGTTATCTCACAAACTACACTTGTTTTTATTTTATTTTTATTTTATTCATATTAAACTAATTAAGTTTTTCTACTCATCATCTCTACACCACATACTTACTAAGGAAAATAAAAAATATGAAATCATGTGTGATGTAGGCATGATGAGTAGAATTTTTCTTTTAAAAAACATTAAATTATATGCGGTTGATGCCAAAAGGCCAATGCGAAAGGGTACTACTAGGGTGCCGCCCAGCGGTCAATGCTTAGCATGCCCCCTAGCCTAAATCTCACTTTTTTATTTTTTATTTGTCATATTTTTTAAATATATTTAAATATATATTTTTTAAAATATCAATATATTAATAGTCACTTCCTTAACCATTAAGTAAAAAAAAAAAATTTAATATATAAACGGTTAAAATGAGAGAACAAAATGAAGGGCATACTATCATTTTCGATAACGAAAAGCAGAACCAGCTGTTTTATTCTACATAAATGATTATAAGTTGGAGCTTTTACATTACTAATTCCTGTTTTTTCAAGCGACAATACATTTTAAGT
>QEOT01000104.1:0-31198 GCA_003123785.1 Pterocarya stenoptera | reverse complement strand
AAAAAAAAAAAAAAAAACAGTTAATATGCCATTCGTGCAGGACTCTCGCCCACCGACAAATAAAAAAAAAAAGCCTAGAAACAAAAGGTGAAAAAGATAAAGATAATATCCAACTGTACAAAATTCACAATTATTCAAAATTCATGCATGAATCCATCCACCAAGTTAGATGTGTGTGGCTCGTGTAAATTGATAATACAACCAGGGACTTTCAATTGTACCTTCAACCATCCTGTAAAGAGCTGACCACCATCCATCTCTTGAGATCTGGTATTGATCAAGTGACTCTTCAATTACTTTGTCATGATTTCCTTCCAAAACCCTCTGTAGAGTTATCACTGCGTCCTTTGTTTTCTTGAGGATACTGTTTTCATCTTCTATTTCCAGACGTTGAAGATCATTCTGTGATGAGGTAAGGCTAACAGCAACGGCAAACTTGGTAGCAGCAGCCCATCGGGAAGAGGCAAGCCATCTCCTCTGTCTATCAACCTGGTTGTTCTCTCTTGCCAACTTGTTTTCTTCTTCTACCCTAAGTACCAAGCTGCGTAAGTATTGAGCATTTGCTGCCCCTGTACTTTGAACCATATTAGAGAAAGCACTTTCTTCATTGGACAGCAGTTTCTCTGGGGTATCATATTCTAAAACCTGAAAAACGCATGAATTTTATATCAACAAAGAAACTAGATGAAGCAAAAGACTGAAGGTCAAACAAAATCAGCTTAAAAAATGTCATGGATTCTCAGTTCGGCTCATTCAAACTTTCAGCATTTCTTATCATCAAACACAGTTATTACAGCGCCAAAAAATACAACAATAACAAGAAGAAAGAAATGAGCTGGAAAAGCTCACAACACATACGTGACCAGCATCAAGCAGAAGGATCCGGTCACAGTCGATGATGGTATTCAGTCGATGAGCAATAATAAGCATTGTACATGATTTAAATTCCTCTCGAATAGTTTTCTGAATAAGGGCATCAGTTCTAACATCAACCGCTGCAGTAGCCTCATCAAGAACCAGTATTTTTGATCTCCGCAACAATGCCCGAGCAAGACTTAATAGTTGCCTCTGTCCAACACTGAAATTTTCCCCTGCTTCTGAAACCTTCACAGGATATACAAGGTCACTCTCAGTTAACATTTACATTTTTCTTTTAAATTTTAAAAATCACAAGGATATAAGCTACTTCTGGTGAAAATTATAGAAATGCCTCGACAGATTTGAGGCTATAAATAAAATGAAACCCCAAACACAATCTATAGTTGAAGAGTAAGGAAGAAGGTAAATTAATAGAACAACAAAGTCATCCAGAATGGGTGAGGAGAGGTCTATTTCATCAAACAACAAAATCCTCCAGAATGGGTGACTTATGAGTTAGCGTTTTACATCCACAACCCAAATCATCTAGTTAAAAAGAATAAGCATTTACCTCAGCATCCAGACCAAAAGAGTTCCTCCTGATTACGTCCTTCAAATGTGCCCTCTCTAATGCCTCCCAAAGGTCAGCATCATTATGCTCATTGAAAGGATCAAGATTAAATCTCACAGATCCTGGAAAGTTATAAGGTCAATATTAGACTAAAAAAAGCTACTTCATTCATGTCTTTTAATTAATTAAAATAGTCAACTTGAAACGCAAAGGCTCTCATCAGAAAAATAAAAATATAGCCTCCCATAATACTAGGGCCGTGTCATACATGTCCGAAACATGACATAGCTGAAAGTTGGATGAATCCATGACACAATGAGCAAACATTCATTAACACAAGTGAAACATAGTTGTACTGTACACTGAATAACCCAATAAGCATACTGATCGATAAGTTGGACATGAACCCATTAATGCCACATCTATAGAATTAGACTGGTTTTATGTGAAGCTTCCTTTTTTGAAGTCTAAGCCCAAAAAAAACCCAAGAAAGAAGTCTTTTCAGTCCAAGAATAAGCGATTGTCAGTAATAATTTTTCTTTTTTTGGTTTGCCAAGAATTATGAGCGTTTTTGTAATTCCTCAATTGCTGGTTGTGGGCCATTTTATGGGTTAATTTTACCAATAGCTGAGTTTTTTTTAGAGAAAAGCCATTAGTAGAACATGGAATATTCACCCTGATTTGCAATTCAAAGTTGCATTTACCCTTCCCTTCAGTTTAGAGAATATATGCCTTCTGTAAGTACACAAATAATAATAGAAACAAGCAACCAGACACGTTTTTTGGACATTAAAAGTCATGACAGTGCACATATTGACCATTATTAGGTCATGGATCTGAACACTAGGGCATTCTTTAAAAACTGGGCCTTAAGTGCAACCATTCTCACTGCTAATCTGGATAAAATGGTTCAGAATTGAAAAGAAATAAAAAAAAAATAAGGTCACTTTATGAGAGTAGTCATAGAACTGCAGTTTAAGAAAGTGGAGTAAATCTCTTGAATCCAATGAAACATTTCCATTAAGGAAAAGAAAAAACCAGGTTGAAGTCAAATAAACAAGAAGCAGCCAAGCGCACTCAGCTGTCATACCAATTTAAAGAGAGATTGTGGTCAGTGTACCTGAAAAGAGAACTGGGGACTGTGGTATGATTCCAAGAACTTTACGCAGATCTTCCAGTCCAAACTTAGCAACATCATAATCATCAATTAATATTCTTCCCCTTTCCAGTTCTACAATACGAAATAAAGCATTGAGCATACTAGATTTCCCAGCCCCAGTCCTTCCAACAATTCCCACCTTGTCAGTTGGAGAAATTGTGAAAGACAATCCATGCAGGACAGGAGGAAGTTCAGGCCTATAACGTAGGACAACATCCTCAAACTTGATGGATCCTGAAGAAGGCCATCCAGGAGGGGGACGGTTGCTCTCAATAATAAGAGGAGCCTCTGGAGGCAAATCTATATATGTGCCAACCCGCTCAACTGCATTTAGACTATTTTCAGCCAAACTTGCAAGTCTGAGTACACCAGTCAGCAAACCCGTAATGTTTAAAGCATAGCTAAGAAGAAGGCCCATGGTGGATGCAAATGCCTGCTGGTTTTCTGCTCTCCCATTCTGCATGACAGCAAAAGTAGCTGTAAACCAAATCATGAGGCCTCCCAATGTTTCCAAACGAATTCCTAGCCAGCGGTTTCCACTCATGTTCACAAGGGTAAATCTAATATTGTTGTCTACAGACTTCCCATTGATGTCCGCCATCCGATCATAAGCTTTGTATGCACGAATAGTTGATAGACCATTCAGTGCTTCTCCAAATTGTGCATAAACAGGAGATCTGCTGATAGAGTCCAAGCGCTTTACTTCCCGTGCTGTGCTCTAAAGAAATAAAATGATGATCACATTAATATCAATTACACTTTTTGAAAATAAAATGCTCGCCAGTAGAAGTGTGTATGAACAGTAAAGGACTAAAAATTTTATTTATTTTTTAACAAGTGAAGGACTAAAAAATTTAATCCAGTTTATTTTGATCTGCGAGGGACTCCAAGTTACCACTAGCCTTTCTAGTCAAGTGGTACCTCTGCCCCAATATGAGGGGAAGGGGAGCAGGGAAAAGGAAGAATTATGCACTTTAAAAAGGAAGGATGGGGATATGGACAGCGGGATTGCTTCCCCATATTCTGCAGCCCACTCACAGTTTCATTACGGAGAAGAGAGAGAGAGAGAGAGAGAGACTTTAACTTAATATAACCTTTGGAAAGTTACAAAATCACAAAAATAACCACCCATACCAACCGTCCATAGAAATTAAGAAGACAACATGAACACCAGATGAGATGGTCAGTCATCCGCTACGGAGTGTCATTAGCTGGCACCACCAAAACAAAGTGATTGCTACATGTTGGAGAACTTCAAAGACAAGAGGAAGCTTTGAAAAAGTTACAGGAGGGTAGAAGAAAATAAATATTGATTTGGAGATATACTGGGCAGCACTTGAGAAAAGGATAAACTAAAGCCAAACAAATTTGAGCACTAAGATGGTTGACTTCATCTGAATGTTTGCTTTCTGTTTAGATAACATGAGGAAGCATCTGTGTTACCATTATATCTGCTGCCAATGAACTTGAACTTCTTTTGGACTTGTGCAACATTTACTTATACGCAACATGAATCTGATTTCACTCAATATATTGACAGAATATAACTTGTGAGTCCCATAAATGCAAAGAGCATGAAGAACTGAAATATAAGATTTTTCCATACCTGATAGTATAGGTAGGCCGCATAAAACAAAACCAAAAGTGGCATTATGGCCCATAAAGACATCGTGCTCACAATTCCTATCAAGACGAAAGTAGAAAGGAGCTGCGACACTTGGCCAAGAAACATGTTCATAAATGTAGCAACACTTCGATCTATGTCCCCTAAATCCTTTGCAAATCTATTGATGATCCGTCCAAGTGGATTGGTTTGAAAAAAGACCATCGGAGCTCTTAGTATGGATCCAAGCATGGCATCATGCAACCGTCTGGCAGCATAGAGACTTGATATGATCAACCAATAAGAGTTCACCAATGTCACCAAAACCTGAAACCAGAAAATGTATGGGATACAATACATTTAAAAGCCCAGATATTTCCAGCTGAAACCAGACATAAGTAAATGTAAGCAGACATAAACACCCAACTTCTCAAAATAGCAGCAAATATTGAACTTAAGCCACACAAAAGAAGGGGGGCAGCATGTGTTCCAAGGAGTTTACCATAAAAATTTAAGCCAATTATCATTTAACTGTACTCATACCTGGCCAAATGATAAAGTTGCATATATCAGATTGTAGAAACCAGGATTGTATCCCACCGAAGTGCCTTGATCAGTCCAATGGCTTAACCATGTGCTACTTGAAACTCGAAGAACTTCAGTAAGGACATAGCATGCAAATAGTATCATAACCACCCATAGGCCCCCTAGTGCATCCTTATACCTGTACCCAAAAATTGGATCAACTCTTACAAAATAAGGTAAAAGAAGCCATTATCATATTTTAACTTGGGATTGAATAAACTGATAATGTCTGAACAGCAAATCATTAAGCACAGACTTTATGGTATACGATCCCATATCAAGCATTCCGTGGAGATATCATATCTTTCCATTCTCCCATCACCCCTATTTTTTCTTCTATCATTCTTCTTCTGTTTTAATTTCTCTCTCTCCTACATTTTGCATATCTTTATACTCACTCTTTATTGTTCCAAAATCTTCTCGGTCATCTATGGCTTCCAATCCATGTGCAATTTACCTCACACATGAATCTACAATCCCTTAAAAATTATGAGCTCTTCTTGAGGATTGCATTTTGAATTTATGGTTCTTGAAACACTGCTTCATAATCTATTGGATACTTTAGCATAGTAGTTGTTGAATGGTTTCATTTTAGGATTCGGAGTTTGATTCAATGTGGATGATGGAAGGAATATCCAAATTGGAAAAGGAAATATGCATGTTGTTCATATTTAGAAGGTTAAGGAATAAAGAAACACAATGCAACCAGTTTTTAGCATGAGACAAGCATCAAGGCCCCTGTTTGAATAAGAATCCCGCTCTATAACCATTAAGAAATAATAAAAATTTGATTTGCCACAGTTTTTCAAGGTTTTAAGGGTGATGCAGAATAAAATCAAATAATTTTCTATAGCAATGCTTGGGGTCTAGAAGAACTGCATATCCTATTCAAAATTCAAAAAATTTGACCACTTATTTTTTTAATCAATCATCAGTGCTAATTTGAATTCTCATTTTCAATAAACTAAAAAATACAATTTCTACTTACAGAATTGCCACATAAATTAAGGTGCCATTTTATTACCTTCTCAAGACATCCAAACTGACAACGCCCGTTTCCCGCTCTTCCTTCTTGATAAGAACAGACTTGCCTTCCTTCGCCTTATTTGTAGGGTTTGCATTATTTGAAAAATCATTCACCGATCCATTTGCAACAGGTGTCAAAGAGGTCTTAGGATCAATGGTATCAACCTCTTCCTTTTCTTTCTCATATTCTTCCACCTTTCCCGCATTTTCCATTAGCTTTTGGAACAGTATGCCTGTATTAGAAAGCTCCTCAAATGTTCCCTCCTCTTTCACCGCACCTTCATGGACCAGAATGATTCTATCAACCTGTGAGAGAAAATGTAGCTGATTTGTGACAAGGACTCTGGTCTTTCCTCTTAGTTCTCCCTTAATGCATTTATCAAAAACCTGAAGATCATTAGCAACACAAGTTAGAACACTAGAAGATAATCTTAAACAACAGTTCTATTAAAACTTTCAGAATTCTAATATGGTTGTATTATTAATTTTGCAAAAAAATAAATGGAAAAAATACATTTAAGAACACACGGCATAGTCAGAAATGTGCAAAGATATGCATACACAAGCAATTTTTTTTATTGGCATTGGGTGTTCGAGAACAAAGTCCCAAACAATACTGGGGTGCATAGGCCCCTCAGTAAAGAGTTCCCCACAAGTGCACCTCTGGAAATTCCACCAGTCCGATGGCTCCTAGAAATTATTTGCCCCCAAGAAGATTCGAACCTTAGACCTAGAGGGACACACCATCAAGACCAAGGCCCGTACCACTTGAGCCAACCTCTAGGAGTAAAATTTTAAAAGATACAAATACTTAGTTCATCCACTCAATTCAAACTTTATATTCTTTTTTTTATCGATAAAAAAAATTTTATTAAGCATAAAATAGACAAAGGCCCGAGTATATGGGACATATACAAGAGCATCGCCTAGGCATGCTAGTTTAGCAATACAAGGAAGTCATGAAAATACATTCCATTAAAATCAATTACAATCGACCAATGGAGTAAAGTATTGAAAAATAAACTTCTAAGCTCATTCGTTGGCCGCTCTCGATCTTCAAAGCTTCTTGCATTTCTCTCCCTCCAAATACACCACCATGGGCAAATTGGGACCATCTTCCACATTGTTGTAATTTGGGGGTTGCCCTAGATACTTCACCAAGAAGCTAGGAGGTCAATTACCCTTTTTGGCATCACCCAAGCTAATCCTATCCGAGGGAATAAGTCATTCCACATGGTCATAGCAATCTCACAATGTAGTAACAGATGATTTACGGATTCTCCACTCTTTTTGCACATACAACACCAATCCACAACTATGATGTGGCGTTTCCGTAGGTTGTCTATCTTGAGTATCTTCCCTAATGAGGCCGTCCATACAAAAAAATTGCCTTCAAAGGTGCTTTCATCTTCCAAATACTCTTCCATGGAAATGGATTTATATTATGCGTGGTCATGGCATTATAGTAGGAGCGGACTGTGAACTTCCCTTTCTTAGAAGGGCACCAAAAGATCTTGTCTTCAGCTCACCTCATTATACGGGTGGAGTACACAGATCATAGAACTCAAGAAAGCGTCAACTTTCCAATCTTGTGCATCTCTAAAGAATGTAACGTTCCATTGGGCAGTACCATTAGATAGGATTAAGAGGTCCGCAATTGAGGCTTCTTTCCTTCTTTCTAAGCCATAGATTTTGGGATAAGCTTCCTTGAGTGTCATTTCGCCACACCATACATCATGCCAAAATTTGATTTTGGATCCATCACCCACCTCAAAACAGATATTTCTTGAATATGTGTCCCATCCTCTTCTTATGGAAACTAGTCTCATCCCATATGGCCCACTTACCTCATTTGAACACCATCCACCCCATGGTTCACCAAACTCCATAGCCATTTGCCAAGGAAAACTTTGTTAAAAGATTGCAAGTTCCGAATAGCCAATCCTCCTTCCGAGATAAGGGAACACACTGTATCCCATTTTACCAAATGGAATTTAAACTCATCGTTCATCCCCCCCCCTGGGGGGCGGGGGCGCCAACAAGCGGAAATAGTGATAGAAAGTAGGTTGGCAAGTTGGATAGGGTACTTATGATTAAAGTGACCCTACCACGTCTAGGTGGGTATATCTTCTTCCAACTAGCCAGTTTCCATTCCATTTTTTCTATTACATCCCAAATAGATTTCAATTTGAACGAGGCACCCAAAGGAAGACCCAAATATTTCATCGACAATTGGGATATCTTGCTTTCCAAGATGTGGGCCATGCTTTCCACATTCGGAACATTCCCCACTGAGACTACTAATTCAGCCAAGTTCACTTTCAACCCCAAAATAGCATTAAAGCATAAAAGGAATGCCCTCAAAGCTCGAATTTGATCACGACTAGCGCCACAAAAGACTAGGGTATCATAAAAAAATAATAGGTGAGATATGTGAAGTGAGCTAGTATTTGCCTCCCCCACTATGAATCCAGATAAGATCCTGACCTCCACAACCTCTGAAACCATCTTGCTAAAAACTTCCTTTACAAAAACGAAAAGTAGCGGAGATAGAGGGTCACCTTGTCTCAAGCCTCGTGCGCTTTTAAAAAAGCCCTTTGGTGTGCCATTCACCAAGACAGAAAAACAAACAGTAAATACACTGGTTGATCCAAGAACACCATTTCGAGCCAAAGCCACATCTCTCGAGCATATAGAGCAAAAATCTCCAATTGACTCTGTAATAGGGCTTCTCCATATTAAGCTTACACAAGAGCCCTTGCACTCCCGACATGAGTCTACTATCCAAGCACTCGTTGGCGATAAGCACCAAATCAAGAATTTGCCTACCTCAGGCAAAGGCGTTTTGAGGCTTTGAGATTAACTTATCAACTACCCTACTCAATCTATTCGTCAAAACTTTCGAAAGGATCTTGTAAATTCCACTCACCAAGCTAATAGGGCGATAATCTTTTACCTATACAGCACCAGGTATTTATGGAATTAGAGCAATAAATGTTGCATTGAGACTCTTTTCAAACATAACATTTTCATGGAATTCATTAAAGACCCCCATTATATCTTCTTTGATCACTTCCCAACAAGTTTGAAAAAAACCATAGAAAATCCATCCGGACCTGGAGCTTTGTCACCAGTCAAGAGTGTCACAATGGAGCCCATCTAGTCTCGGTCTCCAAGAGAATTGTTCTGAAAGCAAACTCTTATAGTAGTTGACAATGTGATCTGCGATCTCGATTTGGTTGGAAGAAGCCACTCCATGGACCATCAACATCTCTATGGCATTGTTCCACCTATGCAAGTTAGCCACCCGATGGAAAAACTTGTTGCATTTATCCCCTTCCTTCAACCAAAGTGCTCTTGACTTTTGCCTCCAAAATATTTCTTCCAATAGAGAAACCCTTTCAAGGTCCGCAGACACCTGAATTTTACGAGCCCTCTACGTCTCAAATAATACCCTCTCCTCCTCTTCTCCCTCCAATCCTTTGAGTTCCTCGAAAAGAGTAGTTTTTTGAGCTTCCACATTGCCAAACGCTTGCTCATTCCATGCCTTCAAATCTTTTTTCAGAGACTTCAATTTACATGAAATGATATAACTTGGTGTGCCATGAAATTGAAGAGAAGACCACCATATCCAGACTTGATCTAGGAACCCATCTGATTTCAACCACATGCTTTCAAATTTGAAGGGCCTTGGGCCTCTGTGAAAACCCCCACAATCAAGAAGGACGAGAAAGTGACCTGAGCACAATCTCAGGAGTCTCTTTTGGAGAGTTCTGGGCAATGTGCTTCTCATTCAGGTGATACTAGGAATCTATGGATCATTGACCAAGAGGGGTGTTCTCAATTGCTTGACCAAGTGTAGGTGCCACCACTTGCAAGAGGAAGATATAGTAAATCTTGTACATAGATAAAGTTAGAGAAATCTACCATTGGTGAATTGAAGCTAGAAGCACCCGATTGTTCACTGGGAAATTGGGTAACATTAAAGTCGCAGCCAATAAACCAAGGTAAATCCCATATATTGCATAGGGCAGCCAATGCATCCCATAGTACACTTCTTGCACAATCTAAGTTAGGACCATAAACACGTGCAAAAGCCCACTGATTCCATCCACAACGTTCTTGAACGAGCAAGCCAACTTATAAGCTTCTATACAATCTTCTAACTTTTCCACCACTCTTTTATCCCACATCACTAAGATGTCACTCGATGCTCCATTGGATGGTAACTAATACCACCCTACTTGATTACAACACCACAAATGCCTACTAGTGCTTAGGGGGATAGATTCCAATTTCGTTTCTTGTAAGCAAACGATGTCTACTCTCTAGCTAAGTAATTGATTTCTAATTTTGAGGCACTTTTTCTTCTCATTCAGCCCCCACACATTCTAAGATACGATTTTCGGCTTCATAAAACAACATCCATTGCCCTTCCCTTTGATCTTCCATGGTTAGAACTCATCTCTCCTACTCCATCGTTGACTATCTATTTGAGCCTTTTTAATTCTTTAGCTCTCTTCTTTGCTAAGTTGATCTCACTTGGTGAAGAATGAGTCTGTCCAGCCTCTATAGTTGCAAGGAAAGCTATAAATTGGTCCTTGAAACCATCACACAATATCCCCACACAATGTTGAATCTCCCTAGCTTTGTCTTAGACCCATTCTGAGACCTGTATGTTGCTGGTTGGGTGAAGAAAATTCAATGTATACATGAAAAACTTTATAATATGTACAGTCAAAGTATACATTTCTTCATTTTGAACTTTTCCTTTATGTTGGCCAGCTAGAATTATGTAAAAAGGATAATCGAGACCCAACAAAAGTCAGCAATGCGGGTCGCTCATTGGCTTCATCCCTCCTCCCACCACTCCCAAAATAGAGTGTCACAACAGCCAGTCTGATTACTCCAAGTAGGAGATATTTTTTATACGTGCTACCCCCATCCCCCCTATATTGGGTCTTGCTACCTTTATGAACGTCCTAAAACTAATATCTACTTCCAAAAGGTCAAAGGATTTATTAATGCATCTTCCACTCTCCATCCTGATTCAAAAAACCAAGTAGGACACTCACTAAAAGTCATGCCACCTTTGGACATTTTTTGTTCAAACCAAGACACTCAAATTGGGACACAGGGAGTCAAGAATTTTATTAATAAAAAAGGATAACATCCATGTATAAAGGAAGTACACATGATGCAACTTTGCTTCCGGATACCCGGTGCCATTCAAAAAAAAAGGAAGTAGACACAAAGTTCCCCCAAAAAACTACAAATCAAGATTTGAATCATCTAACAAATCTGCAATAGAAAGAACCATAATACCCTAAATTAAGTATAGGAGGTGGCAAATGGGATCTCGCATTTCTTGGAAGAAAGTTATTGCCCAATGATTCCAAGGGACACCAATTGTAACATTGACTAGTTCTTTTGTAGTATAAGTCCATTTTTTTATACAAGTATAAGTCTAATTATGGGTTGAGCTTTCCTTAGGTCATTACAAAAGGTATCAAAGTCAATCCCAATTAGAAATGTGAAACTTGAACCATGTCACCTACAACAAAATGACCCAACGAAAATGACAAGAATTCATGGGAGAAGATTATAATACCTAACATCGAGAAGATTGAGAGGAGGTTAGCTGGTTGGAAAAAGTTATATTTGCCTAAAGGGGGAAGAATTACTTTGATTAAGAGTGCCTTGTCTAATCTTCGTACTTATTTCCTTTCTCTTTTCCCTATGCTAGCAGGGGTGGCAAATAGAATTGAGAGGATTTTTGAGAATTTCTTGTGGGGAGGTTAAGGGGACTAAAGAAAGTTTCACTTGGTAAGTTGGAATAAGGTGTGTCAACCGATTTCGTGTGGAGGTTTGGGGGTACAATTTGAGGCTCTTTAACAAAGCTCTTCGTGGGAAATGGCTATGGAGATATCATATTGAGAGGGATGCATTATGGAAAAATGTTGTTGATGTTAAATATGGGAGAATGTGGGGGAGTTGGTGTTCTAATGAAGTAAAAGGAGCATATCAGGTGGGTTTGTGGAAGTCCATTCGGATGGGCTGGGGGGAGTTTGCCAATCGTTTTAAATTTAAGGTGGGAGATGGGACTGGGATACATTTTTGTCATGATATTTGGTGTGGGGATTCAGCCCTCAAGAATGTTTTCCCTCCCCTTTTTAGAATTGTTAGGGGCCAAGACGCTGCAGTGGCTGATTCCTTTTCTATTTTGAATAATAATCTTCAATGGAATGTTGAATTTGTTAGAGATGTGCGTGATTGGGAAGTGAATGTAGTCTCAGATTTTTTTGGAAGATTATATGATTTGAAGATTGTGCAGGAAAGGGAGGATAGCTTGCTGTGAGTTCATGCAGGAAATTCCAGATTTTCAGTTAGTTCCTATTATAAGGCGCTAACCTGCCATCATGTCTATGATTACCCCTGGAAATGCATTTGGAAAGTTAAGGTGCCTAGTAAGGTGGCATTTTTCTGTTGGTTGGTATCTCTTGCAAAAATTCTGACCATGGATAACTTAAGAAAGCGTGGACTTCATGTATTAGATTGGTGCTTTATGTGTAAAAAGGATGGTGAATCTGGTAACCATATTTTTCTTCATTGTGAGGTGGCAAAGATTTTGTGGAATGACATTTTTGGTAGGAAGGGTATCGCTTGGGTGATGCCTAAGCAAGTGGTGGATCTTCTTGCTTGTTGGAAAGGTTTTGAGGAAAGACACCACATTGCTGACATATGGAAGATGATTCCTTCGTGCTTGATGTGGTGTTTATGAGAGGAATGGGAGGTGTTTTGAAGACAGAGAATACTCGATGGGAGAACTTAGGGGGTTTTTCTTTAATAATTGGAGTGTGTGGGCTAAGGCTTTTGTATTGAATGGAGATGATTTTCTTGACTTTCTTTAGTTTTTTTCAGTTTTCAGAGTGTATGTAGGTATTTCCTCTTGTATACTTCCTGTGTACTTGGGTTATATCTATTCTTGGTAATAAAATCTCTTATTAATTATAAAAAAAAAATACTAATAAAAAAAAAAGTGTAGGAAGTGGTAAATGGAATGCAAAATTTCATGGGAGGGTGAAGTTATTGCCCTTTGTAATGATTTCAAAAGACTATAATTGTAACATTGACTAGCCCTTTCAAAGTGCAAGTCCGTATGTGACTTGACCTTTTTTTGGATTGCTCAAAAAATAGTGCATAAGCACTAAATCACTCACATAAAAATCATAAGAATAAAATTTAAGCTCAAAAATAGATAGCTCATTTTCATTCCAGATCATTCACATAAGTCACAAATGGGCTGCATCCTAAATGAGATTGATCCAATGTCGTCCAAACAATCTTTTCCAAATCAAGTGCACATTAATCACCTTTTGAGGTATGATCCATTCAACCCCAAACACATAAAAATAGAAGTCCTAAACACCCCTTTACCACAAAACATGAACCAACAAATGATCAACACACAATGCTGAATTTTCCCATAGCACTAGTCTAGGAAGAGTATTTCTTTTGACAAGATCATCTCGAATCAGAGCAATGTAATGAATAACAATATGTGAACTCTAAAATTGATTCAATGAGAATTAAATAGTATAACATAGGAAGATCTTTTATCAAACTGAATGCAAACTTAAATTTCAGATCCGATCAATAATTTATCTACTTTCTTTATCATTCTTCAGTTGAAAATGAGACAAAGAAATTACTTCTCACGGAATAATATTTCCTTTCCTTCCTTTTCTTATTTATACCATGGAGAGTAAATAAATCAAGTGCTACAGTAAATGCTACAGTACAACAAAGGGAATAAACAACTCTCAACACTCCCCCTCAAGCTGATGCAAAAATATCTCTCATGCCCAGCTTGCCCAGTGTTAGAAACATGTTGCTAGTAACTCCTTTTGTTAAGATGTTGGCCAACTGATCCCCTGTCTTCACATAAGGGGTACAAATCAGTTCTGCACGCAGCTTCTCCTTGATGAAAAGCTTATCAATCTCAATATGCTTGGTTCTATCATGTTGCATTGGGTTATGTGCAATGTTGATTGCTACTTTGTTGTCACAGTACAACCTCATAGGCTCTGTAGTGTCATCCTTCAATGCTTTTAACAATAACTGCAACCATAGTAACTCACATACTCCATGTGCCATAGCTCGAAATTCAGCTTCAGCACTCGATCTAGCAACCACTGATTGTTTTTTGCTACGCCATGTCACCAAATTTCCTCACACAAAGGAACAATAACCTGAAGTAGACCTTCTATCCTCCACTGATCCAGCCCAATCGGCATTTGTATATGCTTCTATCTTGAAGTGATTATGTTTAGAAAACAATAAACATTTTCCTGGTGATGACTTTAGATACTTAAGAATCCGATAGACTGCGTTCATGTGAGACTCACGTGGTGAATGCATAAATTGACTCACCATACTAACTGCATAGGCAATATCTGGACGAGTGTGGAATAGATAAATCAACCGACCAACCAGTTTTTGATATCTGCCCTTGTCTACCATATTCCCTTCAGCATCTTCTCCTATCTTAGCATTCGGTTCAACCGGATTATCCACTGCCTTGAATCTAAGCATTCCAGTTTCCTTGAGGAGATCAAGGATATACTTTCTTTGGGAGATAAAAATCCCATGTTGAGATCATGCAACTTCAATGCCTAAGAAATGTTTCAGATGTCCGAGGTCTTTTATCCCAAACTCACTAGCCAAGTATTTTTTCAACCTCTTCACTTCTTCATCATCATTTCCAATTATCACAATATCATCAACATACACGATAAGTGCAGTCATCTTACCTGATGACTTATACTTGATGAATAATGAGTGATCTGCTTGACTCTGCTTGTAACCATATTTCTGCACACCTTGGGAAAATCTTTCAAACCATGCTCTTGGATACTGCTTCAATCCATATAGAGCCTTTCTTAGTTTGCAAACTTTACCCTTGGCCTCAGGAAACTCAAGGCCAGGGGGAAGTTCCATATACACTTCCTCTTCCAAGTCTCCATGAAGAAATGCATTCTTCACATCAAGTTGATGGAGTGGTCAAGCCTCATTTGCTGCCAAAGAGAGCAAAACCCAAACTGAATTCATCTTTGCCACAGGCGCAAATGTCTCTTCGTAGTCTATCCCATAGGTTTTTGTGAACCATTTTGCTACCAATCTTGCCTTTAGTCTCTCAACAGATCCATCAGGCTTGAGTTTTGGTGGAAAAAACCCACTTACATCCCACAACCTTTTTTCCCTTAAGTAAGAGAGCCAAATCCCAAGTGTCATTCTTAACAAGTTTTGGTAAGAGACAAAGTTAGAGAGTGGGTGTTAGGTACAAGATCTGACCACTTTACGTTGTGCAATAGGTAAGTCCATATCATGAACAATTGGAGTTGAGGAGTCTGGAATAGCCAAAGAATTACCTAATTTCGGGTTGGATGACTGGCAAGTAGATGAGGTGTCAGTCTTACTATTATGGCGTCGTGAGTAGACTCTCAGTTCTGCACCTAGTGGCTCACCTAGCTTATCAATATGTGGTTGTGGCTCTCTCTGTTGGTTTTCACAGGGCAAGGGTTGCTGTGGGTGTGCTGGGTCAACCTGGATAAATGTCACTAATGGATCCACAGATGACTTCTCTTCTTCACTCTCATTCTCCCTCTGAAGAGGAGTCTGAGGGGAAGAAAAATAGGATTGATTTTCAAAGAAAGTGACATCCATAGTGACATACCTTTTTCGCGATGGAGAATGATAGCACTTGTACCCTTTCTGAGTGGGAGAATATCCTAAAAAGATACATTTGAGAGATCGAGGATCTAATTTACCACAAGCAGGCCCATGAACATGAACAAAACAAACACAACCAAACACTTTTGGAGGCACAACAAACAAGGAAGAAGACAATGAAGGTAACAGAACTTCTGTAGGTGTCTTAAGAGTTCAAGACACGAGATGGCATTCGATTAATGAGATAGGCTGCTGTAAGAAGAGCATCACCCCAATAAGACTTCGGAACATGCATGGAAATAAGTAAGGCATAGGTGACCTCTAAGAGATGCCTATTCTTCCTCTCAGCAATACCATTTTGCTGTGGAGTATTAACACAAGTAGTTTGATGAACAATGCCATGCTTCTAGAAGAAACCTTGAAGGTTATCAGACATGTATTCACCTCCGTTGTCAAAACAAATAACTTTAATAGAGGTACCGAATTGGGTTTGAACCATTTTGTAAAAAGTTTGAAAAACATAAAACACCTCGCTTTTCTCCTTTAATAGGTAGACCCCCAAGTAGTGCGAGAGAAATCATCAATAAAAGTGATAAACTAACGAAAAACAAATAACGAAACAATACGAGAATGACCAAAACATCAGTATGAACAATGGCAAAAGGTTCTGAACTTTTATTGTTACTAGCAGGAAAGGGCACACGATGATGTTTAGAAAATTCACGGCCCCCATCACGGCCCCTACTTGGCTTATCAAGACGCTAACTACCAATAAACAGGGCAAATCGATCATGGGGAAGAGAATGAAACATCACACCACGACGACTCTCCTCATTTTGAACATAAGAAAAGACCTCCCGAAAAGATGGTAGAGATCCTTTCCTAGAATTTGAATCCGAATTGAATCATACTCTTCATTCAATCGTCCAAGGAAAGCATAAACACATTCCTCTTCTATTATCTTTCGAATTTTTACAAGATCAGCAGTACACTCTATCTGAAAATTCTAATAATGATCTACTTCTTGCCACAATGTCCGTAGTTGATGAAAGTAAGCAGTCACAGATAACTCACCTTGGGTCATCCCATGAATTTGTCGCTTTAGTGCATAGACTAGGGTTGCATTCCCTTTCTTTGCAAAGGTCTGAGCAGCTGCATCCCACACCTCTTTTGCAGTGTGGAGTAGTAAAAAACCATTACCAATATCGGGTTGCATAGAGTGTAGCAACCAAGACATGAATGTGGAGTTTTCTACTTCCCATCTATCATAAGCAGGATCATCCAATCTTGGTTCGGAAATTTTGCCATTCAAGTGTCCCATCTTCCCTCTACTCTTGATGTACAAAAGTGCAGATTGGGACGAAGACAAATAATTTAGCCCACTAATTTCACAATTGATATTTGAAGGGTTGGATTTTCATTTGAGTAGACCACTTGGCTTTCTACTCTAGTGTCACTGGTATGTCCTTCACTCTTCTTAGGATCAGCCATTGAAACCAACCAAATACCTTATTTTTTATTTTTTTATTTTTTTTTTACCTCCTAAACGACAGGTCGTTTGGCCCATTTAGCTCCTAGCCTCTACTGCTGCACGACACGTCGTTTGGCTCATTATTCTTCTTTCTTCTTCCTCGAGCCTTAATCTCCCGACTTCCTTCTCCCGTCAGCGGCGGCTCCTAGCAGAGATCGCATGATCTAAGCTCAAAATGAAGGTGTCGGCTTCGTCTTCAAGTCCCACACCCACCACTGCAAGGGTTTGGCAAAGTTCCACAACCTAAACTTCTGTGAGTGTACCAGTTGTCTCGAAAAACCAGAAAACATAGCTTCAAGGCTTCAATTCCCCACTACAGCGCTTCAATCTCACCTCAGAAACACCACTACAAGGCCGATATCATCATCTTGAGTTGAATGTAAAAGCTCGAAATCATCTGGAAAAGCTCCAACTCCAGATCACGCCGATCTCCAATTTTTTTCTTCTTTTTTTTTTTCTCTGAACCTACAGCCAAGTCCTCTATTCACCGTGAACTTGGTCAGTGGGATTCCCAAACGATTTCGATCACCATGGGTTACACTTTGGTACTAGCCTAACCCTAACCCTAACCCTAACGATTTCTATATGAATCACCATATAAAAACACTTATTTCTCCCCATAAAAGGCCTAATAGGAGGAAGTGAGGTAATTCCTTATAAAGTCAAAGATGAGTTTGTTCCTAAGGCATGTGGGACTTCTCAACACGCCCCCTCACGCGTGGGCCGATATTTCAGGTACCATCATCGTAGGTAGGTCGCAGGAGCCCATCATCAGTCATAAGTTAACTTGTCTTTGATACCAAGTTGAAAATGAGACAGAAATTACTTCTCACGGAATAATTTTTTTTTTTTTTAATGTCGAGGAACCTCCCAAGGTAGGGCCCTTCGGACCCACCCCTACAAAGTAAACTCCGGTCCCGTGCACCGCACCCTCGGAAGTTTCCCTACACGGAACTAGTTAAATTGCTGGTTTTTCACCAGGGGATGTGGCTCCTAGAGATCGTTTGCATCCAAGGGGATTTGAACCTTGGACATGGGGAGAGCATACCCCCAAGCCCAACGCCTTTACCACTTGAGTCAACCCCTAGGGGATCACGGAATAATATTTCCTTTCCTTCCTTTTCTTATTTATACCATGGAGAGTAAATACATTAAGTGCTACAGTAAATGCTACAATACAACAAAGGGAATAAACAACTCTCAACACCTTCTCCATTCTATCTTTTCTACAACGTATGCCCCCTTTGTGCAATCATCTAATGAAATATCATATCACCTTTATACTTGCTTACATCGGTTGTAAAGAGAATTTCTTTCAAAACAAATATCTGCAGTTGAAATGGCAAGAGAAAAGCTTTTCTAGGAGCTTGGGTAAGCCAAATACCCTCTAAAGGAATTGGAAGTCACCTAAATCCTCTTTAAAGCCCCATAATAAGAAGAAATATTATGGTTATGACTGCAGTTCAACTTCCACCTCAATCCTTAGGGTGAGCTCTATTGGCATCTTAGAATGAAAGAGCCAAGCAAATCAACAAATTCTAATTTCTTTTTATGGCAAGAAACCTCGGAGATTGATCAGACTTGTGACTCTGGCCTCTAGGGTCAAAGTGGTAGTGTAATACCCCATACTGACTAATAAGGGTAGGTGGTATATAGGATCTCACATTGCTTGAAAAAGAGAAGTCCTTTTAAAGTATAGGCCCAGATGTGGCTTGGGCCTCCCTGAGGACGTTACAGGTGGCCACACAATCACAGACACCACAACTTGACCGTGAGTCTCTAGTCATGGATGAGGCCCACCGTCTCAGAGCCAAAGTCTCTAGAAGCCATCCACCCAATATGAGACGCATGTTTATCTTCTACTAACCTGAATAAATCTGGAAACATGTCATTAATCGGAATGTACCCCCAAAATGCATCATGCCAAAAACAAAATGGACTATACTACCTCCTAGCATTAATTTTATAAAGCTGAGAATCCTTACCCGACCTACTCCAACACTTCTCTGAAGACTAGATTCCCAAGTCCTCAACAACTCAGAAGTCCACTAACTAGACTTCCCAATATTTAACTCCAATAACAGATCCCCAAAAAATAACCCCATTCACACAATAGTGCTTGGTTAATACTGCTCAAGTCTGCATGACTGGAGAAGAAATATAACCTTACAAGTAAAATGGACTGCTGATAATTTTTACAGGCTTTACAAGACTTTAAAATAATTGAAAAAAATGCGCATAAATTAAATAACTGATTGCATTTAATTGTACACTAGTGAGCGTGCTTATTCACTCTTATATTGCATGGCATGTTGAAATAGTCCAATTCATTTTAAAATATAACCCAGCAGACTTTTTTTTACTAACCCAATCTATAACGATAGATTGAGACGAAACTGGCCTAAACCTAGAGAGGAGATTACTGGAGCCACACCTTTGTAACACAACCACAGATTATATAATCTGTATACAGCTTCAAATAGAATGTAGAAGCAACAAAGGCAAAATAAAAAGTGAATGAGTATTGTCTAACATGAAACAGTTACCTGTCGAGCGACATGGGCATCCAAAGCGCTTAAGGGGTCATCAAAAATGTACACATCAGAATTAGAGTATACGGCTCTGGCCATGGAAACTCTTTGCTTTTGCCCTCCACTAATATTGACTCCTCTCTCACCAATCTCAGTAAGATCACCTCCCTAATTATTAAGCATGCAAAGACATGTTAAATTGAGGCCAACAATATTGAATAATATGTTACTTCACGAAAAACATCCTTAACTTCATTACAAGACATTGTGAAATACTTACAGGTAGTATGTCAAGGTCATGCCGCAATGCAGTTACATCAATTGCCATCTCGTATCTTGCTGATTGAAAAGCAGATCCAAATAAAATGTTATCACGCACCTGCAAAGTAAAAAGAAAATATGTAAATAAAAACCAAAGGTCACTAAATTCACATAATTAACAAAAAATGACCACTAGAGCTAGATTGATTTATTGAAGCTACCCTAACCATTTTTTTGTTAAGTAACAAGCAGAATTGTCACTTAATCTGCATGTGTACAATAGCAAAGTTTGTAAGATTGTTGCAAAACAAATTAATTTTTTTAAATGATACATTTTTGTTTTAGACAATATACATAAGTACGAAATATAAGCTTTCTTACAGTAGCATTGAAGATCCATGAAACTTGTGGAACATAGGCAACTGTTCCTCTCATAACAACACTGGCATCTGAGATTGAAGGAAGTTCCCCTAGCATTGCAGAAATAAGCGATGTCTTCCCTTCTCCAGTACTGCCAACGATTGCAACTAAGCTACCAACAGATATATCCAAATTGATATTTGACAGTGTGGGCCTCTCTGCCTGGAAAGAAAAATTAAATTCAGGAACCGCTAGTTTCCCGACAAAGGAGAAGCAAAACCTAGAAAGTTTACAGTATTCATAATGTCACCAGGTACAAGACAACGCTTAAGCAATTTCTTTAAAAAGGAGAGCCTGTAAGTAAGGCTTTTCAGCCGTGGAGCTGTAATACAAGAAACTACCATGAGAACAGATGATATTGGAGAATAATGGCATTACTCAGGATTCGCCTCAGTACCATAGTGCTATCATCTTAGAATGTATTTAGGTGTTCTTCTGTATACTTTCTATGTACATGGGCTATGTCTATTTCATTCATATCAATAATATTTATCTCTTACTTATCATTAAAAAAAAACCATAGTGCTATCAGAAAATATGAGTTTTACCCAAACATATTTACGTCATTATGGGAATATATATTGTAATAACACAAAATAACTAAATATAATAATGACAACAATATCAAGATTATTACATGCATTCATTGTACTAGAGTGAATTATTTCAAAAGTTATTTAAAATGAACAATTAACAACTGTAAGCAAGAAACAGGAATCAAGCCTAAAATAGTAATATGTCATGACAATACAAAAATGTGTGTGATAATGTATGTACACATGTAACACAAAAGAATCTACATTAAAAATAGACCTTAGAGTCCCAAGAAAAGCATCCATTCTTGACTGAGATAGCTGGCTGTCGTGGATCAAGGGGTGGGTTTGGTAGAAGAATTCTCTCTTCAGCTAAGAGTAGTTCCTCCAGGCGTTTTAAGGATACATTTGCATTAACCGCCTGCCAAATTAAGGCAGCATTAGAAGGAAAGAAACAACAGTTTTTCACAAAACAAGGAAGCACCAAAGGCCAAGAAACAGACAACTAGTTTAAGTAGATAAAGAAGTAATTCACATTATCACTATTAAAAAAAAATGTTCTGTTACATACAAGCCTGCATGTAAAAACATAACTTACTAAGGGACCCATTACTTTTTTTTGATCGGTTACTAAGGGACCCATTACTGTTTTAAAAAAGTCGAAAAACCAATAATTTTGGCAGCTAATGTGGAAGACTTCCAATCGATCATGACCGGGTGTGTCAATAAGGAGGCTCACCAATAGATTTTTTATTTAAAAAGCAAGTTTTTGATCGAAAGTTTTACAAGCACCCAATGAGTCTTTCACCAGCAACCATGCTTTCCACATTTCTAAGAGGGAGAAGAGGTGGCATTTGAGCTGGACCCACTTTGCCCAAGATTTTCACTTGTAAATTAACATCAACATAAGTTGGATGGAGTTTCTCATATAGAAGAATGTCGCTGCGTTTGTCAGACATTTCATGATATTGAAAATTTAAATTTTATGCAGCATCTCTTTTCTTTTCCTTTCTTTATCTCTGAGTAATTACAGTAGTTTTAGTGACATTATATCTCTTTTCCTAAATAAAATCACCTTTTGGCAGAAAAGACAAACAAGCAAAAAGGAGTTAAAACCTTATGTGCAAAAAGCGAGCAGCCTAACAACAGAGATTCAAAAACTTTTAGGCCATTAAACTAGATAGCATACACAGAAACCTTATATGAGGAAGGCCAAGGACCTACTGGAGAGAGAGAGAGAGAGAGAGAGAGAGGACAATGAATTAGATTTTCAAAAGCATGAGAAATGATATAAGGGAAGATGGTATGACATTTGTGTACACCTGATTACGTAACACAATAGAGCGAATTTTCCGAAAATATGCAATCGCTTAAAACAATGGTGGTCATTTTAATCAGTATACTGTTACCTTCTTATTCTCTTAGAAAAGAAACGGACCCATTTGAACTAACCACTCCCGCAAACCAAGCCACTAATTCAAGATGACATTTATATTATCCAGAGAAGATACTCAAAGTCAAAATATGCAGAGAAATTTCATAATCCAAGAGACAATTAAGTTTTTTTTTTTTTTTATATGAGTTAGACAATAAGTTTTTTTTATTAGTTTATATTCCAATAGACAATAAATATAAGCATGTCTTTAGATTTATATTATAAGCACGATTAAGAAACACAACATAAGAACAGTCATATACAGTTACATTTAATAATTTCCTAAGGATCAGCAATTTCAATGTCCCTGAGCGATACACTTCTACTCAGATTAAGTAACATAGAGCAGAATACGTAAGCAGTCAAACCACTAACATAATTATCTATCCTGTCTACATGCAAAAGCATTGCACAGATTAATCCAGCAGTAAATGAGATTTTTTATGAAGGTAAAGAAGAAAGAACCTGAGTTATTATATTGGGAAGCATGAACAGGGGAAAGCGAAGCACAGCAAACAGAGAAAGGGAAGTAAATGCTCTTGCAGGTGTCAGATCCCCACCGAGCAAAGTGAACATCCCAAATGAAATCACAGTCACCACAACCGGAATGCTATTTAGTAAAAACATATTGTACTGCAAAACAAGGTGCAGAGTCAGGAAGGAGAAGATGGCATTTGCATGGTCCCCATGCTTAACATCTATTCTCATGGAGAAGGTAGAACCCTATAATTAATAGCTCATGTCAAAATATAACCAGCAAATCACATGCCCAAATATCATGGTGTAACATCCCGACCCAAATTTTTTTCGGCTTTATTATTTGAGGATCTAGTATTGAGGAGATAGAATTGGATATGAAATTATAGACCTAGATTCAAAATGGAGTAGGTTCGGCCCATTAGGCCCATATATAAATGGATAAGCCCTTCTAGCTAAAGCTCATTTGATTTTTGGCTATTAATTCATGATAATTGGAAACCAGTCCCATTTATGACTCCTAAATGGATCCAAAGAATAGCAACATATTTACCCTAGAATTACTAGCCATTAGGATTCCTAGAGCCCCTTTTCAAAACAAAATGAGAAAAAATCGTACAGCCCTATTATTAGGTTTTTCAGGTCTCATTAAAAGGATTGTATGGCCTGAAAACTAGAAAAAGCAGAGGCCGTTGTGAGTCTTGAAAGTTTTTATAGCAATCCCATGTGTTGTTCTTCAAGAAAACCAATCCCTAACCCTAGATAACAGTTGCAATTTTAGGAGATTGAAAAAAGAACCAGCCTCACCCTATCAAGTACAACCCTTTTACAGCAACTTCAAGTAGGTGATTATTGACGCATTTGCTGTCGATAGAAGCAAAAAGGTAAGCAGTATGATCATACCCTTACATGTATGGTTAGGGGTGTAAATCAGACTCGAAATTTTCGGTCCATCATTTTCCCGGTAACTATCGGTCGGGTCTTGTCCACTCAAGCCCAATTATTTTGTTGTTTTTGTTTCATCTTTTTTTTCCAAATAAGTTAATAAAAAAAATATTTAAATTACTAAAATTGAAATTAAGTGAATTATTAATGTGGATTATGTAACTAACTCATTAAAAAAAATATTTAACTATAATTATATTTAGAGTAATGTTATACACCAGACTCTCGTCCTCCTTTCATCGTACTAAGTAAGATGTGGCACATTCATCACCATTAGATGATAAATAAGCATCCAATAAATGATCATTCAATGGTGATAAATATGTCACATCTTACTAAGTGGGATAAAAGTGAGATGGTAGTATGGTATATAAAATTTTCCTTATATTTATGATGTTGATAATTATTACTTACTTACTTAGACTTTACTCCTTAGTATGCATAATTATTAATAATTTCATATATTTTATATATGGTTAATGAATATCAAATAATTTCATTGTACATAGATTCTTCATACTTGCTTGCAACTTAGGTATTTAAAAAAAATTACCTAATTACTTTAATTAAGTGTAAATAGTAGAGTATGTATGAATATATGATGTATTAACTATTTACATAGAATGATATAAATTAGCACATGATTTATGATTTATTATTAATTGATAGCATATATTATTTTATATTTTATATGGTCAATGATAATAAATTAGATAAAAATTACATCATTAACTTATATAATTACTACATAAAAATAATATATTAAATTATTAAAAATATTTTTAAAATATATATAGGGGTTCTGTCCGGTCCAGTCCAAAATTTATAGACCCCGGGATCAGCCCGAATTTCTTCAGTCCACAATTTGTGCAAGCGAGACCGGGTCCGGTAGGTTTTTCCGGTCCAAACTGAACTCCTTACACCCTTAAGTATGGTAAACAATGTTTTTAAAGTATTATGTGTGTGGCCCTTCATTGAAATTTGATTTTTACATAAAAATTTATTATATGATAAAAGTGAGTTTCAATGTCATGTTATTATATGTTTTACATGCGTCATGATATGTTTTCATTTATGATTACAATCAGCTATGTCATTATGTGTTCTACACGCATCATGGTAAGAAAGATAAAAGAAAGTTATGAAAGAAGCTTTAAAAATGGTCATAAGAGATGCATGGTACAAATGCAATTATTAGTAGATGTGCAAGCCACGGACTTAAGCGTGGCCCGCCATAGTATGTTACGATAAGTTAAACGGTTCCCTTTGTGGGCATAAGTAGTGGAACCAATGCACAACCTGGCACACGGGGGTTAAGGTGGTTGTGGAGATTTCAACTGGAAGAGGATTCACTGTGGAGAATGGTTATTGATCGAAAGTATGATTGTGAGTGGGGGGGTTGGTGTTCTACGGAGGGCAGGGGCTCCTTTGGTGTAAGCCTTTGGAAATTTATTAGAAAGGGGTGGGAGGAGTTCGTAAAACACACTAGTTTTGAGGTGGGAGTGGGGACTAGAATCAGTTTCTGGTTTGATGCATTGTGTGGTGAGAGTGCCTTAGTTACTGTTTTTCCAAGTGTTTTTAGATTGGCTGAAAATCAGCAGGCCGCTGTCTCAGATGTATTGTGCCGTGCCAATGGGAGAGTTTGGTGGAATTTGAACTTATCCAGAAATGTGCAAGACTGGGAAGTGGATGAAATAGCAGGTTTTTACAGTCTTTTATATTCCAAGCAGTTTGGAGGAAATGGGAGGGATAGAATGTTGTGGAAACATTCAGGGTGCAAAAAATTTTCTGTTAAGTCCTTCTATAAAGAGTTGGCAGCTCATCAGTCCTTTCAGTTCCATTGGAAAGGTATTTGGAAAGTTCCTATACCCCTAAAAGTTTCTTTTTTCACTTGGACTGTTGCTTTGGGAAAGATTTTGACGGCCGACAATTTAAGGAAATGTGGAATGATTGTGTTGGAGTGGTGTTACATGTGTAAAAGTAACGGCGAATCAATTGAGCACCTTTTCCTGCATTGTGAGGTGGCGAGGAAGCTATGGGTGGGTATTTTCAGCCGAGCAGGGCTATCTTGAGTCATGCCTAAGAGTGTGACGGAACTTTTAGCATGTTGGAATAGGCACCATCATTACGCTCAAATAGCAGCAACATGGAGGATGGTTCCTTTGTGTCTACTGTGGTGTATATGGACAGAACGAAACGAGAGATGCTTCAACAACAAGGAGAGAAATGTGGGGGAATTATGGAATTTTTTTGTGTATTCTTTAGTGCAACGGTTGGCTGCTATTGTATTAAAGGGAGGGGATGTTCACGAGTTCTTGTTTTCTTTTCAGCTTTCTAGAATGTAATTAGGAGTCTCTTTTGTATACTTCCTGTGTACATGGGCACTGCCTAGTTTCATTCAATCAATAAAATTTCTTACTTATCAAAAAAAAAAAAAAAGGTGTGCAGCCCATTAATGAAAGCGATAGACAAGTTTAATGAGCTATACATAGTACAGGTTACATGTTTATGCTAGTATAAGTATTAAATATGCACGCTTTCAAGAAAACTCTCTATGTTTATTATGTTTACTGTATGATGTACTAGGTATTGAGTATTCGACTCATTTAGTTATTTATTTGTTATTTTATATTTTTAAAATGTCCAAGTAAAGAAGATAGTGTTGACGAGCTGACAGCCAGGCATAGATCATGTGTCTTGGGATTTTCAGACTAGTTAATAAGTGTCTTTTCTTTTCATTAGAAGATCAGTTTTAAATTTTCTTGCTATGAGACTATATTTTTGTTATCTTTTTGGGAATTTCTTTTCAATAAATTAGGTATTTTTATCATGCTGTTACCAGGAACAATTACGAAAATACGTAACACTCCTAACCTATGGGAATGGGGTGTTACACATGGGTATATAGTACATGGACCATCCTCGTTGAACAAAACTAAATATTTATATATCTGGAAAGACATGGCAAATCCAAAAAAAAGGCTACATCTAGTAACTAGATATTCTTAGAAATGTAAGCACTACACAATATTATCAACTCTGGCTAGAAACAAGGACAACCCAGTAGATTAATTTTCGTTTTCTTTTCCAGCCAAACAAACAGTCACAAATGCATGATAAGACTCCATTTTTATCGCCAATACATGGCACTTATTAGTCTGATTTCAAGCTTATATTTGAAGCCCATCATATTGATGTCAAATGCTGACCTCTGTGTATCTTCATCCACGTTATAGTTTGATGCAGGACAGGATTTGGAAAATAATAAAAATAATACTATTTTTATCGGGAAAAAATAGTATTATTTTGACTATTTTCCACACCCTGTTCTGCATCAAGCTATAATGTGGATGGAGATACACAAGATGTCAGTGTTTGATATCAATATGATGGACTTAAAATCTGACTAATACTATTCATGTCATCATTAATACTGTGAACAGTGCCACTCCTACACTAATGCTAATATGTAACGATCCAGAGAAAGCTAAAGCCACATCTGGATTTGTTCTCCAAAATAACTAATTTTTTTTTTTTGTAAGTTCTCCAAAATAACTAGTTAGTGTTATAATTAAAGCTCCTTAGAACCAATGCACCTTTTATCATACTCATTCATGTCTATCACACTACTCCCACCCAATTTGGAACTTACTGGGGCATTACATAACGCCTATGACGAGTACTGTTTTTCTTTTTTCAAATCTTGTCCTGAACTAAAATTGCTGGAGAACAAACCCAGGGGACCATGAAATCATGAAAGTGTTTTTTTTTTCTCTTTTTTGGGCTGGTTAGCATGCACATAACTTTATATGCAACAAAAAATATGACTCAAGTAATACAACTACATAACATGTATTGAAATAACACTGGAGCAGAACATAATAGTAATTTTCAAATTCTTCTAATATTAAGAAACAAAAAGTAATTTTTGAATGTGACATGGCATACCGCTGCTAGTTGTGATGCTTTACGGAACCAAGACAGTTCTGCCGTCCGTACACCTTCTACTTTAGATTGGAAACTACTCTCCCATGCATAACATCTGTGAATCATATTAAGCATATACAGCCAACTCACCATTATGCACATACATCTCACAAAAAACCAAAAATATAACTGTATGCAAAATAAACCATACTTCACAGTTTCCATGGCTGCCAAAATTTCATTCATGAGACCGATTCTCTTGTCTGTACATTGTAACCCCTCCTTAGAGAATTTCTGCATTTTTCTTATCAGAATCGTCTGCACCCACAATATTTTACAAAGATTAGAAACAATCTATTTCAACAAATAATTAAGGTAGCATATACAGATAAAAGAAAAAATAGAGCCATAATAACATCTAACCAACTTGCAAAAACAAACAAAAACAAATTTGATTCTCTGAGTACACTGTCAGATCGATAGACTTCAGGTTACCTATGAACAAAATTCATAGATCCAAAAAGCAACATAATTAACCTCAAATTTTTTGGTAAGTAACAATTAACATTATTGAATCCTAAAGTTAAAGTTTCACGAATACCATGATTAGATATCATAGAAGTTGTAAAATGCAGAAATATGTGAGACACAGCATTGTTTTTCATCTTGTTCCCATAAAAGCCATGTCAAACTCACACACAGGCATTTACTTCAAATTTTCACATCTTTTTCAGATATCTTTGACAACATATTGATACAGTTCAAGTCAAGCTTGATAACATATAGCTTGAATGTGACCTACAAAGTGCAAATCATGAAAAATGTCCTCATTTCCTGGAAGTCTTTTGTTCCTATTATATCACAGTGGTAGTGCTATGTACCAAAATCGGAAATTACTCCACTTCATACAGCATTTCAATTTTCCCTACCACAAAAGTAAGCCAAGTTAAACAAACACAAAGCCATGCTACACATGAAAACAAACCACATAGAATATGATTCATTTCTCACTTGTAAGTAATACACACATCCAGCAAGTTTGAAACCCACAACTCACACTCCACTTTATTCTCACAAGGAGAGGAAGTGTCATTTGAGCTAAAACTCATTTGCTAAATCCCAGTCAATATAGTACTGATACTTTAATTTAAAAATTAATGACAAAGTGAAGTGAGGTAACACTTGAACCTGAATAGGGAACAAAAGAACAAGCAGTAATGCACCAAGAAGTGAAGCAACACCCAATTGCTGGTAAAGAAGAACCATAGAAATGATGATGCGAAATGGAGCTGACCATAAGGTATGAAGTGATTGACATATTTGCTGTACAAGGAAAACAACAAATTAGTCACACAATCAAACAAGTTAGTTTTTACAAACAGAAAAAGCAATAAGAATATTTTTAATAGTACTCCTAAATGATCTGTAATATGGCGTTTTCTACTTCGCTGTAAATGGATTGAATCTACTTGAAGCAGATTGTTAACATGCACAACTATATTAACATTACATGTAGATTTATGTACACTAATAGTTTTTCTGTATCTAAGTATTTTTAAAGTATTATTTATGTGAATATCCACTAATAAAAAACATTACTTGGACATCCAAAATGGCTACAGAAATAGAGTGATTTCACAAATATAAATAACCTGGATTTTCTAAAGCATCAGCTATGAAGTAAACTATATATACAAATTGAGAAATAGAAAGCAAACCTGAAGCGCCTCAGCATCAGTTGTCATCAAGTTGGTTATTTTCCCAGAGGCAAATTTCTTGCGAGCTTCATGAGTTAGCCTTAAAGATTTACGAAATACAGCGGCAATCTACAAAAAGTAATAAACATAAATATATATATAGAATCTTGAGAATGAGAAGAAAAAATTTCTCAAACGTTTTCTAAGTGGGAATATTATTCAAATATTTTTTCTCCGTACATTCAAATATTTTCTCTCCATACATTCATCATTTGATGAGGATTGTTGGGTGTTCTGAGGTAGATTAGAACGTGTATGATATTATTTGTTGATCATGGGGGGTAGATTAGTCATTGAATCAAAAGCCTTCATTCTCATGAAGGAGGGAGGCTCGGTACTCATCAGAGAGAGGAGCTGGAGGGTAATGAAGGAGCTAAAACTTGGGAAAGTTGTGGTGCAATGGTTCATCAGAACCTTGGAGGAAAGCTAAGGAGTGGGATGAAGGAGCTGTATGTGACGAAAAGGGAGGGTGACAAAAGCTTTATAGCACAGAGGTGCTCAAATGCCCAAGGAAGATTTATGGCACAAGTGGAATATGGTGGAGGTGGAAGATGTAATTTCATCTTCATCCCTGAAGATGTGGAGATGAGGGGTCAGAGGAAAATGGCTGCTATGCTGGGAGAGATTTCCCTGGAAGAAAAACTGTGATTTACAGGGAAGAGGATGCTTGCAGAGGCTACCGGCAGTGAGGTCTAGTGCAGCTATAGGGAGGCGCTGGTGCAGTTGAAGGTGCCGGCACAACCTAGGGAACAGTTCAGAGGTGGAGCTACAGGCAGTAGGACAGTTAATAGCAATGGCCAAAAAACAAACGCAGCACCTCAGCTTGCTGGTACAGCACGTATGCAGAGGGAAGGAGGTGGTGGCAGGTCCTCTGTCGGCTTGTCAAAGTTTGGCATGCATAGAACCTTACAAGAAATGCAAGACAGCTGAAGGCACTACAAGAGCCCAAGTGCTATTTTCAGAGGCAGAAAGTGATGGGGGAAGATGTGAGGTCTTCTCAGCTGCTAGTTGTCACAAATGACCCCACTGAGGGGGATGGAAGCTTTATTTGCCCTGTGGAAGATCTTGCTATGTCAATGAAGACCCAGTGGACAGTCAAAGATGAGATGGACTTGGGGGGGATCCGATACCACTAAAATACCTGCTGCCAGACCAGGCTAATGTCTCTGATTGGGTGCTGCATAAAGTAAAGGAGATCCGGCACTGTGTTGGAATCGAGTGTGAGGGTTTTGAGGAACAATTCATGGCTTTACTAACAGCCATTGAAGTTGGACATGGCCAGTCGAAGAAGTCAGATTCTAAAAAACAAAGGGAGCTAAAGAGGCTAACATGGTCTCTAAACTATGAGGGTAGTTCAAGTTCAAGTAGAGAAAGAGCTAAAAGGCGGGGGTCAGCTCCAGTTTTATGAAACCCAAGATGGTTTCTTGGAATGCCTGAGGGCTCAATGAGGCAAATAAATGCCTTCGGGTGAAAAACATGTTTTGTGAGTGGAAGGCGGACATAGTGTGTTTACGGGAAACTAAGCTGAAATTTATTCTCAAGAGAGTTGTCAAGAGTTTATGGAGTTGTACTTACGTGGATTAGGTTTATCTTGCTTCTGACGAGGCCTCAAGAGGTGTTTTGGTGATGTGGGATAGAAGAGTGGTGGAAAAAAATGGAGGAATTTACTGGGGAGTCTATTGTGGCATGTTCCTTTAGGAATGTTGATGATAATTATTTATGGGCTTTTGCTGGTATTTACGGGGCCGAATATGTACAACAGTAGAAAAATGTTATGGGAAGAACTTGCTGGAATTCATAGCTGGTGGAATTTATCATGGTGCATAGGTTGTGAATTTAATGTTACA
>QEOT01000103.1:148738-254670 GCA_003123785.1 Pterocarya stenoptera | reverse complement strand
GCAGTGAAAACCCGCGGCCAAGACTATTAATGTGCATCAATTGTCCAAGTCAACTGATCTTAAATTTTCTTCCGTCTTGTTTACGTCTTCTAGGCTGAAATTAACATCAACCCATGGTCAAGCAGGCCTGATTCCCACTAATGGTGATGTTTCTTAATTGTTTGATAGTTTGGAAAGCAAGGGAGCTTCTTTCCTATATATACCTCTAGCTAGCCTGTTAGTGCTAGCTCTTCTCATAATTTCTCCAAGTGATCCCCAAATTACTAGCAAACATTTCTTTAAACAAGTTTTTTTTTTTTTTTCCAGTGTCCAATGGTTCCCCTAAGCACTCAAAGAGCCTCATCATCAGTATCACCGTCTTCTTCCACATCTCCAAGACCTCTATGGATACATGATGTTTTCCTCAATTTCCATGGCGAAGACACCCGCAAGAGCTTTACAGACCATTTATACACTGCTTTAGAAAAGAAAGGCATTATCACCTTTAAAGACGACGAGAAACTTGAGCGAGGAAAGTATATTTCTCAAGAGCTCTTGAAAGCAATACGTGAATCCATGTACGCCATCCCCATTATCTCAAAAAACTATGCTTCCTCAAGATGGTGCTTGACTGAACTTGCCCAGATTGTCGAATGCATGAGAGAGACGGGTTTGACAATTTTGCCTGTTTTCTACCATGTTGATCCCTCTGAAGTACGAAACCAAACTGGGGCTTTTGCAGAAGCTTTTGCTAGGCATGAAGAAGACCCTAATATTGATATGGAGAAGATGCACACATGGAGAGTTGCTTTGAAAGAAGTGGGCAACATATCCGGATGGCATTTTCATCTTAGGTAACTTTTTTTCTTTTATTCTTATAGCAAGAGCATGCATTGATATGTTGGAGATCCTCAAATTTGTACCCCCATAAAATTGGATTCCGCCCGATTGTACCAATCAAACTTAATTGGATCCATATAAATACACATGTTAGACTCGTGTTCGATCTAGCTTATGTGACAAAAATTATAAATTCTTGATCTGAAATCTAATCCCTTTAATTAAATAAATTTAACATTTGATCCTTATGATCTATTACTTTTTTGTTAGAGAAGTGCTACTGCCACGATTAGGTTTGGATACAAAAAATATTTCATCTCAATCTCATCTTATTTCATCTAAATCATTACAAATTTCTCAAATTTTCATACAAAATATAATAAACAATTTAACTTTTTCAAATCTCAAGAGAATAATAATATTAAAAAATAATATTCTAATAATATTTTATTCAACTTTCATCTGAACCCATCTCATCTCAACTCACTATCCAAACCTCCCGTAAGAGATTTCACAAAAATAAATTTATTAACTCTTATGGCTTTACGTGGTACGCTAGATTCAGATTGAATATTTGATGATCTATTTAATGTTTCTGAATCAAGATCTGTTTGGTTGCTTTCGGTTGTGGATGACCACGAATTTAGGGAAACGATGAGGGAGATATGCCTGCCCATTCAACTGGTGATTGCCCCCTAATATTAATCGTTTCATCTTCGACCATTGGCCATTTAGCTATTGCCATCACCCAATTTTCCCTCTTGGTTGGATTTTTTTAAAATATGTATATTTGTCTGACTATTAATCGTATCATCACTCATGATTCCTCTTCTCTAGGGACTTCACTACCTTCTTAATTTGCATCCATATCTATTCCCCTAAAAGTTCAGCATTTCTATGGCTTCCCTTCATCCTCAAAGCTACAACTTCCTTCCTCTGGCCGCTTTACTATATGCATCAATTACTTTTGACCACATATGATTACGTTACTCCTTAAGCCAATTCCCTTGTACTTTACTATCAATTATATGAAACTACATCATGATGCCTTGTCCCTTTGGATTTGGCATCAACAGCAACTCCCAGATCATCAACGTACCAAGAAACTATGATTCCTTATCAAAACCTACAATTCTCCTATGGATTCTAATTTAGAAACAACACCCAAACTCTCCTAATTCTCACCAAAAAACAATGGAAATGTAAGGGTCAAAAGTTCAACATTATATTTAGGGTGCTATAATATTGTAGATATGAGGACGATACTCGAATTTTATTGATAACCCTTAATTATGGTAGAGTAATACCTTATAGAAAGGGAGCATGGAGGTTACAACCAAAATCACAAAACCATGCTCCTTATAATGTGCTATATTGCACATTAATACATTATCATACATTTGGCTCTTGAAAGGCTTTCACTATCTCATAATAATTAATTATCTTATCATTTTTCCCAGGTATGAATCAACAATTGTCCAAGAAATCATTAAAAGGATACTTCAAGGATTGAGTCGTAACTTTTCAACTCTTTCCAAGGACCTTGTTGGAATAGAATCCCGTGTGGAGGAAATGATGAACATACTTGGTATTGGATTGGATGATGTTCGCTTTATAGGAATTCATGGTATGGCTGGAGTGGGTAAGACAACTTTGGCAGAAGTCATTTATGATAGAATATCTTACCAATTTGAAGCTAGCAGCTTTATTGCCTGTATTAGAGAAGAAACTAGAAATCGTGGTTTAGTTTCTTTACAAAAACAACTTCTTTCTAATATCTTCATGGAAAGGGCAATATATATATGGGATGATCGTGAGGGAATGAATATGATACAGAATAGACTATGTTATAAAAAAGTATTTTTAGTCCTTGATGATGTGGACCGAGAAGAACATCTAACAACATTAGCAGGGAGCCATGATTGGTTTGGTCCGGGGAGTAGAATCATTTTAACGAGCAGAGATAACCATTTATTGAAAAGACATGGAGTGAATGATATCTATAAGGTTAATGAGTTGAATAATGATGAAGCATTGCAGCTCTTTAGTTTGGCAGCTTTCAAGAAACCCTATCCTGAAGAAAATTATGTGGATTTATCCAAACGCTTTGTGAAATATGCTCAAGGCCTTCCTCTAGCTCTCAAAGTTTTAGGGTCCTCCTTGTTTGGTAGAGGAACAAATGCATGGAAAGGTGCTTGGGGTCAACTGAAAGCAAATCCTAATAAAGGAATTTTAGATATACTTCAAGTAGGTTTTGATGGATTGGAGGATTTGCAAAAGAAACTATTTTTAGATATTGCTTGTTTTTTCAATGGAGAGGTTTTAGATAACATTTTAATGGATATATTAGAAAGTTTTGGTTACTACCCGTACCTCAATATTGATATTCTCATGGAGAAATGTTTAATAACCATCTCATCTAAAAGGTTGAGGATGCATGATTTGCTACAAAAAATGGGTCAAGAAATAATTTATGATGAATCCCCCGAAGAGCCTGGCCGGCGTAGTAGATTGTGGCATTATAAGGATGTCCTTCACGTGTTGAAGAATAATACTGTAAGTGGATTAATCCAGATATAAATGTATAGTGTATTTCATTCTAATTCTTAACTTTTTTGCAAATATTTCTCACACAATTTTATTGTTCTTGGTTTTTAGGGAACTGACGTGATTGAAGGCATAGTGCTAAACTTACCTAATCAAAATGAGGAACGATTCAATGTTAGAGGCTTCTCAAAGATGAAGAAATTGAGAATTCTTAAAATTCGCAACACGAGTTTTGTCAACGTGAGTTTTTCTAATCTCTGTGATAAGTTATTGAATCTGCATTGGCACAACGGCAACCCATTAAGCTTCATGCCAACACATGGGTTAAGGGTGCTAGAATGGTCTGAATATCCTTCAAAATCCTTGTCAAACAGCTTTCAAGCAGACAATCTTATTGAACTTAGATTTCCATGCAGTCACATCAAGCAACTATGGAAAGGAATTAGTGTAAGGTGTTTTCTTCTTGTTCTTCTTTCTACTAATGGTACTAAGCTCGTTAATGCTTTTTTTTTCAATATTTTTTGTTTTATAACAGAGTTTTGGGAGTTTGAAACGCTTTGATCTTAGTGGCTCTCAAAACTTGTTGGAGACACCAGACTTCACCGGAGTCCCAAGTCTTGAGACACTAGACCTTGAAGGTTGTACAAGTTTATCTAAGGTCCACAAATCTATTGGTGTTCTCAAACGGCTTAGACGATTGAATCTACATGCTTGCAAACGCCTTAATAGCTTTCCAAATGAGATTAGCTTGGAGTCTCTTGAATATTTTTATCTTTCAGATTGTTCAAGATTTGAGAAGTTCCCAGACATTGTGGGAAACATGAATTCATTGCGATTACTTTATTTGGATGGCACTGCCATAAAGGAACTACCCCCATCATTTAAAAGTTTATGCGGCCTTTCCATATTGTCTTTACATAACTGCAAAAAGCTCTCAATTTTTTCGAGCGTTATTTGTAGTTTGTCATCTCTTAAAATTCTGGATGTATCTGATTGCCTAGCACTTGGTGGAATTCAAGACATGAATGGTGAGGGGTATCTGGAACAATTGTATAAAGGTGGAACTGCTATCAAATTCACTAAGTTTTTCGCAGTGCCAGAGATTGGCTCAAATGATGCTTGCTCTACGCAAGAAATGTTTATGACCAATGATGACTCTATTGGGGCCTTCTATGTTGGTTTTGATGACAGAGTCTCCTACATTAGAAGCTTGAATCATGGAGAAAGTAATTTGCAGACAAAAGGCTATGATGTTGTGAGTCTCTTTGATCTCTTCATAAGATGTTTTGTGGGAGTGGTTTTTTAATATACTCCAATTAACATCTTTTTGTTTTTTTTCTTACTTCACATGCAGGAAAATAATTGTTTTAATCCCAAGGTCATGTGTGCACCTTCCTTGGCAGCTGAAGTTCGAGAGTGGTTCAACATGAGAATTTTTGGTTCTCATGTAACACTTCAAATCCATCCAAACTTAGATAGTAATAGTAAGTGGAAGGGTTATGTTCATGTTACTATTTATGAAGTTGATGAGGTAGAGAATTCAAACCCAAGGATTTTCAAGGGCAATCATCTTGATGAAGGCCAGTTTGTTGAGTTTGTTTATCATTTTGAGACTAATGAAGGTCTTCTAAAAGAACCCTTAGTCCTTCGTGCCCCCAAAAACCCTTCTGTAGGGCCAATTGGGTTTGTGGTGTATCTACCAGCCAAATGGTTTTCGAAGCAGTCAAATAATTTGGATGGATGGAGCCACATTGGAGTATCAGTTAAAACAAGTAGCTCGAACGTGAAGGTGAAAGAGTGCGGGGCGCTCCTTCTACCTCAACATCCTGATCCTGAAGTATATAATCCTCATAGTTTAAAATCAGAAATTACGCATCATCTTCTTTGTTATTTGGAAATGGGTAGTCATATTGTTGCACCTATTCGTTTCTAAGGCATAGTAAGGAATTAAAATATGTAAGGTGGATTAGTACTCCAGGCCAAGTTGTTTAAATGGATGCAATTCATGTATATATTGAGGCTTCATCAATTCTTAATGCCAGTGATTGGACAAGACATTAATTTGAGAATGCAGAAGTGTGAGATTTGCAACGCTTTATACCAGCTGTACATTAATTATGAGATACAACTCTTAATTCAGGCAGTACAAAAGAGATCTGCTAAGCAATTCCAGATTTAATTCAGGTAAAATTTCCCAAGGGTTAACATCGACCAACCTTAGCAGTGTTCCTTTAAAAATTTTCCACAAATTTCTAATATAACAATATCAACCGCCCTCCTAAATATATATATATGTGTGTTTGTGTTTGTGTGTGTAAAAGACTTTATAAAATATTTCTAATATTACATACAGCAGCAAAGTTTAAAAATTTTATAAAAATCTACCATATATCATTTACAATTCATTAAGGTTTTTCTTCTTTTTTTTCCAAGCCCTCTGATCTCAATCTTTTATCTGTTTTTCTCTTTTTCATAAAAAGTATGTGATGTATGAATGATGAGCAGAACAACTTAATTAGTTTAGTAAAAATAAAATAAAATAAAATCTAAAAAAAATAAAACGTACTGTGTAAGATGATTTTTAGCATCCCTCCTAATTTTAATTTTAAGAGGCTTTGTAGTCACTATTCGAACTGCCACTTGGAGAGATCGTCCAAATCTCAAGGCCATTCAGGCGTATTAAAAGAAGAGCGGTGCTACTATGCAGCTCAGAGTAGCCCGCTGAAACTTACCACTAGGCCAAAATCACCTTTTTATTTTTTTTCAATTTTTTATTCATATTTTTTATCATTTTAAAAAATATATATAAAAAAAATAGCAATATACTAATAGTCACTTCCTTAACTATTAAATAAAAATAATAAACAAATAAAATACATGAGATATCAAAATGAGGGGGCAAATTGAGTGGCAAAGTAGTATTTTTCTTAAAAGAATGTGCCAACTTTTTCCACCTTTAATATTTAGAAAGTTAGCAATCAGTTTATCGGTCCCATCTAGATCAAAGTTGCTTGCCAGTCGTATTAAGATATTGTTATTTTATTTTAGGATAATGTTAGGCAGCACCAAATGTGCTTCTCAAATATGCACACTAACGTAAATGATTTTTTTAAAGTATTTTTTCAACATCCTTAATCATTAAGAAAAAAAATACAAATTCACTGATAATCACTTTCTTAATCACATCTCAAGAGCATACTTAGATTGAGATAAAATTACACCTGGGAGTTGCGGGTGACTTGAATGCCTAAAAAATAGTGTATGAGAACTAGATCTTTCATTGCAAACTATTGACTAAGAGTAGTAGTGAAGGCATTAAGATGTGAGGGGTTTGAACCAGTGAGAAGAATATCATTTACATATAAGAGTAAGAAAATAGTGCCTAGAGATGAGTGATATATGAAAAGTGAAGGGTTAGCAGAGCTATACTGGAAACCATATGCAATAAGGAAAGTACTAAATTTATCAAACCAGACGCGATGGATCTGTTTTAAGCCATATAAGGCATTTTTAACTTGCAAACATAAGAAGTAAAATTAGGATGGATAAAACCTGGAGATTGGTAAATAAACACGTCCTCCTATAGATCACCATGGAGGAACGCGTAATGGCTCCAATAACATATCCAAAGGCACTCAAAATAATCATGGACGTGGTTTTAAAAATCAACAACGTTCCAAAAATAAACGAGGTGGTGGCCGCCCACAAACTCGAAACTCTGCTACTAAGAACTATAACTCACAACCCTCATCTAATGGTAACAACACAAATTCAAATCATGGTGGTAGTAACACTACAACTGGTATCACATGCTTCAGGTGTGGCATCCCCAACCATAAGGCAGAAAGTTGTTGTGCACAAGAAGAAGAAGCTAAGCAGTATCAAGCCTATCTTGCCGTCTAAGATAGTGACACCATCGATGAATCTTGATATCCCGATACAAGAGCAAATCGCCAAAGGTATACGCTCCTACTTTGGTAATAATTCAGTCATGATTGGAAATGGTGCCTCCAAAATCTGGGATGGTGTTTACAACTGATAAAGATGTTTTAGCCTATTACAAACGATATGCCAGGCAAGAACGCTTCGGTATTATCACAAAAAGGACGAAGAGAGAGGTAGATGGGAGTGCGAAGTATGTAACGATTGGATGTGCACGTGATGGCAGGTACTATCCTAGCCACAACAATTTATCAAAGCCATGACCAACAATTAAAACGGATTGTAAGGCGAAGATAAATGCTCACTTGGTGAATGGGGTATGGGTCTTGACCACCGTTGATCTTGTACATAATCACAGCACTGCGCACAAATGTTTAGATGAATATAGTCAGAGGATGCTCGACTTAAATGAAAAATCGGGTAGTAGGATGAATAAGAATTTTCAAGTACTTGTGACTGACACAGGGGGGAGGTTGAGAAGTTAGAATTCCAAGAGAAAGATTGTCTGAATTTTTTTGAGAAAGCTAGACATTTAAGGCTAGGTAAAGGAGGTGGTGAAGTATTGAATGACTACTTTAAGAGAGAGAATGAGGGCAATGAATGATGACTTTGTGCCAGTCATGGATGTGGATGATGAGTGCAGAGTCAGGAATGTGTTTTGGGTTGACACACAAAGTCGAGCGGCATACGAGTATTTTGGAGATGTTATCACGTTCGATACGACATACCTCACAAATAGGTACGGGATGCCGTTTGCTCCATTCGTTAGTGTCAACCATCATGAACAGTCCATACTATTAGGGGCGGGTTTGATTTTAAGCGAGGATACAAGTACTTTTGTTTGGTTGTTTGAAGCATGGCTAGAGTGCATGAATGGACAGGCACCTAAAACAATCATAACAGACCAAGATTGGGTAATGAAGAATGTTATTGCCATTGTTTTCCCCGTACAATCATCATAGATATTGTCTGTGGCATATCATGCAGAAACTGCTGGAGAAATTGGGATCACAGGCGGCATATGATACAGGGTTGAAGACTGCTACTCAGAGTGCACTCTATGATACACAGAGTTGCGAAGAATTTGAGGAGAAGTGGGGGCAATTACTTCATAACTATAACCTTACTGATAATGCATGGTTGCAGGAGTTGTATAACGAGAGGTCATTTTGGGTACCAGTTTACTTGAAGAATGTATTCTGGACTGATATGAGCACTACACAGTGGTCTGAGAGCATAAACGCATTTTTTAACAGGTTTGTGCATTCCAGCACGACACTAAAGGAATTTGTCGATCAGTTTGATAATGCTTTAAGGAAGAAGGTGGAGGTGGAGATGACTTCTGATTTCCATTCTTACAACCAAACGATACCATGTGCATCCACATTCAAGATTGAGAAGCAATTTCAATCATTGTGCACGAATGCAAAATTTAAAGAGGTCCAACGAGAGATTTGGGGGATGATTATGTGTAACCCTGCACTCGTCAGCACACAAGGTTGCATTTCCACATCCAATGAACATGCAAAAATTGTTAAGTTTTCAGTTTATTATAATGAAGAGGAGTGCGAAGTTAAATGCACATGTGCCCTATTTGAGATGAGGGGGATTGTCTGTAGGCGTGCATTTAGAGTTAGTCAGATGAAGCACATCCATGAGCTGCCAGAGAAATATGTATTGGATCGATGGAGAAAAGATTTAAAGAGGAGATGCACATTGGTGAAGAGTAACTATGATGACTTGAGGGTCAATGCAAATGCACGACGGTATGACCTTGTGGTTAAAATATGTCTGAAATTGGCGATGCATATATCCCCAAGTGATGAGCATGCGAATGCATTCTTGCACCATTTGGATGACTTTGAACATAAGTTTGCAGGATTACAACTTGAGTCCGGTTCAACCAAAGTAAAAGAGAACATAGTCGCCAGCAAGGATAAGAAAATATTAAGCCCTCATGTAATTCGGGGAAAGGGAGGCCGCCAACAAAAAGTAAGGTACTACCAATGGAGAAGGCTACAACGAAGAGAAAGAATAAACATGTATTATGTTTTGTTCAAGTACTTGTGTAAATATTAGTTTATCTGCATGTTACTTTCTGACATAAATTTTTTCGTCAATTTAGACTTACAAGAAAATCTTTGACGACAAAGCACAATATAGTGACCTCCCCGATTCACGAGTTGGTGGTAGTCTTGACGAGACTATAATCTCAACCCAATATAGTACTCTATCACAACCAACGCCACCATGCATGCCCCATGGGAGGTAGTGCAAAACACTGGTCGACTTTTTTGAGCAACAATTGGTTTAGAAGGATTACTAGAAGAGGTATTTATAAATAGTTGAATAGGATATGGAAAGTATTTTCGATGTAGTTTCCATACTAGAGGGGGTGTGAAAATGATTGTAAAATGATTGAATGGGATATATAAATTATTTTTGATGTGACTTACTAGAGCCGGTATGAAAATGATTGTAAAAAAAATGATTGTAAATTTTGTTGTGAATCGGTATGGGAGACATTGTAAATATTTTTTAGTTGATCATTTATGCACATTGTAAATACAGGTTATGGTGTAGTGGTAGTTTGTGAAATGGTGCACTAGTAGTGTGTGTAATGGATTGGAGGAACTCCAGTTATAGCTCCTCATACAATTATTCCCAATATTTTTTACCTTGCTGGGACAACTGAACCATGTTAATTTTTTTGTTGTAGTTTTTATCACATTTTCTCTTACAACTTAATATTTCTGTTAGCAAAGTGGAGCCTCAGAAAATATCTAATGTTATGGGAATTGTTGATGTAACCCATGTTTCCATCTGGTATGGGTTTGCCATGAGAGGGTGATGTAAATAAAACTCTGAAATGAAGAACTCAATTATTCTGTGACCTTTCTTGAACCATACCTAAAGTATATTGAATGTATTAATGATATATTTTAATTGCTTTCTCATTTAATTGCCGTGTACAATTCTTAACTTGTTCTTAAAAAAGAGAAGGAAAACATTATAGCAAAGGAAGCTTCAATTTTCAGCATGCATCACTTAACTGAATCCTGAAGTTGTCAGTCTGGTAGTATTTTGCATGTGCAGATTTTGCTGCCATGTTTAGTGTAGTAAAGCCAAGATTTCTATAAGTATTTAGCACCTTTTTTTGCACTATGAATAGTAATGAATAGATTGAGAAGATTGAACAGAACTACATTTTCACACATTTCTGCAAGGCTACATTTTAACAACATCATCCTTCATGTACTTCAGAAATGATCCATTTGTTATCCACAGCTACATTTTAGATTAGATTACATTTAAAACGATCCTCATACATTCTTTAGTCCGATCCAACCAAAAACAATTACAAGAGATATGATTAAGTACAAATATAACAATTTCTAAGCACCCATATTCTCTGCGATCTGCCTTTGAAGTTTGTGTTCTTGCTTGTGAATCTCTCTCTCTCTCTCTCTATTAGTTTATCTTTGGTTTTTTTAACTTCATGCTCACTCAGCAATAAATTATCCTCCCTTTTCCGAACTGCATTCTCTCTTGTTAAAATATTTTCCTCTACCAAGTGCAATATATCTACCCATATAAAAAATTTACATCTTGCATCTCCCTGCATAGAATTCAAAATTTTCAAATTTCAAATATAACAACTTTGTACATAGATCCAAAAGGTATGGGAAAAAAATATGATAAATTAGTTACCGTGTTATAGTTCGGGCAGGCTTAAAATTTCCTTCTAGGATTTTTTTCAATATGAGAGATCTTTAATATTACTTTCATAATGCACCAACAAGTTGGTATATCCATTGCAAAGGCATCAACAACACATGACAAAGACTGACTCAATGCCATAGCTGATCTACTTGATGATTGTCAGACCAAATGTTGATATCACTCAAAAGGGGAGCCAAAAGTAAAATGGGTAGTAGTAGAAGGCATAGACAAAAGTGAATTAGATTATGGTAAGAAGATCCTCAGTATTGCAAACACTACTGCCAATACTAATCCTATTACAAACAGCAACAAAAAAGGATAACAAATATGCTAACAAATATGTCAATCTTGTACACAATGCCTTGCCTAATAATATGCTAACAAAACTGCCAACAATATGCAATGGCTAACAATATGCTAAAAAATTCTGATTCATTATCTTTCTATACATCCACACAACTTAAGCGCGCGCGCACAAAAAAAAAAAAAACCCTTAGCCAAAATCAACCAAACTGTCCTTATGAACCTTTCCTTATAATACACAACCAAACACTACTGCCAATACCAGTCCTATTACAAACAAAAACAAAAGAAACAATGCAAACAAAACACTACTGCCAACATCACAACAGAAACAAAAGAAGGTCCATTCAACACAGCAACTCCATTCAACTCAGCAGCTCCATTTCATTTATCCATTCAACACAACATTCATTTATTACATTTATTGCATTTTCCACATTACAATAATTTCCCAACCATGTTCATAACAACTTCACAATCAGTGTACTACAATAAACTTGGACAAAATCTACAAAAAACAATATTCAACATAGCAACTCCATTCAACACAGTATTCATTCATTACATTCATTGCATTTTCCACATTTCAACAATTTCCCAACCAGGTTCATAACAACTTCACAGCCAGTGTACTACAATAAACTTTGACAAAATCTACAAAAAACAATGAACATTTGTACACAAAAAACCTACACAAAAAACTTACATCAACTGATAATTTTCTCCATTGCCTCAATCGGACACCAAAATGGAAAAATAAAAAATAAAACAAGAAATGCAAAGAAAAAAGTACCAAAATCCATAGAGAATGCGAGAGATTGAGACAGACGGAGAGGGGCTTACCTTTCACCGAATCTATGTCTGTGATGTCTAGAATTTCAGGGGTGATGGGTTTCAGGGGTGCTAGCTAGGCAAGATGGGTTGAAGGAGAGAGGCGGTGGTCGAGAGAGAAGAAGAAGGGTTGAAGGAGAAGGATCTGGTTGGACAATTTTGCAAAGAAGGGGCGAGGGAAAGGTTCGAGTGAGAGAATGAGTGAGGGTCAGGTTGGGCGATTTTACAGAGAGGCCTTGGCGAAGTCGTGAGAGTTCCCAGTCTAAGAAGAAAAAGGGTTGAGAGAGAAGAGAGGCCTGGGTTGAGAAATGAAAGAGGTCGGGAGAGAGAATTAAGTGGAAGAACATGTGGATGGGAGAAATCGGGTTTGCCACGTACGTGTGGTATGTGCTAGTAATCCGGGGGTTGAGTAGATTTTTCTTATATGAGGCATCTCCAAGATGAAGACACTAGTATGTTTGTATGTGTTAACACTACCGTTTCGAGATAGGAAATTACCGGGCACAGCTTCATAAAGATTGCAAGCAGACTGATGATAAATTAGGAACCTCATAAAATGTAGGAGGAATAGAAAACATCTTAAATATTGGTTGCATAGTGTGAGGCAATGGATTGTGTACGTACTTGAGATTTCTCTGGAACATAAATGGTATACAAAATACTTTCTTTAATCATTCACAGTTCATTCAACCAACAGAACAAAGAACCAGTAATGTACAAGCTTCCATTTCCATTTGCCTTCTATTCAGATGATTTCCTCACTGTACATATTTTCTGCTATTGCTTCTTGACCACTGTCAAAATCATGTGGTGATGTATGCTACAAAAAATTATCCCATTTCTTTCGTCGCTTGCCCCTCATATATTTTCCACTGCCCTTGAAAATGAAAAACCTAGTCCCAGTCCTACGAATCTCCCTTACCTATCTCTATCTCATTACACTGTCTATGGGTCCCCTAACTGTTAGGTGCAATCATTCATCCAAACACTAATGCATCAGATGCCTAACTTGTCATTACACTTACGCAAGGTACTGATGAAAGCACACCCAAGCCAGCCCAGGACTTGTGTCATTCGCTTAATCTCTGCACTATCGATGCGAGAAAGCAACCAAAAAAACAAGCCACAGGCAATCTTAAAGCCCTTCTACTAACGCACTACCACTCTACCATCACTTTGTCTTCAGTAAGCTCGAGCTTCTACATCTAAATCCAAAGCCCTACTAAGCGCTAAAAAAGCTTTAGGTACGCTGAGCTTCTTTCAATTCTACAAACGGTGATTGCACACATTCTGCATCGGAATCACTTGCTGAAGAACTTTCAGAATCCGAATCTGCAACAAAAACTTAAATTTAGCATCTAAAGAAAATCATAGCCACATCTTTACCTCCAAAATACAGATGCTAAGTTAATTACCACTAGAGGAAGAGTCACTGCTAGAGGTTGAACAACTCGAACCACAAGACCCACTACCGGCACAAGCAGTTGCGTCCTTGTCAATTACCACAGGCGGGAAGTTTTCCAAAGGAATTTCCTCTCCAATGTCCACATCCTCCTCCCAAAATTCCCCTTTCTTGCTCTTCTGCACCAGCCCAGCCTCGGCCACCATCTCGCTCAAAGGAGACTTCATTTCAACACCAAGAATACTATTATCACTCCAAACCAAGCTTAAAAGGAAATGTAAAGCAGTCAAGCACAGCAGTGCATAGCCGTTATTATTACCTTGTTGCCGATTTGGATTTCAGCTGATCTCTGATTGTTGTTTTGGATGAGGAGCCCTTGCCGTTTCATCTTGCTCACCATCTTCTTGTGGTAAGTCACAAACCTATCAAGCTCCCATAGTGTTTCCGTGTCAATGGCCTCAATGTCAAGCTCGATCTCGTCCCCGTGCTGCACTAAATGCCCATTTCTCTTCTTTAAAATCTGCACAAACTGCTCCGTCTTCTCTGGCGGTAAATTCTGTAAACTCTGCCCCAACTTTGCCCTCTCCTCATAGCTCATTTCCCTCTTGTTCAGATCCTTTGCTTTTGGCTTCGGCAGCTTCAACGGTCTCTGTGACACGATTGGCTTCGCAACTGGAACCGGAGCCAGCATTGGAATTGGCATTGACCGCACTGGACCTGGGCGCTGTGATGGGTTTGAGAATGTGGGTCGTGATCGCGCCATGGCAGAGTCCAATTTCTTCGCAACGGCTCCGGGCATGGGACCAGAGGTGGCTCTCTGCGTTTGTTGAGTCAAAACCATAGACCGTGATTCTTTTATCGTTTTTGACACTCGGTGCTGCTCGGCCTCGAATTTGTTGTATGCCGGGTTGAACATCGCATCGAACATAGACAAGAGCTGTTCCGCCATGAAATTGACATCAGTTCCCTTGGGATTGTAAAGCAGGGCATTGTTAAAAGTCAGTCTCACATCGGCCGCGAAATGGAGCGGCGAAATGTACAGGTTCTTCTGCAAGTGGGATTTGACGGTGCCAAGATCCATTGGGGTCTCGACGATGCGATTATAATCGTGGAGCCCCAATTTGGCAACGTCAACTGGAACGTTGAAAACCCAACCGAACTTGTGCTTCATCAACATTCTCAAAATATGTCCGCACCTTTTCATCATGCTGTTGGTGAGCTTCTCCGTCACGGGGTGCTCCAGCGCGGAACGCTTCGCATCCTTCCCCAAACCGAAAGGGCTGCTCCGCTTGGTGCCAGAGATCTTCGGACCCGGCCTCTTGTTCTTCCCGGTCAGGAGCTCCGAAGATTGGTGGCGTTGGTTCGCATTAGGCGTACACTTCTCTTTCGGCTTCGGTAAATCTACTTCGCAGTTGACCTGACGAGGCGGAGGGGGAGGCGGAGGCCGGTGGATCAGAGAAGGCTGAGTTGACGGAAATCCAGGTCCGAACCCGAAGTCTCCAGACTCGATCCGAGTAATTAGGCTGCGGACCTGCCGGAGCTCCGAGATCAAGCGCTTCTTCAGCTCTGACAGCCCTCGCCTCGAGTAAGTAGCCAGATTGAAGGTCACGTGACCTCCATGTGACGACGATTTCTTAGTCTCATTGAAGCTCGTGGATTTCAGAGTCGGCGACATCGTAACGTCCGGCACAGCCGGGACCGCCACTGACTCTTTACTCTGCCGGGAGAGCACATGGATCTGCCCGTTAAAGCGCGGATTACGATATTGGTTCAGGTTGGGCTCGAGAAGAGGATTAATGGAGGTAGTAGCGGTGTTTTTATTGAAGTATTTCCTCGTATAAACCTTGCCTTCACCCCCACGACGGCTCATCTCGAGTGGCAATGAGGGCAGAAGCCATTCGTGTGAGCCAGATCCGTCGGGTTCCCGGCTAATAGCCGGCGATAAGTCTCCACATTATAGGGCGGGAAGAAATGGTCAAAATGGTGCCGGAAATCATCCGTCTGAGAGTATAGCTATTGCCGGCATTGGAGCAATCGGAAGGAAAGGGGAAAGCAGAGAAAGAGGAGACGCAGATACGAGGGTTTCGAAGACCCTCCACGTAGGAAGAGAGGGGGTAGCTCCTCTTCTTAAATAATGGAAAAAATAGAAATATTTTGTAACTTTTTAATTTGTTTTATTTATTTAACTATTTTGTCTAAGGCGGAATCTTCTCCCGCCAAAAAACCGTGCTGGGTTTTGCCAGGTCAGCGCCAAACGTTGGCTTTTAATTTTCTGCCACCTGGGTAGTTCGACGTGGGTGACAGATGGCGTTGGGCATATTATTTTATACAAAACATTTGAATTGATTAAAATGTAAAAATATCATATCTATCTATCGATGTGATTGAAAATAGGTTTTATTTTAAGTGGCATTTCTATTTGAATTTCGACATCCGTCCTCTTCTGTTACTGTTAGAAAAATATAATGAAAATAAGATCGCGTTTATTTACATAAAATTATTATTTTATTTTATCTCATTTCAATCATTATAATTTTTTTAAATTCTTATATAAAAATATAATAAATAATTTAATTTTTTTAAATCTCAACATAAAAATAATATTAAAAAATATATTTCACTAATTTTTTATTTAACTACTATTTAAAACATCTCATCTCATCTCATCTCATCTAAACTGTGTATCCAACCGAAACCTTAGAGTCATGGAGTCAGAAATTAAAATTTTGGATTCTAAAGTTTCGAGACGATTTCTTTTATTCGTTGGGAAAATGCTTCGGTCGGGTGAAAAACTTGGCATTACACCACCCAATAACATTTCAACAAATAGAAGTTTTATGTGATTTATTGTATGCTCTAATGCATAGAATCAACCCTCTCATTTATCTCCCCTCTCCCCATGCACAGTGCACTCTCCCCTCTCCTTTCCCCCTCTTCCCCCGACGCGCAGCTCTTCCCTCTCCCCCGGCGCACAATTTCTCACTTGGATAAACTGACCAATTTGATACTAATGGGTCTCTCACATCTTTCTCACTTGGCTTTAAAATTTAAATTACTTATTTCGCAATTTTGATATGTTTGATGCGAATGAAGTGTTTGGGATCGATTTTTCACATTAGTAGTTTATCAAAGAAGTGATGAATCTAGCAAAAACTGGCAATGCAGTTGGGGAAATTCATCAATCTTTCTGGTTATGCGACATTAGCTCTTTGGTTTTTATTATCCTTAATGTAATGCAGAATCCATCTAGTTTGTCTTCTGTAGCTACTGTTGAATTTCAGGATCAAGTTAGGAAAGGACTTCGAATTTGTATTTAGTATTGTTACTGATGGCATTATTCAAACCATCAACAGATCATATTTTAGTGGGAGTGGAAGAGAGCGACAGGGAGTGGGGGGAGAGTAAGTAACAGGGCGGGGGGAGGGATGGAGAGAGAGGGAGGGGGAAGGGCTGTGAAAAAAAAATGTTCACATGCGTGCGAGTGTATATTCTTTTTTGCTGCAACTCCTATGTAGCAATTTGTGATTCGTGGGTGTAAAATTAGAAAAAAAAATTACCCGACCGGCCTGGCGACGCTGTCAATTCATTGTTATAAAGTGGCACCTTTTATATAACAACTCAAAACGATCGTCTTCTTATAATTATAAGATAGAGAGATTTTTTTAGACTGAAAAGTTGGGTGGTTTGGATTCACAAATCATCTTAATTCATTTCATCTTTATCATTACCTCTTTTCTAAATTCCTACATAAAATATAATAATATTTTTTTTCCAAATTCTTAAATAAACTTTTTTAAATTTTCACACAAAATATAATAAACAATTTAATTTTTTACAATTTCAAAACCAATTTCTCAAATTCTTACACAAAATATAATAAACAATTTAATTTTTTCAAATCTCAAAACAATTATAATATTAAAAAATATTATTCTAAAATTATTATTTTCTACTATTCACAAACCATCTCAACTCATCTATAAATAATATTAGTCTTTTTTACTCTTTGAAAGTCTGAACAAATCACGACTCTTAGGGAATGTTGGGAAACAATTTATATTTCATCCCATTTTATTTTTCTGTCAAACATTATTCAAGTACAAATACTTTCAAACTAATCATTAACTTTTTGAAAATTTCAAACAAAAAACAATTCAACTTTTTTAAATCTCAAAATAAAAATAATATTTAAAAAATTGTATACTAACAATATTTTAACTTTATAATATGTTTAATTCAATTTTTCTCTCTCCTTTTCTAAAATCTAATAAATACTTAACTCAAATTATCTCACTATTATTCATAAATCATTTTACTACTATTCACAAATTTTCATATCATCTCATTCCTCAAACATTCCCTTCCCTTCGTTTATGGTAACCATTATAACGTAACGACCTAAAATCCTTCACAGTGGTCACCAAATAAGCCATTTATTACTGATCATAATTTGCTTCATTATATCTGGTTTTAAATTTCAAATTATAAAATGTTTGTTAATTATGATGCATTCCAATAGTTACAACACGGCTAGTTTTCCGTTAGGTAACAAATGTAGGCATTACTTAATATTCTCAAAATAAATATAGAGATCCTCGCAACGAGCAAAGTGCGCCTCACAGGGCGCATTGTCGTTGCCCCACGCGCGCATCCCATGAGACGCAGGCGGCTTTGCCGATGCAAGGTGGCTTATGCAGCTCTCTCTTATCCTTCACTTTAAGACAATACTATAGTGAGAATGATTCAATATAAACTACTTGTCTACACTTTATTTGACTAACATTTCCTTCTTTATATACTGTAAAGAGTCGACATTCTCCACCAATATACAAAATACTATATATAAGTGTATATATATAATTAAATAAGTATATTTATTGTGGGAGGGGATGTGACTCGAGCTGTACCTAAAGTCCTTAATAAATCAAGTGACATTTCCACCATTAATAAAACCTTCATTGTGTTAAGTCCTTGAGTAAAAAAGCCTCAAACTATTTCTAAATTCAGAGCTATCTTTTTATATAATGTTATTTACAAGGTGGTCTCTAAGGTCCTAGCAAACAGACTCAAAACTTATATTGCCTCAACTCATTTCTCCATAGAAAGTGCATTTGTGCTTGGGAGATTTGATAATGTGATTGTGGCATTCGAGGCTATGCATTCAATGAACTTTAAGGTGAAGCAGCAAGGTTATATGGCTTTGAACCTGGATATGAGCAAAACCTATGTAGGGTTGAAGGGAGATTTTTTAGAGAGGTAATGAAAAAGTTGGGCTTAAGTTCAAACTAGATTTCCTTGGTGATGAGTTGCATTTCAACTGTTTCATACTCAATTCTTATTAATGGATCCCCTCAAGCCTGGTTTCAACCTACAAGGGGTTTAAGATAGGGGGATCCCTTATCCCCTATCTTTTCATCCTTGTCTCTGAAGTATTGAGCTCCCTCGTGAATCATACTAAAACTTATAAGCAAATTCATGGTATCCAATTTGGTAGAAGCGAGTTAAGCATTAACCACTTATTTTTTGCAGATGATAGCTTGTTGTTTTGTCGAGCAAATGCAATGGAATGGGCTAATATTCTCACTTTGCTTGATCTTTATGAAAGGGCCTCAGGACAAAAACTCAACAAGGACAAAACCTCCATCTTTTTCAATGAAAATACAAAGAGGTTGACAAGAGAGTACATCCTTGGAATGGCTGGAATCAGCTACATCTTGCTAGGAAAAATACCTTGGCTTTCTTGCTCTTATTGGTAGGTCAAGGTATCAGGCTTTTAAAAGGATCCTGGATCGAGTTAGAAGTAGAGTGAGCAATTGGAAGACAAAATTGCTCTCACAAGCTGGGAAAGAGACTCTTCTGAAGGTTATTGTTTAAGCTCTTCCCACCTATTGCATGAGGGTTTTCAAGTTACCTAGGACACTTCTTAGAGAGCTTAATAGAGTTACGCATCAATTTTGGTGGGGCCAACAACATAATGAGCATAAAGTCCATTGGGTTTCTTGGAAGCAAATGAGGAAGGCCAAATCTGCAGGAAGGTTGGGATTTAGAGATTTAGAGAGCTTTAACCTTGCTTTATTGGCTAAACAGGATTGGCGGATACTTTAGAAGCCTAATTCTCTGGCCTCATAGGTTCTTAAAGTAAAATACTTCCCTAAAACAAAAATTTCTTGAAGCAAAGGTGGGTGCAAGACCCTCTTTTATCTGGAGGAGTAGCTGTTATGCTCGAAATCTGGTTGAAAAGGGTTCTGTTTGGAGGATTGGTGATGGTCATGGCACTCAGATTTGGAAGGATGGGTGGTTGCCCATTCCTTCAAGCTATAAGGTCCAATCACCTATGAAGATCTTGCCTATGGATGCTAAAGTTGCTGCCCTTAAAAACCACACAAATAATCAGTGTACAAAGGAGCTGGTGAAAGAAGTGTTTGAAGATGATGAAGCTGCTACTATTCTAAAACTCCCAATCAGTACTTCAGGGTCTAGGAACAGATTGATTTGGCTAGGCACTAAGGATAGGGTTTTAACTGTTAAGAGTGCTTACCACCTTCAAAAGGAGCTAATTTCAATGGCTAGGGGTTAAACATCTTCTGTTGCTCCTAAAAAGAAGGACTAGACTACTTGTTGGAGGTTCATGATCCCTAATGCAGCAAAGAGTTTTATGTGGAGAATCTGCCTCGAGTCACTTCCTACAAGGCTAAACCTGTCCAAGAAGAAAATCTGTGACTCTCATTTGTGTCCTATTTGTTTGACTGAAGAAGAATCAGTGCCTCATATTTTGTGGAATTGTAAATCTGCTATGGATGTTTGGAGTCAGGGCCCTTCTGTGTTCCAAAAAAGTTCCCTCAAAACAAAATGTTTTAGTAAGCTTGTTGAGGAGCTGTGTCAATCTAGTGACCAAGAGTCTATGGATCTCTTTGCAGTAACATCTAGGAGAATCTGGTATAGGAGGAATCAATTTATTTTTGAGAATTCTATTGAACATCCAACAGTCCTAGCTATGTAGGCTATGAAATCTCTTGATGAATTCAAAGCTACCCATTAAAACTCATAGCTGTCCTCTCGAGTGAATTCAGCTGAGAATGTTAGTTGGATCCCTCCTCCTACAAGTATTATTAAGATAAATTGGGATGCAGCCTTGTGTGAGGCCAAAGGCATAGCAGGTTATGGTGTTGTTGCTCAAGATCATGTTGGAAGGGTGATAGCCACCAAAAAGACGTCTAAAGCATCTTTGTTTGATCCTTTACTAGTTGAAGCTCAAGGTGCTTATTATGTTATAGAATTGGCAATTGAGATGGGTCTTAATTCAGTAATCGTGGAGGGTGACTCAAGCCAAGTGGTTAGAGGTTTGAAGCAGCAACTGGAATGATGGCATAGGGTGGGCATGCTCTTGAGTGACACAAAACTGAGACTAGCTTCTTTGCCTAGTTGGAGTATTATGTTTGTTAAAAGAGATGGTAATGCCTTTGCTCATAATCTTGCAAATGCCTCTCTAGAATTAGAAGGGGATGTTTCTGAACTGGTTTTTCCACTAGATTGTATGCAAGTTGATATTCTAATTTCATGAGTTATTAATAAAGAGCATTATTTCTCTAAAAAAAATTAATTATTTCTCTAAAAAAAAATTAAGTATATTTATTTGAAATACCCAAAATATGTGTAATTTAAGAATAAAATCTAGCTGACATCCTTATATAAGACTTCTAATTTTATATTTTCACCCTCTATATTCTATTGTTTAAATTAAATATTCACATGAAATTTATATTATCCGTAATTCTTATAGAGCGTATATGTTATTTCTATTTTTTCTAATTTAACCAATTCGGAGAAAGTGTTGAAAAACATTTGTAATATCTTGTGCCAACATGATCATGGTACCGTCCGCAAATTTCTCCGAGTTAAAACTCAAAACTATTGGATGCCCTTCATTTTGTGTCTTTTTTAGTACAACTCACGGGTAATTGAAGAAAAAATTACCCAGTTCATTGACTTTTTAAAAATTGTTTGTACGAGAATTCAAATTTTGAATATGGAGAAAATTTTTCCGAATGCCCTTTTATGTGGATGGAATGAGGAAACAGCAAGTCATCACTTTTTTGGGATACGTTGTTCTGCTCAAATCATATATATGGTGCATGACACAGTGCTCTGCATCGAAGTATTCGTCAAGAATCAAGATTTTGTTAACCGGGTCTCTGTCATCTTGGTGTTTCATGAGGTAAAAAGGTTGCAGCTGAGCCAGGGAGGAGATCCAGAGACAGGGAGATTGACAAAGACATGAGCAAGAAAAATGAATCATTTTTATGGGAGATGTTGCAAGAGTTGTCGCTTACGTTTGGACATCAACTTTAATAAATCCAAAAATCTCTCTCCACCATCAAAAGCACGAAGTGGGGTGGTTATATTACAGAAACCCATTTTGACCTATGAGTTGTTGGATCTACTCATATTCATTAGTCACTATGACTAAAGATCATAGTCGCATGAGGTCCACATGCAGATGGAGCGCGATAAAGGGATAGAATAGCGTTAAGCACACTAGAGGAACATAGACACCATAGAGCTCCACCATAGTGTCGTGTCAAATGGGGATCAGTTCACAAAAATACGCCCGAGGAAGGATGGTTGTAATAGTGAGTTATTCTCAGATATTTTGTAAATAATAAAAAATAATAATAATAAAATAATAATAGAATATTAAATAGTAGTGAAAAGTACGTCAAAAGTAATAATAAAATAATGAATAATAATGAGGTATTCTAAGAATACCTGAAATATTCTCTGTATCCAAATTAAGTTGAATAAAATATTATTAAAATATTTAAATAACCTTATCATAGCGAAATAAATATCTATAGAGATAAATCTAAATTAGATATTCACATCGGATAGATGAATCGTGCCAAAGAAAGTAACATATCAAAGCTAGATACTGTGTTTTATATTTGAAGAATCGTTAATACAAATTTTGGTGGTTTTGATTCATCCCTATCCGTGAGATGCCTTCTTCTTTTCCTTTTTAGATAGTGTTTGATCTAATTGGGTGCCCGTCAATTAGTTATCAGAGGGAGGCACAACATCAAAGAAAGCCTAACATCAAATTAGTATTGATAGAGTAGATCACCTTAAAACGTCGAATTCAAAAGCACGAAGGAATTTTACGAACTTAAAACTAAATATCTTCCTAAATTCATAGGCAACAATTCTAAAACTTTTAGAGCAATGGTTAAGAAGCTTAAGGGGAGGTTTGGATAGTAGGTTAAGATGAGATGAGATGAAAATTGAATAAAATATTGTTAAAATATTATTTTTATTTTGAAATTTGAAAAAGTTGAATTGTTTATTATATTTTGTATTATAATTTGAAAAAATGATAATGATTAAATCAGATAAGATGATATGAGTTGAAAAGCTTCTTGGATCCAAACAACCCTAAGTAGTATAATGTACTAGAGAGTCGAGATGATATCAAAGGCATAGTACTACAAAGACTTGAAGTATCAAAGAGAGATTGGATCAAATCAAGGGCCTTCTAACCATGCATCAGAAATGAAAAAACGAGAACAATCTTCAAAGACACGTTGTAGGTAGGCTATGAGGAGAAGAGTTGTTCTAGTGTCTCTAACTGTGAGGAAGGGTCATGACTAGGGGTGGAAATTTTTGTTTGCGGGTCATGTTTATATCGTGTCAATTCATGGATATTCGATTATATAGGTCAACCTGAATACAACTCATTAAGCTAAACGGATCAGACCTTCAAATCCTAACACAATCTATTTCAATAAAGGATTGTGTCGTGTCACTCGTTTTGATCTGTTTAATAATTAATTAGAAATGGATCAATATGACACGACTCATTTCAATCTGTTTCATGTAAATGGATTGAACTAATCCGCATAATCCATTTGACATAATTAATATAATTTTACATAAAAGTTAAAATCTATATTTATTAGTCGTCACAATATCTTAAAAAAACTAATATTACAAACCCAACACTAAGAAATATGAGCATAGGTCTAGAATTACAATCTCATGCTCTCTTAGCCAATGATTGCAATTTGGTTTAAGAGAGAACAACCATAAATGTGATTTTCTAAGCAGTACTCAAAGAGGTTTGCTCAAGATTTCTACTACAACCGTGAGAGGGTTTCATAGATGGGGTTCCACCAATTCAGGTTAATTGTTGCGGTTTAAGGTCTCCGTCTTCGTCTCCTACTCCATTGACTTTTTTTTTTTTAAACTTCAAACGTCATTTCATCAAACATCACTATAGCCTTCAACCATTACATTGTAAAGGTCATCTACAAACACTGCATTACTTTCGCCTACATCTTTTACATTAGCTTGTTCTACAGCTATTACATTAGAACAGAAACCTTGTCTATGTCCTTCAGCCATAACTTGAACACTTATACCTAGGTTGATAAAATCAATATCAATAATCTCACAACTCTGGTAAAGTGCTTGCTGTGCTAGCTAGTGAGCCACTTGATTTACATTCATCTTTACATGGTTTATCTCCCAACTTATATTTGCCAAGATAGAATGAACATCCTTCCCAAGGCATTGAAGCATACCATTTTCCTAATTATGCTACTTTACTGCCTTTACAAGCTGAAGTGAATCCCTTTCAAATACTACCTTTTGCAAACTAAGCTCTTTACACAATTTTGCAGCTGATATTAAACCTCTAGCTTCTGTCATGGTAGATTGTGAGTAAAACTATAAAAGTTGCATGCACGAAACTAGTAGATCACCCTCACAGTCTCTAACTACAATCCCAACTCCAATTATGCTACCTCTCTCTTACTGCTACATCCCAATTGATCTTTATCCAATCTGTATTAGGAGGATTCCAATGAGTAGAGCATATTTGATCCAATCAGCCATGATGCCTCGAGTTGAGTTGTTTATTTTGCATCTGTTGGAAGTCATTGTACGCCTGTGCTGCTCTCTGCATCAGAATTGAAGGGGGTAGAAAATTGTCTTCAAATATCATCTTGTTTCTTCTTGTCCACAACATTCTAGCAATTTCAGCAAACAAACAAATTTCAGTTGTTCATAATCTCTGAAGCATATGTATAAAAATATCTCCAAACTCTTCATGTGTGATTGCAGCTTTTTGTAATTTTTTCCTTCCTAACATCCATGCATCATGTTCAAATGAACAAGTCCAAAGAATATGACTTGGAGTTTCTTCTACTTGTTGACAAATTGGACATAAAGGTTCCTTTACAATCCTCCTCTTGCAGAGATTTTGTTTAGTGGGTAAAGCATCATTATATGTGCGCCAAATAAACACTTTGACAACATTTGAAGTTTGGAAAAAGTACTTCAATTCTAGATTTTAGAGAAAGCAATAAGATAGATGAGAATAAAGAATCAACTCAATCATAGCTTTATGGTGGCTCAATAAGCACACAAAACTATACCAGCACATGGCGCCCACATGTCACTTTGGGCGGCATGTGAAGTATGTTCGACTATTGTTTTACGACACTGCTAGGTGGTAGCCATTTTATGTCTCAAAGGAAAACACATAAAAACTTTATGTTCATAGCTTTCAAGCCATGGGAGAGAAATGGGGAAGGGAAGAGAGAGGCAGGAGCTAGAGCTTTTGGGTTATTTTCTATCTGAGCCGATCTTTTGGGTTATCGAGTTAAGGCTGACTCAAATAACTTAAGTTCGAGCATGGGCTTAAGCTAATCAAACATGAACACAAGCCAAGTTGAGTTATTTATCGATCTTTGCTCGTACTCTTGAAAGAGCTCGAGCCAAATCAAGTTATTACTTGAGTTTTGATCGTACTCGTTTAAATACCTTTTTTATTTTTTTTAATTGACTCCAATAATTAAAAATACAAAATTTTAAATAAAAAGGCTATTAAATATAATGAAAAGTTTGCAACTAATACATAAACCCCATTTCTTACATGGTTCCTATGTTATATTATATGAAACTACTAAGTCCTATATACTAACTATTATACATATTATAAAATAGCTACTATAGTTTAATCACTTAAGTACTTAATTAACTAATGTAATTAATATGTATATAGAAGCACATATATAAAAGAATGTTAATATATAGGAATTAATTATACACACACATATATGTATTCAACAATGTGTATACAAGAGCTCTAACTGAATCAAGCTAATGAGTTGAGTCGGGCATAAACAACAAGCTTTAACGAATGTTAACCGAGTTGAATCGAGTTTAATTGAGTACGTTTCATTAGCTAATCAAGCAGGTTTCTGCTTTCACGATCGAGCTTGTTATGAGTCGAACTTGATTCAAATTTAGCGGAAACTTATAGTCATACGAGTAATTGGTACGTTTACAATCCTACATTCAAGTCGACTCCTTTTATGGATTGAAAAGGGTGGCTAGCTTTTAGTCGATGAGTATTCTTTATTTGGTAAAAGAGAGGCATTGAGTAGGATTACCAAGTGATTTTTGGAGTATAAATGATGCAATAGTACACATCATATCACAATATATTATGAAATTAATATAAAGATTAATTTTAAGTATTTGAATAAAACAACTTAATAATTCCTCATCGAACTATTAAAAGGTATCGACCACCTCACAAGCTTGTATCGAATGCTTGGCGATCAAGACATCATGTTGAGTGTCGAGTTACATCTCTCTTGTTCCAAGTTCTATATCAATGAACTGCTTTCGACCCAAATCTTAGGGCCAGACTTCTTTATTAGAAAACCAATTTGGCTAATAAAAATAATATACTTCTACATCTCGTACATATTATATGTTCTCTTTATTTATATTATTTATAACAGATGGAACTATCAGATATATATGAGAAAAATATTACCAGATATAAAATAGAAAATAACATGTAAAATATGTCGAGTGAAGCTAGCTGCTGCAACAGACATATATATATATATATATATATATATATACACACATGACATGCTAGGCACGTTAGCCCTATATTATTATAAAATAAATTGCTCTAAATATAAACAACCTATGACTCAAAATCAAAACCTTCAATCACATGAAGTATTGGTTGAGTTGAATCATTGTATATTTTATACATTTAGAACTAATATATTTCAATTATTTTATGACATTATTATTAGTTTTAGATAGAAAAAATAGTTAAGAGACATAAATCCGAATTGTGAATTAAATTGGTTAATAGTATGATTTATATTTAATTTTATAACTTGTGATTTAATTGGGCAATATTTCTTCACATGCACAACACATCTTTGATATTCTATTCTTCATTTTTATTTTTATTTTGGTTTCTATTATTTTTAGGCCAATAAATGCACAACATTAGCAGACCAAAAATGGAAAAGCAACGTCTTTACAAACAAAAGAAGGACCCCTTCAATCCCATTGTGCACATTTTATCCATTCGGCATTTCTAGATGCCTACCAATAAAACATTCTGCAGTATAATTCAAGAGAAACTTAAATAAATGAAGCACATGGGTTGCAAAAAGAAGAGTGGGCTAGCAAAAAAAGAAAAGAAAAAGAAGGCAGCAACTTTACTTGAAAAAAGTAGAGTTTTGCGCAGGGGCATTGATGAAAAACAAAAGTGTCAAACATAAAATATTGTTTATTACTGTTTATATATCTATAGTCTCTTTTAAGTATAAGGAGATTATACATACGTTCCCTATAGACGACTGTTATGATTTTTGTTAATGTAAAAATAGTATATTGTCATGTTCTTATGACAAAACTTAATCCAACTGAGTTGTAAATATGTTCTGTATATAGCCAAGGTTGCAATTGGAACAAAAATTGCAGTGATTGTAAATTCGCATGACCTAATGAGACCAACCTAGTCAGAATAAATCTACCATAACTTTGATTCCCATACACGATTGTGGTGGTATTTGTAATGATATAAAGTTAACTCAATTATCTATAAATTCATGAAAGATAATTCAAATTTCAATGTTTACTGGGTCAAAAATGGACAGAAAGCTTTCTCAACAAAATTTTGATAATTGCTTTTTAACTAGGGTGTGGAGAAAGGCCAAATTTGCCATATTTATTGTATTCTTGAGAGAAGACTCTAAGAAGATTTATTGAGCAATCAAGATCAATTCTTTCTTGGTAATCAAACCTCCATCATATTATTGTCGAGTGTTGTTGAGTCTATTGGTGTGGATGTGTTTATTGGCCAAAAGGATTTCCATAACTGCTAGAGTGTAAAGATCGAGTGTGATACTCATTGTATTACAATCCACATTAGTTACTTCAATGATTTTGTAAGTATTTCTAAATTAGTTAGAACGAATTAATTAATCATTTAGAAGGACCGATATTCCTCTTATCTTTCAACATTTTGTATCCTACTATACCACGCACGCGAACTTTTATCCCCTTTTTTCACAAAAAAAAAAGGACGACTCCATAGAGATTTGAACCCACCACCTCATCCTTTCCTTCATAACTAGAAATGAATGGAGATTTCCTTGAGAAAGAGAGCCAAAAGAGAGCTTTAAACCTTCAATGGAAGGGAGGGCAAAGTTGCTAGTCCTCAGTTGCTACAATGTATATAGCTTTTTCGATTAGTTGTCTCTAGTTTCTTTTTCTATTTTTTTTTCTTTCCTTTTCCACTAGATCAAAATCGTCCAATCCATCACATTTGACCTTCGAACTGTCACACATGACCTGCCACTATGCTTGCTAGTCGCCGATCTCCAAAACCCAGGTGGAGGAGCCTCCAAACGACTGTCGCGTGACACGCATGCGTCGCCCAAGTTGTGACTTTTTGATGAGGCGGCACAATTGGATTCCCCACCAGTGATCCAAACCATCTGATTCTAACTATTCGATTACGTTTCAGCTTCCCCTAATTGAGAACCTAGGAAAAAGAGACATGAAGATCTTCGTCAATAACTCTAGATCAAATGGTTGCGGTGCCTCTTTTGCAGATGCAGATCACCATGACATTCGAGGAATCCACTGATTGGATTTTGTAACTGCAATTGTAGCGGTCCTCTCCACAAGCCAAAGAACAAGGGATCTGGTCCAATTTATTGGTTTCATTGTTCGTTTTACTTTATTTTCAATTGTATACAATGCAATTTATGTAAAACGGTTTGTGAAGGTCCCCCACCCTTCCATGCAAGTTTCTTGAAAAAAAAAAAAAACCAGACATGAATGGCATACGAAAGGAATTATAAAGTCAAACCGATGTATTATTGTCTAGATAAACAGTGAAGATGAAGGCCAGTCTCTTTTATCTCCTATATAGCAACATCCCTCAAATTAATACTCTAATACTATAGCTGCCAAAATACAAACTACAAATAATCTGACAAAATGGAATGCATAATCTAACACGATTAGAAGTACTCCCTCTTATAATTATTTTATCAGTATAGCAGCATGTATCCATCATATTTGCTTATAAATAATTAAAACCAAAATAAAGAAAGAGTCCAGGAGTCTTTGAGTTTTACTATGTACAAGTAAGTTCGCATACCAATCTGCATACTAATCTTGTTGCCTTCATATTCTAAATTTAAATTAACACTGTTTTCAATAAAGTTTACTTTTTGACCAATCACATTGAATGGGTGCGCATATTAGTACGCAGAATCGCTTACAACTAGATTTTTCCAGATTCTTTACCATGCATATCTCAGACTTCTCGGTACGTACTTCGACAACCCTCCTCCTTTTCTGTCTTTTTCTCTCTTTTCTTTTTAACTCGATACTTTAGTCTGATTTTAGACAACTTTAGGAATCGGTTTTAGAAATTTAAGAATTTATATGATCAATTCATCTCCAAAATCAGAATTTTTTATTTTTTCAATTTTGGTCCAATTTTTAAGTTTAAAAAATTTAGTATTTATTATTAACAATTACTAATTTATTAGTATTTAATTATACTAATACAGTATAGGAAGTGTCTAACTTATGAGTTATTAATGAGATTAATTTAGTATAGTATAAGTAGTGTGATTAATTTTATGTTATAAGATTAATAGACATGAATAATAGATTAAAGTTCCATGTCATATTAATTAGTAATTTAGTATATAATATAAAATAATAATTGTATAAATAATATTTTATATATAATAAGAAATATTAAACATGTATATATATACCGGTTTTGAAAACCAGTAATGGACCAATTTCGATTTTTAAATAACGGGTTCCGAATCAGTTTAACGGTTTACCAGTTTTTTATTTTTTCGTTCCTAGTTACTCCCTTCTTATTATAAAATGTCATGTCAGTTAAAAATATCCTTGCATAAAAAAAATTTAAATCATATAACATAATTTGATAAAATAGAAGTGCGTATTTTGAAAATACCTAATAATTTTTCAAATATTAAACAGCTCGAAAATATCGCTTTAAGCCTAACACAATTGAGAATAATTCAGAACAAAATGATCAGCACAAAAGAGAAAACAGAGTGCGTGCGTGGAATGACGTAGCAAAACTAGTGGGATGGGAATGCTCCAAGTCGTCCTAGACTCCTAAGTCAATTAAATATTTATTAGCGCAATATTATCCTCCCCAAATGTTATTTTCTATGCAAAAGCTCAACCAAATTTAGGTAGCACCTCCACCAGTCCCTAAAGCTAAACATACTCTATGACAAAGACATCATGAATCTATTCAAGATTAATGACACCTCATATTTATATCCAGTGTATATATATATATACACTGTAGATATCGATGACATCTGGCCTCGTTTATTTTCAAACTCCTCTTAACTTATTTCATCTTATTTAATTATTATAATTTTTTTAAATTCTTACATAAAATAAAATAAAAAATTTAAATTTTAAAATAAAAATAATATTAAAAAAATATTCTAATAATATTTTATTAGAATATTTTTTTAAAGCTGAGTATCAATTTTATAAAATTGAAAAAATGAGTTGCTTGAATTAAAAATAAAAATGAAAACTCGGCTACTGTTTCAAAAAAAAAAAAAACTATTTTTTTTTCAAATTTATGCCAATCAGGCTCTATCCTTTGCTGTTTTCCAGAAAGTTAAGTGGGTGGAATTGCGCCATAATTATTTGAACTGGGACCCGGGGGGGTTTGAAAAAACAGCGGATAGCCTTCATGGCATAGGGCCACACCCACAAATTATTTTTAATTTGTCAAAAGACTAATTAAAATATGAATAATTATTACAGTCGTCTGAAGACTCTGGATTTCTCTTCTCCCAGACAGAATTGACATTGGAGTCGTTCGCTCATCCATTACACTGTGATTGAGTAACGATAAGTTGATAACAACAAGCTACATCTATTTTACTACTAGAAATTCTCTACTCGTAAAATAATTATATAAAAATAATCTTATAAATTAATGTAATTTGATGTAAATTATAAAATTATTTTTATTATATTAAATTATAAAATTATTTTTATTGTAAAATAGATCCGATAAATCACATAAAACCATATCAATTTTTAAAATTATTTTTACGTAATCACTTTGTGACGATAACACTTTTCTTTTACTATTATATAAAGAGAATAATAATAATATTTTTTTAAAATTCATACGCATTAAAATAAAAGGAAAGAAGAAACAAGCATCTCACTCTCCAAACCTAATTTAAAGTGAAAAAACCCTGCAAACCAAACCAAACCAAAAGAAGCGAGAAAATTGATGAATAATGTACTGAGAACTACACCACAAAAGATAGAGATGATCGGGACACACCAACTATTTATAAGTAAGTTTGAAACGCTACATGATCACAGAAGAACACCATCAAGCAAGAGGTGACACTACAGTACTATTACTATTTATAAGTGGGGAAATGATATTAGTGCATGAAATTACAGGATGCGTGATGATCATCAGCTGATAAAGATGATGGATGGGTCGCAGCAACACTCGTCAAGGAGGCAACAGCAACACAGAGCTGCTAAACTGTGTTTCAAAACAATATCCATAAATCAGAGAAAAAAAAAACACTAGAACTGAACTTTTTGGTACTGTTATCTGTTTGGATGTGTAATTAATTATTCAAGATTTAGGAGAAAGAGATCAGGGGGAGAGAGAAAAGAAACATGTTTCAGAAAAATATGCAGGGAGAGACGGGAGAGAGAGAGACATTTACCATCCCTCAAGGAAACCTGGTTCCCTCCTGGGTGGTGGTGCAGCATACTGTGGAGGTGCCATCACTGGGGGTCCTTGATAATAACCTGGCAGTGGCAGTCATGGCAATATATATCAACCCCACAAAGGGGGAAAAAAAGTTTTTCAAGACTATAAAGAAAATTCCTATTCTAAGTCCCAAAAATTAAAATTTCAGAGCTTTCCTACCTTATACAAATTAAGCCCAGAAAAAAGAACAAACCCAAAAAACTAAACAAAGGTAAAGTTTACCCACTATTTTTCCAACCAGTAGTTCAATGAATCAGGAAGAATTAAAGACTTTAATAATCCCCAAATAAAGCAAAAATGACAGAAAATAAGTAGATAAACAGAAGAATTAAACAGGTAGAAAGTTCATGAAAATAGTGAAAGAGGCTGGTAAATTAGGAGGAAAAGAGCATGCATACCTTGAGCAGGGTAGGGGTACGCATACTTTGGGTCACTCATCTCTGACTAATTAACAAAACACAGAGACCTTCAAACCTCTTACAGCTCAGAAGAACAAAGAGAAAGGAAGAGACAATGAAACTGGGACTTATATCAGAAAGGAGTTGGTAACAGACGCAACATGCACACCTACTCTCCGCTCATTGCTGCCTCACATCCTTGTCGGGATTTAAATCTGTGTTCCACAAAAGTAGAAGGGTTTTTTTTTCCTTCCTTCTCTCTCTCTCTCTCTCTCTAATGAGTCTAATCTCACAAAAGTAGAAGGGTGTTCCACAAAAGTTCTTCTTCTCTCTCAATTTATTATCCTTTTCTCTCAGCTTCTTATGGAAATGAATAACAAAACTTTACAATTATTTTATAATTAATTTATAACTTTGTATGAAATAGAGGATAATTTTATAATATTAAAATTTATTTTTAATGAGTTAACATAATTTTATTAATGGTTTGAAAATAAATTACAAAATAATTATAGGTGTATCATTACTCATAAAAAATATAAATTTATATATAACTATTTTATAATAGTTATATAAGATTGAAATTATTTTTTAATAAAATGAAATAATCATATTAATTAATTTAAAATAAATTATAAAAAGTTATAGCTCCGTCGTTATCCCTTTTTATCTTTCTTTTTGCAATGCTCATAAAAAAATTTCCATTCGAAATTTCTTTTAAAAATAAATTTCTAACCCAATAACACAAAACACTTCGAGTAATTATTAAATATTTTTATAATAAGTTACATGTTAAGATATTTAATATATACATATACATATATATACATTTAAAAAAATTGTTACTTACAATTATACGATATGTAAAAGAACATCACTCATTGTAAATCTCATTATTATAAAATATTAATATTCTTTATTATATAGAATTCACTTTGATTAAAAATTTTAAAAAATCATAAAAGAAGAATATAGTTCTAATTTTAAAATACTTATAAAAAAATTTCTAATTTTAAAATCTCTATCACTTAACAATCTAAAAAACCTCCATCAATTAATTTATTGGGTAATGATAGACTTACAATCCTTTTATTATTATTTTATTATTTTTAGTGTATTTTTTTAAAGTATTTTTTTAATATCTTTAATCATTAAAAAAATTTAAAAAGTATATAATTTTACTAATAGTCACTTTCTTAACTATTAAGTAAAAGAAAATTTTATAAAAACTAAAAAAATTAAAAACACTAGTAAAAGAGTACTAAAAAAATAGAAAAAAGCTTCTTTGCAGCTCTAGTTGACCAATGGTAAAAAAATAAAGAAGTCTAGGCTGCACGCCATAGTAGTCTTATCTAAAAAAAAAATAGGGTGGGGTTATTTGCCTCCTTATCTTTACTGTTCAGTGATTTTTTTCTTATTTTTTTTTATATTTTTTTAATATATTTAAAAAATAAAAAAAACACATCAATAGATTTAAAATCAATTCCCTAATTACTAAATAAATAAATAAATAAAATTGATCAAGCGGTTAAATAGAAATGTCAAAGAGGCAAAGTAGTGTTTTCAAAAAAAAAATAATAAAGTTACCATTATTCTTTCCTTTTTTACGAGGACAGCTGGCGTTGGAGTGCCCTCATCGCGAAATTGATTCCGCTTCTTTTTGGTGGGCCCGGACAGCTCAACGACCGTCTTTTATGGTATAAAAGTGGATTAAAAAAAAAAAAAAAGTACACATACGCAATTGCAAGCGTCAATTATTTAAAAAAAAATTATTATTAAAAAATTAATTTCCTTTTCAATGAATTATATATATTTTTTTTTTAAATAATTATACAACATTTACGTATATTATTGCAACTATCATTTCTTTAAAAAAAAATCGATTAATTCTCCCTCATCATCTATAAAAAGAGTAATTTTATCCATAATACTTTATGATATAAAAATTAAAAATAATTAATTAAAAAATAATATTTACAGTTATGACATGGATAAGTATCCTAAATTACTTTTAAAAAAAATAAATAAATATAAGATTTATATAAAAAAATTAATTTTTTAATAGTAAGTTCTACTCTTTTTTAAAATGAATGCGACATTACTCATAATTAAAAAGGCACAAATCGCTTCTAAAAAGAAAAATATTAAAAAATAATAAAACTAAAGAAATGAAACTAAAAAAACTCCTAATAAACAAAATAACATAAACATCAGAAATAAATAAAAATGAAAATTTCAGAAAAATAGAAAAACATTGAGAAAAAACCCTACAAGTACTACTATATCAAAAAATAAATTACACAAAAGTAATCCTACAAACTGACTTAACTTTATTTGATCTGTTAGATTTATTTTACAATAAAAATAACTTTGTAATCTGACGAACCACGTCAAACTATATCAATTTATGAGATTGTTTTTATGTAATCCATTAGTAATTAGAATATTTTTCTTTTTTTAGAAAGGGTTTAAATGAGAGACTCTTCGTTAATTAGTTTTACCTAAAATCATAAAAAGCTCCAAAGTCTATTTCAAATGAATATATATAGGCGTTGCGAGTTAGTATTTATCATGGACTTTTTTTTTTTTTTTGACAAAATGTTTATAATGGACATAAAATTGAATAATATTTTGTACAAGTTCCAACTATATAAACTTCTTCCATTAAAGAAAAAACTATACAAGCTTCTTGCAGTTTTTTTTTGGATCTCATCAGGAAAAAATCATTCTATTATTAAGTCACTGTATAAAATACATCATTCACATAATTTAAATAATAAGATTTGATTTATAAAATTTAAATTTTAAAATTTATCTTTCAAATCAAATTATATCACACAATCAGTCTATATAACAATACTTCCAAAATAAAAATAAATTTTTTTTTTTTTTTATTGGAACGCACTTTTTTACAAACATGACCAAAATTTACACACTGAAATTTATAGCATTACTCCATAAAATAAACCTCTTCGAACGTGCGAGAACAAGTTGTTCTTATTTGTCAAAAAGTACTGTTGTGCATTTGTTCGACTTTCGGTTATATTCGTGCTGACACTTGACAACTTTTCAACTTTCAACACCCATTTCTTGATCGAGATGGATTGATACATAAACTTTTATACAACATGTTTAATAAGCAATATATAAAGAAAATCTTTTAATTTGCTTAAAATAATTAAGTAAATAAAACATGGTGATAGGTTTGATCAGTTTTATTTGTTCCTGGGTAAGATAGTTCTTGAAACATATTTTTGTACTCTTTTTTTTTTTAATGCTTTGGACTGCATTTAGATGCTAATATGATTTCAGATAATCTAAGTTGATATGTAAATAGTAATATTTTGTGGGTTCTATTGAGATGTGTTTAAATATAAATAGATCGAGACATGTGTTGGTGTGTTTGGTTATTGAAATCAATTCAATTTATTTCAAACTAATCATTGATGGGATCCCATCACTTTTTTAAGTTAAGTTTCAATATATTTTATATATTTAAATACATATCTCAATCTATTTACATTCAAACATATCTTAATGAGATTCACAAAATATTATTATTTATAGATCAACTCAGACCATTTGAGATCATCTCAACATCTAAACACAACTTTAAAATAGATTTAACTTTTTAATGAGAAGTGAAAAAAATAATAGATGCTATCAATAATTAGATTGACATGAGTGTGTATTCCAAAAACATAACCTTAAACATAAATAAAGGAAATGGCGGAAAGTGATAGGGAAAACAATGGGAGACAGTGATCATGTTAGCCTAGTCGAATGGTGAGGAAAGCAGGCCATCTGCTGTAGGAGGCCTTCTACGCAGTCTGGCATCTCGCCCAGCTGTATTTAGGATACTTTTTGAACCTTTTGTTGGATGTTATGGGTAAAAGCATCTACAAAAGTGAGATTAAAGATATTTGCAATGCGTAGGGTCAGACCTATCGTTCTTTTCTAGTACTTATCACTGCCTAGGGATTATTGCCTTACTTCATGATGTTTAAACTGCCGAGCTAGTAATATCCGCACCTCTTGCTAGGAATGAAATCAATACAGAAAGAAAAAATCTATGGGATCTGAATTTGTGTCTCGAATTTGTGTTCTGAAATTTTTTTTTTATTTTAATATTTTTATTTAGTGATTAAGAAAATAATTTTTAATAATATTGTAAATTTTTTTTTAAAAAATTTTTTATGATGATTAAATTTTATGCCGAACCGCATAAATATGTATGTCTCTCTCATTTATATTTCTTATCATTTTTTATAAATAAAATTATGTCATATTAATATTATGGAATATTTATATTATATAAAAAATTCACTAGAATAACTATAAATATGGAGATTTGGATAGTAAATTGAGTTGAGATGAGATGAGAGTTGAAAGTTAAATAAAATATTATTATAATATAGTTTTTTAATATTATTTTTGTTTTAAAATTTAAAAAAGTTGAATTGATTATTATATTTTGTTTGAAAATTTGAAAAAGTTGTAATGATTATATGAGATAAGTTGAGATGGTTTTTTAATCCACACAAAGCCATCTATCTATTTATCTATCTATCCATCTCTTTTACTTTGAATCTTAAAATTCTGAGTGATTTAAATCCACACAAGAAGTCTCTTCTCTGTTTTGTAGAGTGAGTGGCAGTCTGTTTGATTAATGTTTTGGAACAAGAATAGTGGAGTTAGAGATGGATGATCTAGAGGATAAATGGTGTCGACTAAAGCTCACAAATGAGGAAACAAATATTTTGGAAGTAGGAGGAGATGGATTGAAAGAAACACATAGGAAAGGAGAACATAGTTTAGTGGGGAAATTGTGCATGGATCGAGTTATCAGGAAAGAGGTGCTTGCAGCGACAATGGCCAAGCTCTGGAGGATCAGCAAACCGGCAGTGTTCCAGGATTGTGGTCCTAATGTTCTAGGTAAAGTAAGTGAAGTGGTTGTACCAGAGGACAGGATTGGATGGGATAAGTTTTTGAGAATAAAAGTGGAACTGATGGTTTACAAGGCTTTAACTAGAGGACGCACTCTTCGTGTGAATGGTGAGAAGTTTGGATTCCGATCAAATATGAAAAACCCCCGATGTTGTGTGTTTGACTGTGGTTGTTTGGTACATGAAATTGGTGGGTGTCTAGTTGAGAAGTCAACAGAAGCCCAATAATTTGGAACATGGCTAAGAGCGGAAAGAACTATTATGAGAAGAAGCCAGGGATGAGCTCAGCTATTTGTGAAAAAGGGGTTCAAAGAGGGGTACAAGATACACAATGATGAAGTTAGTAGTTGGAGGGGCAACAATGGAAGTAAAGAGGGGTCGAAGAAGGTGAGCGAGACTAGAGAGGCAGCGGAAACCGGGAAAGATGGTTGGTTAGGCAATAATCCATGAACATTTTCGGATTTAGGTTTAGATAAATTTTGAATTTGTAGAAATTGGAAAGTCGTTGCATGAGAAGGAAGAGAGATTTGAGGCACGAAAGGAAGGGAGGGTTGAGTTTGAAAACATAGAGGAAGAGGAGGGAAATGTTTTGGGCTTGCGCCAGGATATAGAACAAGCCATTGTGGTGCAATCAGAATTAGTAAAACAAAATGGGCTGGAAGCACAAACAAGCCCAACCTATTTCAAAATAATGGAGGCAGCCACTGGTACCAGTTATGCTACGAGAGATATATACATAGTAAAAAATAAAGGTAAGTGGAAGATATGGGCCAGGGACAAAGGCATGCATTTATTACCAAGGAGTTTGGTGTCATCCAAGAAAATGAGTCTGATAGATGAGGATCATGAGATTGGGTATGTGGAGAACAGAAAGAAACTTAAGAGTGATGCTAACATGAAGGGGTAGGATGCAAATGATCAATTGGCGTAGGCTACTAGGCAGCTCTGCCAAGAGCCATGAAAATGCTTAATAGGAACTGTCGGGGGTTTGGGAACCCCCGAGCAATTCAAGACCTTCACTGGATTGTGAAGAATAAACGACCCGACTTAGTTCTAAGTCCAGCTCAAGGAAGTGGGATTGTTTAAAAAGGAAATTGAAGTTTGATGGATACTTGGTGGTGGGTCCAATGGAAGAAGTGGTGGACTTGCACTGTTGTGGAGACTAGACAATAGAATCCTATTCTTGAAATCATATCAGTGCTAGAATAAAGGAGGCTGAGGTAAGTGAAGAGTGGCAATTCACAGGATTCTATGGTCAGCTTGATGTTAGTAGAAGACAAGAAACGTGGGACTTATTAGCGGCCTTGAACCCTTATGATAATATGGCTTGGATGATTTGTGGTGATTTTAATGAAATTTTAACACATTATGAAAAAGTAGAGGCAGACCTTAAAGTGAGGCACAAATGAAGAGATTCAAGCAAGCTTTGGAGAAGGGCAAATTATTTCATTTAGGATGGAGAGGCTCAAAGTATACTTGAAGTAACAAGCATGCAAATGATACTTTTACCAAGAAAATATTGGATAAAGGAGTTGCAAATCGGGACTGGCTCAATATGTTCAAGGAATGTAAAGGTAAAAGTTCTAGTGGCAAGAAATTCAGATCACAGGCCCTTACTTTGTCCCACTAGCATGAGAGCTACAGGAGGAAAGGATATAGTTGTTCATTCAAATATGGGATGGCTTGGGGTTTAGATGAAGGCTGCAAGAAAATTATATATGAGGAGTGGATGAAAGATGAGGCACCTTTAGTAACTTTAAAGGATGTACAAGTGTACTTACAACAATGTAGATCACCATTAATACATGGCATAAGAATGAGTGTACTGATACAAAGAAGACCATAAAAGAAAAGGCTGGGCTATTAAGACAAGTACAAGATGAGGAAGGTCAACTCAATGTTGAGGCCATCATTAAATTACAAAAGGAGTTGGGCATTCTTCTGCAAAGGAGGATATGAAGTGGAGGCAAAGGGCTAAGAGGCATTAGTATTAGCATGGGGAGAGAAATGCATGTTTCTTTTATGCATGAGCCACCCAAAGAAGGAAGCATAATTTAATTAAAAGAATAAAAGATGCTGAGGGGATCTTAAGGTGTGAAAAGGGTGAGATAGGCTTTTAAGAATCATTTCGAGGTAATATATACTAGAATAGTATCACGTTCAACATAAATAGATGATTTCCTTCAGTGCATTGATTAAAGGATGACAGATGAGATGAACTTAGTTCTTGAGGCTCCTTTCACTGCTATGGAGATATCTGAAGCACTACCACAGATGAGCCCATTCGAACCACCAAGACTAGATGGTTTTGGTGATGGGTTCTATCAACAGCATTGGACTAATGTGGGGCCTAAGGTATGTAAGGCTATTCTTGATTTTCTAAATGGGGGAAGTATGCATTGTATGTTAAACCACACCAATATTACTCTAGTGCGTAAAATCTGTGCCCATGTGCCTGTAAATGACTATAGGCCTACCTCATTGTGTAATATAGTGTATAAACTAATTGCGAAAGCTTTAGTAAACAGGCTTAAGAAAGTCTTACCTTACATTATTTCTAGCAATCAAAGTACTTTTGTACCATGAAGATCTATAACAGATAATGTAATAGTGGCTTATGAACTTCTACATTCAATGAAGTCAAGGAAAAAAGGCAACACTGCAAATATGGCATTAAAGTTGGATATGTTAAAGGCATACAATATAATAGAATGACAGTTTTTACAAAATATGATGAGAATGATGGGGTTTATAGAAAAGTAGATTCGATTGGTGATGACCTGTGTGGAATCAGTCTCATACTCAAAAGTGGTGAATGGAAAGTCAGGAGACAGCTTCAAACCAACAAGAGGATTGAGGCAAAAGGACCCATTATCACCTTACCTTTTCATTTTGTGTGCTGAAGGACTGAGTTCTCTATCATATAAAGTTGAACAAAATGGAAAGATGGGTGGTGTGGCTGTTGCTAGAGGTGGTACAAAGGTCACATATTTCTTGTTTGCAGAAGACTGTGTGGTCTTTAGTAAAGCCAGTGTAGAGGATTGGATGACAATCCATGAGATTTTGCAAGTTTATGAAAGGGCATTTGGGTAGGTACCCAATAGACAGAAAACTTCTATTTTGTTTAGCTCAAACACTAGATATCTTGTAAAATAGGAAATGTTGCAAGAAGCTAGATCAGTTATTTGTGGGGATTATGGCAGGTACTTAGGTCTACCAACCATGATTGGTAGATTAAAGTATCAGTCTTTCTAGGGTATAAAAGAGAGGATATGGAGGAAGATCAATTGTTGGAAAAATATATTTCTATCCACGGCTAGGAAGGAGGTGTTGATAAAAGTTGTGTTAAAATCTATTCTCACTTACACAATGAATGCATTCTTGCTTCCAAAAAGATTGTGTCAGGAGATAAATGTTCTACTATCCAAATGAAAACTAGTAGCTAAAGTGTTTAATGAAAAGTATTACATGCATTCTCAATTTGTGGAAGCTAAGTTGAGAGGTAATCCCTCTTTTATGTGGAGAAGTTTGATGTCAGCACAGGTTTTGATAAAAGAAGGTATTGTATGGAGGGTTGGTAATGGTAAGAGTATATCTATATGGAAGCAAAAGTGGATACCTCAGACATTTTCTTTAAAAGTAAGGTCACTTGTTAAAATATTGAATGAAGACATAAAAGTGAGTGCTTTGGTGAATGTGGAGCTTAGGTGTTGGAATGAATAGTTGATACATGACATCTTTGATAGAAAGGAAGCCATCCAGATTTGTAGCATCCCACTAAACAGAAGAAGGGAAGAAGATAAGGCAATATGGGGACATACAAAAGATGGAAAGTTCACTATCAAAAGTGCTGTGATTTTTAAATACATTTGGTTTAGAAGACACAAATATCTCTTTGAGGAAAGATTTGATAGCCCGAGTAAAGTTATACAAAGTGCCTTATCTACCCTTAAAATGTTTTAATAATCTGAAGGGGGAACAAGGAGCAGCAAGTTAGAACTGGTCAAAGGAGGGATGAAGTCAAAAGGTTACCACCAACTGAAGGCTATACAAAGATCAACTTTGATACTGCTATGAATAGGGGTGGGCAGCGAGGCCCCGCACCTCGTTGCCCTGCCCCCGTTCACCATGCCCCACATGGTGGTGCGGGCAATCCCGCCCCGCAGGGCAAGACCCATTTTTTTAATATAAATATATATTTATATAGATTTATACTATTCATATTTATAAATATTTATTATTTTTACTATATATAAATATAGTAATATGTAATAAGTAGAACTTTTACTTAATACTTTGTGTAGATTGTAGTGCAGTAGAGTGGTCTTTTTATAGATTGCCTTCATAATACAAGTCTCACACTTAAGCAAAGTGTGACTCTTATATTTCCTTGACAGAATTATTACACTATAACTTACACAAAATATATACTAGCAAATTTAAATTCTAGTCATATTTACAAATTTAAATTTACAATTTGGGTCTAAAAATGTGTTTTTGATCAATTTAGACTCAGGAATCTAGTGGGCTGTAGTCCATTATTGAAGTGGACGGAGGGCGAGGTAGATTGGGAGTCCACCCCGCCCCCCGGCACTGGGATAGGGTACCCTGTCCCAGGGATGCGGGGGCTAGGGTGAAACACCCCCACCAGTCTATGTGGGGTAGGAGGAGGGGAGGGGGCTACCCCGCACCGTATGGTGCGGGTAGCACCCCCTAGCTATGAATAAGGAAAATTAGAAGATGGGCATAGGAGTAATAGCAAGAGACCCCAGAGGAGAGATTCTAATTGCTTTGTCTGCTGCAAAGGATTTCATTGGAGAACCTAACTTAGCATAAGCTTATGCATTATAAAGAGCCATCAAGTTATGCACTGAGCTAAATATTAAGAAAGTCATCTTTGAAGGTGATACTAGATAGAATTTAGATTAATTCTTATGGCTAATCCCAACAAATAATCAATACAGAGAAAACAAGATATTTGCCCAAAACACAAAGAAAACTATGAATAATATTGATTAATAGTAAAATTCAAAATTATTTTATGAAACCCACAAGCTGAATGGTGCAAACCCAAATTGATACGGGGTATCAATTATTTCCCCCAAAATCACTTCAGAATAATATCAATTATTTTCCCAAATCATATATATTTACGATGAAAAATGCTATTTGTAACCGGCTAGAGAAACCGCCAAGAAACCGCATCTAACGTGGCAGAAATGAAACGACCACGTTTTATTCAACTTGTCAAAACTCATGGTTTCTTCTTCATTTGTTAGACCCAAGAAGCCCCATCTCCACGAAGCCATAGAAGTCTTTGTCTTCTCCAAAGCTACTACCCCCTTCGACTTCTCCACAAATCCAACGAAGCCCCCTTTGTCTTCTCCACCCACATATGAAATCTACGAACCCAAAAACCCACATAACTCTACATCGAGCCCCTTCGTCATCTCTTCATCTTTCCAAGCACTCAGATCTAAAAGTGTCGAGGGAAGAAATACCAACACTTGGGTTGCACTAAAAGTGCCAAGGGGAAGACAGGTTATTGCATAGCACACGATGGTTGTAAGAGGTGCAAGATAGAAAACTGTCAAGTAAAGAAAAAAAAAAATTTTAAAAATTGTTAAGTAAAGAAGGATGATTAATTGCCAACAGATTATTGCCGAAGGAAAGATAGATGATTGCAAAGTCAGGCCTTTGCATTAGATATGGATGTGGTAAGAGGATTAAGATGGAAAATTGCAGTTGAATTGCTGAAGGACAGGCTAGTTTGTGCATCTTTCATGGTGACGGACAATGTTGCAAGTACCATGAATGTAAAAAGGGTGCGCAAGGGAGCACCATGTTCTGCAAGGCATATGGTGGAGGCAAGCGTTGCATATTTACTGGGTGCACCAAGGGTGCTGAAGGGAGCACGCCATTTCTACCAATTGCAAATTCCTCACGCCCAGTTTTTCCTGCAACAAGTCAAGCTTCGTCTAAAATCGAAACTTTTCCCTTTTCCCGTTTCATCTATTTTTTTTTAAATATATTGGTCAAGTCAGCAACAGTTCCCTCGCGGTTTCAATGCTCCGTTGCCTGTAGCATTGGTGATTTACGATATTAGTTATTCTCCCCTAAATCATATATTTATGCTAATTCTTGCATTGTTGGTAAATATTTAGTTTTAAGTTTGAAAATTATTCTGATTTCGATTTTGACTAAAATTTTGATAAGATTCTTGTTTATTTATGTATTTATTTCTCATATAATAATTTAGATTTTTTCATTTTTGAAAAAATTTTCATAATTTCTAATTTTGCAACTATTTTAGTCCAGCTTGTGGGTGTCATAAGATAATTTCAAATTTTACTATAAATCAATACTATTCAAAGTTTTCTCTGTGTTTTGAGTGAATCTCTTGTCTTTTTTATGTTGATTATCTAGTGCAACTAGCCTTCAGAATTAATCTCTATTCTATCTGGCATCAAAAGATGATGCGCAAAAACTAATAAAGGAAATAAAGAGTAGGGAGGTAACATATGCATGGATGGCACAATTGAAGGAAGATGTAAGACACAGTTTGGGCCAAAGACTAGAATAGGAAGTGAGATTTATCTATAGAAAAGGAAATAGCGTAGCTCATGAGCTAGCTAACAGGGCAGTACTACATGTGGATGGAGAGACTTGCTAGATTGAAGAGGGTCCAATTGAGATTAGTTCTATTGTAGAAAAAGAAATGCCTTGTAACTTATTTTTATATGATGAATGAAATGAGAAGAAGTATTTTGATGTTTAAAAAAAAAATCCACGGAAGGTTGCGGGACAGAGATTTGTCAATCAAACCTCCAAGAAGTGACATGAGATCCCTCTCCTTTGTTCGGCGTGGTGGGGCCTTGAGGTATGAGAGTGGGAATCTCTCTCCCTTCACCTCATCCCTATTCCCACGGCCCAAATAGCATAGGTTATCCTCCTTTACACCCTTGTGCCATATAGATGTGGCAATATGTGACACAATCCGTTAATCCAACACGAACATGGCACGATAAAAGTGGGTTAGGATTTAGCTTTAACAAGTTCTGGTCAAAACGGGTTGGCCTGTTAAGACACAATTGTTTAACAGATTGATAATGGGTCAACCCATTTTGACCCGTTATAACCCGTTAAGAAAGTTAAAGTTACAATTATACCCTTATACCTTAAAATATAATTGTTGAGATTTTAATTTCGATATTTTTATTGTTTAGATTATAATTTGGACTCACAGTTAGTTTTATATTTTTTATAGATATTGTGATTTTAATATTTATATAAGATTATGCTAAACTTAACTAGGTCAAATAATTTAATTTCGGGTCTGTTCAACCCATTTATATAAACAGGTCAAAACGGATTGACATGACACGACCCGTTATGTTAATAGATCGTGTTAGGGTTTGAGATTTTGACACGGTAAGCTTAACGGATCGGATTATGATTGATCCATATAATATAATATACATGAATTTACACGACACGAACACGATCCATTAACACGTTTTGACACCCCTAGTGCCATGTGACTATGGGAGCCCCTTTTTTTTCGTGTTTTTGGAATTCTTCTCCTTTTCTTAATGATATTTTTCTCCCTAGCACTTTAAGAGTTGTTCTTTGTGTCGCGTGAAACTAAAAACATGACAGAGCCGATGTTTAGGCATCAAACAGAAAATTAGACAGAATAACCAACTTGGGAAGATGCTAATAATTGTTTATTCATGTCTTTCTCCCCATGACATTAGATAATCGTTTAACTTCTCCAGAATCAATACATGACGCTTTTTTCGTGTATTTTTTAATCTTCTTAAATATTTTAAAAAAATTCACAACATCGTTACTTTCTTAATCATTTAGAAGGATCCCTAGCATTTTCCCTTTTAGTTTTCCTAACTAATCTCTTTCCATTTTATTGATTCATGCCTTTCTAGTGTTGTAACCAAAGGCGTCATAATTATTGTTAAATTTTAGAGAAAGGCAGAAAGCTAAAAGAGATTATAAATTATTACACTTGATGAATATAGTTATTTTAACATAGTATATAAAAAGGGTTCTTGGTTGCTTTCTATATCCAAGTAAAGTTACTTAGATTTTTCATGACTGGCGTACAAAAATAAGAAGAACAAGTGAATAGAACTTAAAAGATCAAGATGCTCAGCCATATTTTGGAGATCAAGGTGTTAAGTAAAGTTCTCTTAAAAGTTTATATTTAGAATAATACTACATACAGTCATATAGTTATAAAGTACGTCAACGCTGTGCAATCTCTTTAAAAAAAAGTGGAGTCAACTGTTAAAAAATTAATTTATTTTCATATGAGTCATATTTATTCATTTTTTTCAAAGTGATTGCACGGCGCTTATACACTCACGACTATAACTATCATTTCTCTTATATTTATTGTGTAATGGCTCATGATATGTCCTCGAGAATTCTCCCTATCCCTTTAAGTCTTTGAAGTCTCTAATTACTGCATTGAATGATGTGTTTTTAAGCTATGTTTAAATGTTGAGATGATCTCAAATGGTTTAAGTTGATCTGTAAATAATAATATTTTGTAAATTATTTTAATGTAAATATGTTAAGATTGTTTTTTAAATTTATGAAGTTTAACATTTTTATAGAAAGTTTCAAAAAGTAATAAGTTTTATTAATAATTAGTTTGCGATGAATTGAATTATGCTTACCAACTAAACACAGCTTTATCCTCTCTAAGTTAAATAATTTTTGCCGTTCAATCTGTATTTACTGTGTCGTTGCATTGAATGCTTCACCATATAGTTTCATCGTGATAAATGTTTTGACTTAATCTCATTTTGCAGTGAACATCGTCTCGTTTCCCAACATCAATACTCACGGCGCGAGGACGGTTTTCTGGGCCGTTTATCGTGTAGTTGGGCCTTAAACCTTTCGGGCTCACAAAGCCCACTTACCCAACACTTTTTATTGAAGAACATGACCTATTCCTCGGCTACAACTTATTATTTATTTGTTTGTTTATTTATGTTGGGAATTTGGACCTTCCAAATTCACCCTTAGGATCCACCCTTTGTAAAAATATCAAGATAAATAGATAAATAATAACAACATAAGAATTTAAGTAAAAAACTCTCAAAACACAGGAGAAAAACTACCAGACCCAAAAAAGAAAATCTATTATGTGAAAAATTGTTACAATCATACCATTTTTCTCCTTATCCCAAGGACACCCACATAGCTTCTCCACTAGCAAAACTTTAACTCTCACCTCTTAACTTCTTACAAAAAAAGGCAACAGATGAATTTTATTAGAGTGACAAGTTACTAGCTAATTAGCTTATGACTTATGGTGCACTTAACTAAGGAGGCTAACCCTTCTTTTATAGGCCTTTGGCCTTGCTCAGCCTCGTTCATTCCCCACCAATGTGGGACTATCTAAGGAGCAAAAACCCAACAATTTATTAATATAGTTTGGCCATATCATTCTTGAAAATTTTTCCAAGCCTTTAATAGTTTTGGGTTGGTAGGGAGTCTGCTTTGTTGCAACAAATATGACCTCAACCTAATATATGCTCCTAAGAATTTGGGCTAGGATTGGCATCGGGCTGGCTGTGTATGTCTAAATTCAGCCCAGACTATGGGCTTCAAAAAGCAAGTCCAACTTAGCGGAATTCGCTAGAATATGAACTTGGGAGGGCATTGGGTTGGATTTTGAGGTATGATTTCAGTGACCCTACCGAAAGCTTAATCTAAATATGCCTAAATCACACGTTAACAGTTCATATTGCCTGTGTTAGCTACACTAGCAAGCTTAATCTTAGTTTTCCGTGCAACAATTCTATTACAAGCTTACCTATATTGACGCATCAAAATACATTATCTATATTGAAACGTAACAAAACAGTTATTATAAATAAAAAAAAAAAAAAAAAAATGTAAACTCGTTCTATTGACATGGTCCAACAGTAAAAAAAATGATTTATATAGATTTAAAATGTGCAAGCCTCGTATATATTTTTTTTTTTCAAATTACGTGGAAAAACTTGCATGACCTAGACTTGTATCTCAAGCGGATTTGCAGGGATAATATCACAGCTCTATTTCATGAATAAGTGTTGACGGTATGGAAAGCATCATCCTGCAATTTAGCAAATGTCGGACCCAAAACAAAGCAAAAACAGCAGCAAAACAGATAGCTTGTCAATTACAGATCTGGAAAACAGGTGCAGACTTCACTTTGGAATAGACATTTATAATTAGACCCGAGGTGCACAGACCGACATTAGGTCTAAGACCACCTCGTTCTGCGGCTGGGTCCATTGAACTGATCATTTTAAAGATTTATCAGAAGAAATGGGTGCTATGGTAAGTAACATATAAGAGTTCGATCAGTACTGTTGACATGTGTCAGTCTAATCATTGTCCATTTTATAAAAAAAAAAGATTGTAATCAGCCTGGGAATATATTCTTGTCACATTCTTTTTTACAGAACAAACAAAGCCATCGCAATATTTGAGTGAGTACACCAAGTTAGACAAACAGAAGTTAGCTAGCTAGCTAGGTCCGAGCTACTTTCTCAAACCCAATTTGCATATATATATATAAATATTAGTCCCAAAAGATCAAAACCCTGTTTACAAAACAGTTCCATGATCAGCTTGTTGTAGTTTTCAAGCATAAGCTTGTGTTAGAAAATATAATATAAATAACTGAACGCATTAGTGTCTATCATATATCTTCAAGTTTTAGAATAATTGGTCATGATTTAACATGCATAGTATCATCATAACAGTAGTCCTGAGTTCGAATTCTAACTCATACACTTTAAAATAAGAGCTAAACTATATATCAGCCGCACACAATACACACTTCCTATGTGGCAGATTTTTTTCTTTTTTTTTTAAACAAAACGTGAGTTTTGTTATGTGTGAAAAGTTGGGTGTGTGATATGTGTGATGGGCAACCGGCAGATGCAAAGATTTATTCTTAAAATAAAGGCTTATAAGATATGGGCATTTAATCATTTAATGAATAGGACTCTTATATCTGGTTTAAGTAGGGGCCGTATACGTACTCATGATATCATGTTTTGGGGTACTGCTTGTTTGGGAGGGAGGGTTAATGTAATAGATCTGGCCTTAACGATTATAATTTCATATATGCTTTTATTAAGCTGCAAGGAATCTTGGCCCACCATGGAACAGTTGATGTAAATTACCCAAATGACAAAGTGAACAATCCTTCAGAATCAAGAAAATCTGCATTCTCATGGAGGTTTTTGCATATATATGACATGCACATCGCTTTCCGCCATCTATGATCTTGATTGCAACCGTATATACATATAGATGTGAAAAAGAAATGGTTGCATGGGAACACACAGATGATTCTTCGAGGGGATAAGATGATGTCGGCCCAACTCATGATGATGGTGATGGAGAACAGTAATACAACTATCTAGCTAGCTGCTAGCTCACCATTCTAAGGAAAAACTAACTTGCCTGGAAACAATGGCCAGAATTTGGAATAATATCTTATTAAGGAAACAAGCTCCAATTATTTTATCGATCGTAATTTATAAATTAAGGAGCTTTTGGGTCCCCCCCCCCAAAAAAAAAAAAAGAGACTTAAATCCTAAGCAACAAATTATATAGTATTATTTGAAGTTACAGCGCGCTTGCTTCATTTGGATTCAAAAAACATTTCAACTCATCTAATCATTACAATTTTTTCAAATTTTTAAATAAAATATTAAAAAAATTCAACTTTTTCAAATCTCAAGACGAAAATAATATTCTAACAATATTTTATTCAACTTATGACTATCCAAACCTCCACTTAATCTTAAAATTAAATATGGTATAGTGAACAAGAAAAGCATGATACATCTATTTGGTTAGAGGAGCTAGCTAGCTATTCCCCTTGATTCCCTGATAAAGCTAGATATAATTTTAAAGTCATGTAACTTACCCCATACGCGTCCATTCCTTAGCTAATGACATATATGCAAAGTTTTTGGAATTATTTAAGACAATAAGTAATTTGAAAAATTATATATTACCTAGTCATGAATATCACATTAATCATGCATGCATATAAAGTACTAGATTTTAATTCGTGTGGGCTATTGGAATTTCTAGAAGGGTAGAAAAAGCACCAAAATGCACGATTTATTCGTACTGAAGATTACAAGCTAGCTGTCACGTTTAGGGTGGACGACAATTTTGACGTTCATAATTGATTGCAATCTTCTTCTTTTTTCTACAGTAATATATGGGACGTTTTAATTAGAGTTCTTTAAAAAAATTATGCTTTATCAATTAGTACAAATATTGAACAAAATCACAAATATATATATATATTCGTCTGATCATGCATCTAGATAGATTGCTAGCTAGCTAGGTGGATTTTTCGCGTATAAATGTGTTTTCCCTAATGATTTTTAATGAGAGATGATCAAAGATTCAAAAGTGATCATGCTATTTGAGAGAGATATTGCACTTTATCCTTTTTCACTAATTTTATTACTTTATGCTATGCTATGCGAATCTGCCCGGTCCCTGATCGGCACGATATTGTAGGCCGGCCAGGATGCTAGAACGACGTGATATATGGTCCTTATCCTTAATTGGGTTTTGCTTTTCTTTTTTTTTTTTTTCTTAAAAGCGTAGGGCTCCTTAATTTTATGAAGAAAAATGCTACTCTTACTACTTATTCTTACAGTTGTGATTTTTTATTTTATTTTTTAATAGTGATTAAGAAAGTATTTTTTAATAATATTCTGATTTTTTTATTTTTTTTAAAATATTTAAATTAAGAAAAATTCTATATGCCATGCATATTACTATTTCACTTTCATCCTATTATGTCAGATGCGGCACATTTATTAAAATTGAATGATTATTTATTTAATAATTTTTTAACATTTAATGGTGATAAATATGTCGCATCTTATATAGTGATCAGATAAAAATGGAATGGAAGTGTGGTATATAACATTACTCTTAAATTAATATATTCACAAAAACATGAGGCTGACTATCAACTAGAAAACATAACAAAAGCATAAAATGAAGGACATTATATATACGGGCACAAAAGTGCGAGGCCCCTCATCATCATGCATGGCCCCTCATCAGATCATGAGATCATGACACGCGACATATGATCATAAAACTCAGAAGGAGCTAATTGATCACAACTAATGCTAATTCCTTGACAACTCCAAATTATTATTTGAATTCATGCTCAGCCTACGTCATGATGATCAATTATTTAATTGAAATTCTCCGGTACTTACAAATAATAACAATAATAATAAAATCCGCAAATTCATGTTAATGTTTCCAGCTGTAAATGGATCTGGTAAATTAAATATTGTCATAATGTTTATATTCTATATGAAAAATGTAGGTTAAGATTGTAACATAATCATTACTACCGAGTTAAGAGTCAGGAATTTGAATTTCAATTGAATGATAATTATGTTATATGTGGTAACGCATTCACACGTGAACAGGATATATATATACATATTATATATAATGGGCACAAAAAGACATTGAACTTTCAACAAGATTATTGGATAAAGTTGCAAGAATTATCATGTGGATTAGCTCCAGTTTTGGTGCTGCATGAGCATGAACTTAGGGTTTTAAGTATGCTAGAACCCTAGGAAATTTTCCACCGCAAAATGTGGTTTAGGTGTGCCATAAGTTAATGTTATTAATGGTATTGATCATGAAAAGTCTTACCCCAAGCATGCAAGTTAATTAATTAAAAGCGCATGCAGTAGTACTGTCGGCGAAAATTAACAAAAAGAATCATGAAAAGCTTTAATCAATATAATAGAAGAAGTAAATACGTACAAAAATTCTTGCTGGAATTTTAGAAGAGAGCTGAGTCACGTCACGTGTCTATTTTGAGATGCGTAAAAAGTTTGGTGTTCGTTTCCCAAATAAATACAACAAAATCATCAGCCTAGTCTGCATCCAGACATGATGATTACAAAAGGTTTGGGAGTATCTTCAAGACAGTACTTCCATTTGCCAAGAGATGATTACCGATGGATGATCACTATACTAGCATTGCAATGAACTTGTCTTGTGACTTATAATATCATGAAAGAATAAAAATGTTGAGGGCATTGACTTTTCTTAAAATATATATATATATATATATATATATATCGATGTTATCGATGCTAGTGATCATGATACTCATGAGCATGCATGCACTAGCTATAGCAATCTCGTAACGAAACGTAGCCCGCGGCCATATATATATATATATATATATGCTGCATTCATCTTGACTTCGATTGAAAGTCATTTAATTATTACTGATCACTACTTTCCCAGCTTTATCAATCACCTTAATGATTATATCCTATGAATGTTTCACACACAATATTCTTCTCATCATTACTCAGCATATGCATTTTAGATTCTGGTGCTTCTGGAAAAATTTCATCAAAAACTTCATCTATACTTGTGTTTGTGTGTGATTGGCCAATTTTTTGCTTAATTTGGTCAGATGCATGCTGCATGCAGCCAATGCTGGGTAATTCGAAAAAGAGATATATATAGACCTGTTTTTATGGATCATATATAGCTTTTGATAATAAGTATTACTTTGCTAGCTAGGACCTTAATTCAACAGAAAGTTTGATCTTATCATCATGACCTGCAGCATGCTTTTGAACTACATGCATGATGACCAACTACGTACGCACGCTTATATAGTTGCTAATTAGTGTTCTTATCCATTATAAAACTCAATATATATAACAAGATACACCATTAATATATATATATTTATATGTAAAAGTTATTGACTATGCATGAGTAAAAATAATTACTAGAGTTCATAGTACGTAGTTCAGATCATTCTCGTTCATCATGCATTAGGTCATGTTGATGTTGCTCATGCATCTAGTTAATTAGTTATAAAATGAACCGTACGTTTTGAGTTGATACGTAGTACTGATCTGCTTGTTCTACAAAGAAGTCTTATTAAAAAAGACTTAAAAATTAATATATATTGATATAATACGTTAAATTGTGATTTGTAAAATAGATTTGACAAATCACATGAATCAGTTGTGTTAATTTGTATTTAACTAGTTTTATAAACATTTTTGTAACCGAGCCCTTTCTCGGAATTAATGAAATACGTTTCGCTATCCCTAGGAATTAGAAAAGGAAGAAATTAGGAAAGAAATATTCTATATACCATATTGTCATCTCATTTTCATCCTACTCAATAAAATGTGGTACATTTATCACTATTAAATGATTATTTATTGCATGCTATTTTATCATCTAATGATAATGAATGTGACACATATTATTTAATATGATCAAAATAGAATGGGAGTGTGATGTATAACATTCTTTAAAGAAAAATTATATTTTGCATTTTTGAATTACTATTATCATTCTTTCAAATGCACCTAAATTTATAGGACAGCTTGGCAACTTTTGTATACATGGCAATTAATATCTAGTCATCATGATTGGACCATTTGGTTTAAGAATTAGATCTTGATCGATTAATATGTAAATTGGCGAAGTTTATAATCTAAAATAAACAAATAAAATAAAATTATTGGAGTAGAAAATCATGCTGTGTCCAAACTAGATGTACGTGACAATTTATAAAGCAAGTGTGTATATAGATCAGTCGTATACATCCGACAATAAAAAGAGCATCCTAAAATCTAATTAAGGAGTAACATAACAATCTTGCTGCAAGTTGCATAAACTAATCGAATGTCTGTCAAACCAATCATTAATATGAATTACTATTTTTTTAATTTTTGAATAAAAATTAAATCCATCTCAACATATTTCATACATTCAAATATATATATATATATATATCTTCATCTATTTACATTAAAATTTACAAAACACGACCAGATTTTTACCTCTAACATAAAGTGTCAATCAAAACAAAAGGAGCAACATAAATAAATAATTTATAATAAGGTCATGGACTTTCAGTTCACATGATGTTACATGGACCTACCACCTACGTACGTAGGTACGTACGTACAAATTATCAAAATCAAATGCGTTGTCAGTACGTTGATTTAGGTGCCCTGCAGTGTAACGGCCCATCTGCCGGTTGATTCATTATATATTACATATACAATATATATATATATTTATAGATCATGTTCCCTGAGTTCATGAGTTATGATGATGGACCTGACATTTCCTAAAGTTTAAAACCCTACATATTATTGGCTTCTTGTCCCATCTGAATTGCATATCGACCACGAAACCTTTGATTCAATTCAATGACTTTATTGCACCAAAATGTCTGATCTAACAACTTATCTACTCGGAACCAACTAACCACAAATTTTTAGAATCCTACTTAAAACCCTACATATCATTTATATATATATATATATTTATATATATATATTGATTCCATGAGTACATTGATCTCTATGATCGGTTCTTCCCATTACGCATATATTTTTTATTTAAAAAATAATATTTATAATTATAAACTGTGCAAACGTTGTACTTCTTTTAAAAAAATATGAAATTTATAGAAAAAAATTAGTTTTTAATAATAAATCTTATTCTCTTTTAAAATAAATGCGGGACATTTACACAATATATGAGTATATCTTGCGCTCATTAATTTTAGGTACAAGAGTACTTGGAAAACATAGGATCTATATCAGTAGAGTTATTGAATTCATGAACAGTTGTAACTAGAATTAATTTCCAAGTAATTAATGCTTGAGGGGATGAAACTTTTGTGTTTTGGTCCGGAATTAGTTATGATATAGAGTAGGAGAACAAGTTTACAATTAATTATACGATTTAGGTATGGTTTGAATATTAAGATAAGACGGTATAATTTTAGATAAAAATTAAATAAAATATTATTAAAATAATAATTCTTAATATTATTATTATTTTGAGATTTAAAAAAATTAAATTATTTATTATATTTTATATAAAAATTTTTAAAAATTATTTAAATTTATTATTATATATTATAACGAGATGACACTCTTTATATTCAAATCCGTCTTAACATTAGCGGATTCTCTTTTCTTTACTTTTCTTTTGTTTTCTGTTTTTTTTTTTCTTTTTTCTTTTTTCTTTTTTCTTTCTTGTTTGGATGGTTTTGCACCTTGTTTTCTTGTGCTGAAATGACCCATGAGAGACGTCAAGACCTCTTTCTTTTCTCTGCAGAACCAACAGCGACGTACCCTTTAATTACTGACGTTGGTGGTAGAGTACCTAAGCACATTTATCATCTCCACTCGCAGCCAAGGGCGAGGGCTATTGGAATATGGAACCAAGTGCAAAACTTATCAGGGACCAACGCGGTGGCTCAATAGGTCTGTGACATTACTCGAGTTATTCGACATGTAGTAAGTTTTTGTTTCAATTTAGATATTAATTACTTTATTTTATTAATTAGTATTAGTCATCTAAAAATTTATTGAATCTCGTGATGGATTGAAATCTAAGTTATAACTCAAACTCGATTTAAGGGAATGTAAGAAGCTTCCCACCATCTATGTTCCTCGTCTGATTTTCAATTTGTAAGATGCTGCTAGGGGTGCAAACAGGCCAGTCTGACGATAGATCGAATATTTTCAATCCATCATTTTTTTCAGATCGGACTAGACCGAATATCCATTGGGATCAGACCAGACCAGTAGCAATCGGTCTGACTTTTTTTTTTCTTTTTTTAAATCAATTAATAAAAAAATTATTTATAATACCAAATTAAACTAAGTGACTTATTAATGTGGATTATGTAACAAACTCAATAAAAAAATATTTTATATGGTCAATAATAATAAATTAAATGAAAATCACATTATTAATGATGTTAATTATTACTTTATTACTAACTTAAAGTATGTTAACACATAATGAGCCATATACAATTTTTAACATTTTGTATATGAAACAACAAGCATAAATAATTTAATTATCCATACATATTACATTCATAATTGAGAAAGATACATACTTAACATATTATTATAAATAAGCATAAAATATTTAATTATACATACTATTATAAATTTATAAATTATACATATATTATAATTTATACTATAACTCTTTATACTTAATAGTATTAGCAATATATTGATACATTGATACTAAATATATATAGTTATAGACTAATAGTGATTAGTTATTATGAATCATGAGTAATATAACTATATAATAGTATTAGTATTAAGTATTAGACTATTAGTAATATAGCATAGCTATATATTAGTAATATTAGTATAAGTATAACTGTATAACTATAGTTTATACTTAATTATAATATAGTATAATTATATATTAGTTAGTGATAGGATTAGGTTAGATGAAAATTATATAATTAATTATATATATAAATTATAATATTTTTTTTTATTTACATTCGGTCAGGTCCGGTTCAGAAAATCCTTGGACCGTGGACCGGACCGAATGAACTTAGTCCTATAAAATTCGGACAGTGGACTAGACCGAATGAACTCGGTCCGGTCCAGACCGAATTAGCCAGTCCAGTTGACTTTTTCAATCCAGACCGCCCGATGATCACCCCTAAATGCTACTATAGTCATGTTTCAGGTTGGAAAGTCCCTTATTTGCTCCCTCCTACCATTTTTATTAAGCAAAAAAAAAAAAAAAAAACAAATGCAATGCCTAGCAAGCTTGTTCTGACCCAATTTGGATAGTGAAAGTATTTTTTCTTATCTCATCTTATTATTACAATTTTTTCAAATTTCCACACAAAATATAATAAACTATTCAACTTTTTCAAATTTCAAAATAATAATAATATTAAAAAATATTATTCTAATAATATTTTATTCAATTTTCATCTAAACAATCTCATCTCATCTCATTATCCAAACTGCACATCATCAGTAATCCTAAGGCAAATGCGTGTGACTTGAACCACTAGTCAACCAGTGGGCGCCATTCCTGTGGTGGAGGGAAATTAGAGGCATCTTCTTTTACCCTATGTCAACTCATCGACCTTGCTGTTATTTTCTAAGCTCCTTATATTAGAATATAAATCAAAGGATTAAAGATACATCTTTCCATAAGTTTAAATTTTAAAATTATTAAATTTTAAAAATAAGTGATGATTTAACTCCTTAATTTCACACAATACCACTTACTTTATGATCTATTACCGTTATTAAAAAATTAAAGATCAATACTTTTATACTAGTTGACATAGTTATTAATTTTCACATCAATAATATATTTAGTATGTCAAAAAATAAACTTGTAAATATATTCTTTCTAATAAGAAAAATGTAAGTCTATGCTCTATATATATCATTCTCACCCAACAACATCTTATCCATTAATCTCATAAGATCAGAGTAATATTTCAAGCAAAAATTACATTATCTTTTTGGAGTGACTGTGTCCTCACAGCAGCTCATATTATCAATAGGATTCCTACCCCTCTTCTTAAAAATAAAACTTCCTATGATAAGATGAGAATTTTTTAAAATTTTGTGAATAGTGTTAAGATGAAAGTTTAAAATATTATTTTTTAATATTATTATTGTTTTGGGATTTGAAAAAGTTGAATTGTTTATTATATTTTATATGGAGATTTGAAAAAGATGTAATGATGAGATGAGATGAGATAGAGATGAGAAATCTTTCTCATCTCTCCCCCCAAACATAACCTTAGGGTGCGTTTGGATCCCAAACTCATCCCAACTCATCTCAACTCATCTCAATTCATCATTACACATTTTTCAAATTCCAATACAAAATATAATAAACAATTCAACTTTTTCAAATTTCAAAATAACTTTAATATTAAACAATAATATTCTAACAATATTTTATCATCTCAATTCAACTCAACTCAACTCATTTCAACATCCAAACCCACCTTAATCTAACCATTAAGCCTTATATATATATATGCATGGGATCAGACGAACTATATATTTAATACTATTTTTTAATTTAATTATCCGCTATAAATATATATATATATATTAATTGGGGGGGGGGGGCGTTTGATGATCTGCTAATTGAGTCCCTCGATCGCCACTCCAATTAATTCTAATAAATTGGTAATTTCCAATTACATGCAAGTGTCTTTTTCTTGTGCAGAGAAAGAGGCATGCAAGAATAATCATGTGAAAGAGCTAGCTAGCGTAGATATACAACAAGCTGAGCTCAATGATGCAGATCAGCAGATCAAATTGAATATCTGACGAATCATGTAGTTCTCAATGCACGTAAATAAACAGTAGAAGTCATGAGGTGTACTGTCCCACGATGACGATCGAATCAACTCCCCTCATGCAAAAGGCAACTCTCAACAGTACTGAACAAAAACAATAATCCAAGTAGGTCCTAGTAAATTAAAACCATACAAATTAAAAAGCAAACAAAAGCGGTTTTGGCTTTGGTTTTCTGGAGAGAATTAGATGATGATCAGCTATATATATAGCTGCTAGGATCGATGATCATAATATTGTGGGCGCTAACTGCCTATTGGATTCATATATATGCAATGCAAATGAAAAATAATACCACATATATAGATATATAGAATAGTACTTAATTATTGCTAGAAACAGACAAATAAACAACACATGCAAGAGTGTACGAATACCACGCTTGTTTGGTTTTATTTATGTAAGATCATCTACTTCTCACATATATATATATATGATCGCCGTGGTTTTATATATATATATATCGATCGCCGTGGTTTTTTAGACATCATCTAAATCTCGTTTGGATAATAAAAGTGTTTTATTTCATCTCATTATTACAATTTAAATATATATACCTTGGTTTTTAATTCAGACGTCATCTTAATTGTAGGTCTATTATCTAGCGTGTTCTTAATTCGTCTCGTACGTACGTGGTGATCCATAGCTTGCCGCAAACTAGGCTTCCTTAGGTGAGCAATGCTAAGCTACCCATGCATGCATGCGTGCATATGATCTGCATGAGAGTACTCCTGATCCTGATCAAATATATATTAATATTGTTTCTAGGAATTTCGTGTTCTAACACAATTATATTAATTTGATTTTCTTCGACCATAAGTACTTCGATTTTAAGTTTTTACGGTTATCCGTATATAAAACCTTCACAAAATAATAATAATAATAATAATAATTTCTAAGAGTGTTTATCATTCCATAATAAAAGTAATTAATGATCATAACTGGTAAGAAGAATCTTTTTGCTACCATGAGAGGGTACGTAACTAAAAGTTCTGCTATATACAATTACTGCATGCGTACTTTTTATACACTCTACTAATGTGATTAGCTAAATAAGTTATTTTATATTAAAAAAAACCGACGCAGTCAATCACATTAGTAGAATACACAAAGAATACGTAAAAGTGACTACAAATAGAATTTTTGCATAATTAATTAGCAAACTTGTGTGAGCATCCATGTGTCGCTCGATGAAATATCAATTATGTTCTAATTACTGTATACATGTCGTTGGATGGTGATAATAGAGAAGAAGAGTAGTGTTATATGTATTTATAATTTTACTTATAATTTTATGTATAAGACCCATGTGATTTTTTTTAATTCAAATTTTGAATTTTAAATTTTATTATTTTCAAGATATCAATAACTGATATGTCAATACGTATTGTTATATAAGTAAGTAAAAATTATAAGCACAAATAGCATTTTCCGAAAAAAAAAAAAAAAGTATATATAGAGTTGTCGCCCAATATTTTCATATATTTGAACCTTTGTCTTTAAGGAAATAAACCATCAAAATAATCAAAAAATCTTTACAATCTCCTACTATTTACCCACAGTACTCCACACTTCATATTTTTTTGCTTTTATCAAATATTTTTTATATGAATAGTGAATAGAAAATTTGAAATAGTTTAAAAAGAATAAAATAAAAAAAATAAAAATATTAAAAAATTTAAAATTTTATAAAAATGTGAAGTGTGGAGTGTGGTGGAAGTTGTGTAGCAAATCTCCAAAAGAATTCCCCCCATTTCTAGCTACGCACACCAAGTACTATTCATGTAGGGTTGCTCGATATAATATCATTCCTGGCCTACTTTCTAACTCGGGACAATGTTCTCTGAATTGATTAGGAAAGGAAAAAATAAGAAAAGATCAAGAAATTAAAGGTCCTCATAATATCTGTAAAATAGTTTGAGAAAATCAAGTCTCTATAAAAAAAAATAGAAAATCAATTGAGGAAATCATGTAAAACGTTAACCTTTTTTTTTTCGAAAATGATGCTGCAATATTTACAATATGCACTCTGCCCCTCTCTCACACAATTATTAGTGATCTAATATATATATTTTAAGGCTACTAATTAATATGTCACACACCATGCACGCAAATACACAACTTATAATTTTGACTAGGAATTTCCAAGAAAATCTCCATCGATCCAAAGAATATTCTTTGGTAGGGCCGGGAAAAAATTACAAAGTGCAATTGTAATAGCGTGAGTTCATATAATACATTAAATCTATTTTACAATAAAAGTAATTTTACAATCTAACATATCACATCAATTTCTGAGTTTACTAATTTTGTGAGATCTTTTTATGTCTAAAGCATTTCTCTTGTAGTAATTAAGACAATGTGGTAGTACTCCCTAGCTAGCTATTATCTTCATTATTAATTCAACTTTTTTCGATATGTATGTAGTGGCTAGCTATATATAAACTATATATGGTTTTTAATTTTCCCATTACGAGTTATTAATGGATAGTAATGGCTTAATTAATTTTGGTACAACAACTTTTTTGTATGAATTAGATGCTTTGCTTAGACGACAAAGAAATTTGAGGCGCATGCAGCAGCTAGCACTCTCAAACAAATCTAACCAACCTTTATAGACCTTAGACCTGCATATATGACGTTAAGCTTTTGAAATATATCAAAACTTCTTGTTTAAGTACTGATGTTTTGGAATTTTGTCAATATATATATAAATTATGAAAAATTTCTATTTTCCATATATAATTATTTAGTCTGATGATCGAATTGCATCAATAATTTAAACTTACTTTCGGGTCATTTTATTTTGGAGATAAGTTCTTTCACTACAAAGAAAAACTTATATTATAATCAGTTATTTGCTACGAAAATTATCATTTCCTATCAAATATGAACATGGCAAATTATAACTTGTCACAAATAATTATTTTTCTTATAATAAGCTTATGTATATCTCACTATTTTCCATCACATATACATGCACATGTTTAATTTCAAGAAAACGTTTTACATTTTTGAACTTTTTATAGATATGATCACATGATGATCATGATCATTCCCATGCAACTTAAGTTATTTCTCTAGAGTCAAGGACCAGATTAAATTCAAATATATTTATGATGGCAAGAAATTAAGATAATGTTCTCTAATTTGCATATTAAATTGGCGTAAATAAAAATATTATTGCTCCTTTTTCTATTATGGTAACAAAATATATAAACTATAATTAAATACCATGTATATATCATTAGTTTTAGGGGGGGGAAAAGGTATAAACTTATCACCAAAGTACTGAAGTAGTTTTCGATAATGCATGCATGATGATGCATGACATCCATATTAATTATATGCATGAACAGCATGATCTAGTATATCTTAGAGATCTAGAGACTGAATGAAAAATTATATTTGGCCAGAAAAAGAATGAAGAGAGATATATTTAATTTTAAAGGCCGTATATATTGGTTTGCTCAAACACATTGGCATATGACTTGTCTGACACCAATCACCTGGTGATTATGTTCACGTGGTTGTGGGTCAAAGCCTCTGTCCTCACACTCTCGGCCTTGAGATGTGTGTTTGGCTTGATTTGCTAGGGTGAAGTCCTGATCATTATTTAATTTGGTGCTAACTAAAAGAAGTAAAAGGAAAAAAGAAAGAACAGAGAGAGAGAGAGAGAGAGAGAGAGTAATAATTTTTCTTCTTTATGTTTTACAAATCTGAAGGAAAAGACCAAAAGCTAATTGAAGTTCACATTTTGATGTAGTGTGGGCAAATCATTTTGCAATTATCACTCATTTTAGATAACCGGTAGGCGAATAGTTTAATCATCCACAGTAATCATGTTCTGATCATATTTCTTTTTAAATCAAGAAATAACTAAAGTGATTGACAATCCAAAATTATAAATAATATAAAAGTACCGAAATTAAAATATAAATTATAAATAAACAAAAAAGGATACACATTGAATATTGGAGATCACTTAGATACTGCCAAAACAAATGAATTTCTAAACCCCTAAAATTCCAAATAAAACAACTTTCCCAAATTCCAAATATATATATATTTATACATTCGGGCTTATATATATACTAATAAACTGAGATAAAGTACGACAATTACTAATTATTAGAGCTTACTATTTATGTTGTTTAACTCTTCAAATTTATTAATAGTTTTAAGAGAAAATCCCATCGTCTAAACCTGCCATATTTCACCAGACGAGAGAGCTAATTGTTCTGATCTACAAGATAAGCAAATTATGGTCCTTAATATAGCTTGAACAAATGCAAGCCATTAAAGGTAAAACAAAGGGACCGGGAACGAATGTGAGTAATTCATAATGGCATATACGTACCATGCACGCAGCATGAAACTAATGCAATATGCAATTGCATCAGTTAGTATTGTGTGCATATATATAATATGTATGTTTATGCAAAGAAAAGCTGGATCTATATTTTAAATTGCTTAGTTATGTTACAATTGATGCCTTTTTATTTAAGTAATTATAAATGGCAACAATTTTTTCTCTCAAATAATACATAATTAATCTAAATCCTAAACGGGGGAGTCACAGTTCCATCTTTCTAGAGAGAGAAAACCCAACTTCTCTCTAAAAGAAAAAAACTCATATCTGCTGTCCCATTTTTTCGCTGAAGATTACATGACGTGGTGTACTAGTGACTCTGGAGTGATCCCTAATTGAAGATCTTGAGGATGATGAAGCAAGTCCTTCATCCAAACAAATCAGAACAATAAATTGCAGTGCACTAACTTTTTTGACCCTATAGTACTAATTGTAATAGAGTGTTTGTCAGGAACCTCAACCCGCCTTATGTATCAGTCTCACTCTATTAATGAACCACTTGTTTAGAAATAAAAATAAATAAATAAATGCAGGATCTCATTCAAGACCCGGCCCTAGACTCAGTCTGGAATATATATTATTACATGCATGACATAGATAGTACTAAAGCTAAGCATTTTGTATGCTCGAAAAAAAGAGAGGAAACATTGCAATTCCATTTGATTAATACTAATAATTAACTAAAATATTCATTTGAGTATTTTTTTGAAACAAAAAATGTGGAGAATGTAGTTGGACTTGAACATCATTTGCGTGCAGCAATTTCGCAACTCGAAATATTCCCCACTTTGTCATTGTACTATATATTATTCACAGACTTTGAAATCATCTCATGATATTACGAAACCAACAGTACTGCATGTAGCTAGCACACAGCTTTCTCCAATGGAATCACTATTTGATCCGACACAAGTAGTACTGGTACTACACAGTACATTTAGTAAAGTATGTGGATTAATGTGAATGGCCGAGAAGCAGCAAACTGAGTCTCTGTTTCCTTCTCTAATTTCTCTCCTTTTTTTTTTCTCGGGAAAATCGGAGACCATTCAATATAGATCATCTACTCCAATGCAATTCTATTTGCTAAATTATTAGAAGGAATTGACTCCTAAAATAATAGAAAACTAACAAAAACCAGTAATATTAATTAGGTATATATGGACAGATGTTGTAGTACTACCACTACTGCCAATATTGTTCAGTAAAGAGGCCGACAATTCTCTAGGGTTATGCAGCAGCTGCCACATATATATATAGCTAATTATTGTTTTGAATTTCCTTATATATGATTACCTGTGATTATTCTTAATGGGTAATATGTGAATGAATTAACTCCTCCACGGGCAATGATATTTCATGTGCCCTTTATAAACTATATTGATTTCAACGACTCCTATTCATGCACCACGTACATTTATAATTTTAAAAGATTTATTATGCATCAGTCATTATTCATTCTCATATTTTATATATATAATTTTTTTATAAAATGTGAAAATATTTTTTTTATAAAATGTGAATGTGTGAAGTGTTGAATAGCGAAATTCTTTTTAATTTTAAAGATACATCGTTTCAAACAAGGCAGAAAATCCAATTTCATTTTATTCAACAAAAAAACAAAATTCCAATTTTTTAACTCAATTTATTAAAAAATTAAATCCATCCGTTTTCTTTTTAGGCAGATGTACGGTCAATGCTTTCAGGGTATGGGAATTAAATATTGAAATTATTGTTTTGATAATTTCGGTGAAAGAGACATTCATCAGCCTTGAGAGAGAGAGAGAGAGAGAGAGAGAATGGCAAAAGCAGATTCCATTTCCGTCTTAGGGTAGCTCTAGGTGCTACTTCGTACAAAATCACAGTAACATATACTATAATGAATTTTTAGTGAAAAATTGGGCCCTTTTTGTATATATTCTGCAACTTGGTGCAACTTCATTTCATTTAAACATCCCCATCCTTTCCTTCGGTAGAGAGAGAGAGAGAGAGAGCGAGAGGGAGGGAGGGAGATCATGGAGCTTACTCAGCATGGTTTCTTGGAGGAGTTGCTGGCAACAAGAAGAGATACTTCTTGGAACGCTTATCCTAACGGAGTGAACGAGTTCTTCCCTAGTGGGTGGAATTTTGATCCTTTGGAAGAGAACCCTGTCTTGGCTACTCTAAATCCTCCTTTTTTAGGATTCCCCGCACCAACAGGACCCAGCTTTGATTGCCCTTTCAGTGACCAGGCCTACCCTTTTCTTGATGGATTTACAGAGATTGAAACATCATACCCCAAGAATGAGAAACCACCATTTCCATCCCAGGAAGCTGACTACCCATCGATGGTTGAGGATGAGGAACTTGGTTTTCTGGGCAGTGAAAATCACAGTATGGAAGAGCTCAATAATGGCTGCAAAGTTGAGATGGAACAGGCTGCTGATATTCAAGCTTTCAACATGGGTTTATTTGGAGAGAGAAAGGGTAAGGCCAAGAGATTGGAAGGGCAGCCCTCGAAGAATCTAATGGCAGAAAGAAGACGAAGGAAGCGCTTAAATGACCGCCTATCCATGCTCAGATCAATCGTCCCTAAGATAAGCAAGGTGATCTCAGATTTTCATCTGCCGAAGCTTGTTTTATACTAAATCTACAGTGGTTGTTTCACTAATCAAAAAAAATATCTGATTCGCTTTCTATTAAGTGTGCTTATACGTTTTGCATAGAAATACATTTCTTAAACATAAGTTGCTTCTTATGACTTCTAAAAGATTAACAGAAGAATGTGAATATATTGGTAGCAGATGGATAGAACATCAATACTTGGAGACACCATAGATTATATGAAAGAGCTTCTGGAAAGAATCAATAAGTTGAAAGAAGAAAACGTGGAAGAAGATGAAAATCAGGTTAGCTTAATGGGCTCCAACTCCAATATGGAGCTAAAGCCGAACGAAGTAGTGGTGAGAAATTCCCCAAAGGTAAAAGCTTTTTAATTTTCACCATTTCTTAACTCATCAAGATCTCCAACTTATTTGTTATAATAATATACTGAATGCTTGGATTGATTTTTATGTCCCGCCGTCCCGGTCTGGCTTTGCAGTTTAATGTGGAGAGGAGGGACATAGATACTCAGATCGATATTTTGTGCGCAGCTAAGCCAGGATTGTTGCTATCAACAGTGAATACCCTAGAAGCACTGGGCCTTGAGATTCAACAGTGTGTTATAAGCTGCTTCAATGATTTTTCAATGCATGCTTCTTGTTCAGAGGTATGTACATATATATATGTTGCCTTAATTGCTTGAAATTAGCTATGCGCATGCCTCAGATAACCAGATCAATTCATGTGTGTATTCTCTTATAATGTTGATAGGGAACTCAGCAGGGAGAATTAATAAGTTCTGAAGAAATAAAGCAAGCATTATTTAGAAATGCGGGTTATGGAGGAAGATGTTTGTAGAAGAAACAGATGGGGAAAAACAAAACATTGTTGGGTACTTAACAAAGCTGGACGACTAGATTAATTATAAAGTTGTTCTTCTTCTGGCCTGGAATTTCACATGAGACTAGAGAGAATAGTTGCAATGATGTCGTCTTTTCATGAATAAGAGTGTTGCCTATTCATCAGGTTCATCTCGCAGCTAGCTAGCCTATTGTGAAATATTAATATTGTCTACAGCATTTGTTTTTCTTGTCTTTGTTTTTTATTTATTTATTTTATTTTCAAGGATCCTTTGTTTCCCACTCTAAATAATAAAAGTAGATTTTGTTTTAATTTTGAAATTGCATGTTTGTATTGGAATCATGAGAATGTATATATATGAAATAAATGCACAGATCAATTCGGTGTTCGATCGATCAAAGTACTTCTTTCTAGAAGCTGATCATCATCAGCTTGTTGCTAAGTAGATAAGAATATTCACCAATAATTGGCATTTAGGATATTAAACGTCGATCGATGGTGACTCGGCCTGTTTCTGAATTTATATTATAAGAAAGAAGATGAACTATATATATAAAATTATAGTGGCAAATAGAACAACTGATCCTCCATTGTAAAGGCCAAAATACTCAGTACTAATTTGGCACATCAGATGGCTAGTGGAATATTGTCATCATACCCTTCTATTCTATCCAATTCTTGAGTTCATAGCGATCTCCAGTTCTAGTCAATCGATTAACTTCATTAATTTGCAGATCAGTTTCTTCTGATCAATTGTATGTCAGAAATTTCATAGATGTTAAAAGGAGAAAGCCGGCCATAGCCTTACGAGAAGTGGCCGTAAACATGATCTTCATTTTTTTACATGGATCATTATTTTTACCATCATCCTCTATTAATGTAACATTAAATGATTTAAAAAATATTTTTCATTCATTATTTATCATTCAATCATAAGATGCCACAGAAGGGGATAACAATTAAGAGAAGATAACCCTAGTAGTACTATATACAGCATATATATTTAATCTCAGAACCTGATTAGAGTGCCTGTAATTTGTGTGCATGAGAGAGAGAGGGAGAGAGAGAGAGAGAGAGAGAGAGAGAGAGAGAGAGAGAGCTCAAGTGTAATGCACACTAGAAGATTTGGGACATTAGAGTGCCTGATCATTAGTAAAATGTCGATAATTTATTTGATTCATATGATATGAACGTATGACATGATGAGTTTAGAATTTAAAGATGTAAAACATGATGCTAATTTATCGGATTTTATAAATGGTTGCGCCGGGAGGCAGGCCAGATAAAATGAACATGTTCCAAAAAACAAAAAACAGAAGTCACATGTTCGCAACTTCATTTCTGAGATCAGGCCGTACTTCCATAAACGTTTATGTATGTGGAAAATAAAGTGGATGATCATCCTGGTAGCAAGATGGACACGGTTGATATTCGGCCACGTAGCAGATTATAACTGGAAGTTCCTTGAGATAAGTAAGCATCTATTTCACAACGCTCTCCTCTCTCTACGGCCTATAACGTATGAATCCCAACTCGAGGGGGCAAGACCATGCATGGATATATACTTTCTAATATAGTTAGAGCCTATAATATTGACACATGATCAAACGCGTCACTGATGTCAAAGCCTATTAATATATAATACTTAGCATAAAAGCGGTACTGTATTTTCAATGATTATTATCCACAAACTGGCAACCTCAAAGCACTAGATGTGTAGAGGTTCAGTAACACGCTAGTTCTATTTTATCCTTTGGATAATCAAAGGAAGATTCTATATGATGTCGTACAAGTAAACACGATGTCTGTAATTTTTGAACTGTTGCAGCTATTTTGCAACTGAAATGTTATTAAAATGTTCAAAGCAGATTTCTTATTCCTTGATCAAATGATATGATCTATCCAGCATAAGTCAATATAAATGCTATCATGAGGACCCAACTGATCAAGAGTTATATGAGATTAGAGCTTCACCATTTTAAATTCTAGCATAAGATAAGGACTCCATTCTTGAACTTGGAATAAAGCTAAGATTAATTTAAGGAAGTACAGGAACACAGCTATCAAGGACAAGCTATTTTTCTTTTCAAACTACATACTTTTCGGCTTAATATTATTATTGTTTTTCTTGTCTTCAAGCCCACAATTCACGCTCCTAGAGGTGAGTTTGTCATAAACAAGACGAAATATCCCACCCATAAAATCTTTCGTATGCCGCATTTAGGTAACTTAGAGATGGGAAGATACAATGATCCATATATAATAAACCAAGCCACCTGTATTGCACCTGACAGTAATCAATATTCCTCAATATAAGATAAAAGATAATAAATATTTACTCTTAAATTTGAAAGAAAACCATCATGTTAATTTCACCATTATGTTCAACAAAATTTGCCCAACATAGGATTTTCGAAATGGGTTATGATATTATACAGGATTCAAAGTCAGCAGCTACACCTGGAAACTTCAATTAGCAATGTAAGGAAATCTACATCTCAATTGATCTTGAAGCTTTTAATGACTATGTGGCTAAGTTTCATCTTCACCTTCATCATCATTGCTGTCAACATCATCACCATCGTTGAGATCTGAGTTGCTCATGGTAATGGCTTGGGAATGTTGATACTGATCGATAACATTTCTAGCATCATAAATCAAGGCATTCTTTGCAGCTCTAACCGCATCAATATTCTGATTATGGAAATCTTTTGTGTCCTCTTTAACTACAGAGGATTTTTCTGCCCGTACTGATGCTGCTTTTCTTTTGGCTTCCCTACAATGTAATTGGTCAATGTACTTCTCATGTAAGACCCTGTTTTTTACTTGCTTCAGTACTGGAGGACTGACAAGAGTCGCCAAAGATGAGCTACTAAATCTTGGAATGGGCTTTTTACGGCCAGATGAAGATCTCTCACGGAACTTCTGAAAAAAATCATGTTTTTCGACTAATTGCTTTGGGGTGGAAAGTATAACGCCCGGCTGAACAGCTTGATTAGATGTATCCATATTGGATTCAAGCACTGAAAATAGATCAGCTTCATAATCCTGGTCCACATGATAATGCTTTTGTAACAAGTGTCTTACGGTTTTTTGTGACAGATGAGTCTTCTGTTTATTGCAATTCAACCTTTCAGCCCTTGGTTTAAGTAATCTACTTGCGGAAAGCGAAAAATGTTGAAGGGGTGAAGATTGCGCTTTCTTAGTCCTTGATCGAGGACGAGGTTGGAGTGGGGTTAAATTGTCAGAGTGCACTTTATCAAAGCACTCCTTTGCAGACTTTCCAGGCACCTGTGAGAAATTTTGGTATCACATAAGTCAACCATTGATACAATTCCAATAAAGCAATGTACAAGGAAGCTAACTCCAAGGAAGAGAGATTTTGTATCAGATAGGTGACAGAGATTACTAAATACTAATTCAAATATTAAAGAGCAAGTATATGTTGAAACAAGTTTTAGAAAAGTACTCAAAATGATATCTAGCTATAAAACTTTTGGGTTGTTTCTATGTTAAAAATATTGTTTATGGGGAAATTATTCCTTGCACTCCAAACTACCACCTTTTTTCAGTTTGTACCCTAAAGTAGGTTAAGATCTGACTGCTAAGATTGATATTAGTAGGACATGTGGAACGATCTTAATAGTCTGATGTTTATCGAAGGTGCACATTAGCTAAGTTTTGCAGTTTAATGTGTTGGTTTAATATTTTGGTAGTTTAGGATGCATGCTACAATGATTTCTCTGGAAAACAGTAGTTCATGAAAGTTTAGCTAATTTACACAATCTAAACTGCAAGACTTACAACTTTATCAATATCTTATAAACATGCATTACCCAATAGCCAAGCGTCTATGTAACTCCTTGAAAGAAACATGATCGTTGCTCTTGCTATTTATATTTCCTCAAAATGCATTCCAAACAGAACAATGAACAAGAAATTCCAAATTAGGATAGGAAAATACCAGTCTGGACACCTTCTTCCAGAAATGGGGGGTCGGCTTGGCAGCAAAATATGCTCTCTGCAATGCTAATTCTTGCTCCTTTGTCCACCCTTCAGTAATATCATCATATTCGTCATCTGGCTTTCTCTTCCTGTTAATCACAATATCAGCCTTCCTCTCATCGCCTTCCACGATAACTTCAGGGCCAATAGAACTCCCCCTTGTCACCCTAGTCCGCCCATCACGTTTCCCTGAAACCTGTTCGCAAGGAATCGCCCCCTTTCCAGCTGTTCCATTATCTGTTTCCTCTTTATCCAAGGAGTTCGCGCTGCCACTCTTCTCGACATGTTCATGAACAACATTTTGCTGATTATAAATCCTCTGTGATTTTCTAAGACCTCCAACACCAATACCACTATCCAATCTGGGAGACTTGCGCGACGCAAAACTCCGACAACTATTGAAACCAATATCAGATTTCCTCCTTTTCTCAAAAGTTTTCTCCACACAATCTATCCTTTCATCAACGACATTTTTATGACTAGAAAACCTCGGAGAGCGTCTGAGACCCCGAAACGCCTCGACCCCATTGTTCAACCTAGGAGATCTCCTCGACCCAGAACTTAAATTCCAGCAATTTCTCGCCCCACGATCAGATTTTCTTGTTCTCTGCGAGTCCTTTTCCGGGTTATCCTTGTTCTCTTTAGCTGAGCAGAGAGAAGGGTCCCAAGGACGTGCCCTATTGTTTCTGGATTTGGGCTTGGGGGTTTTCGGATCTTCGAGTTCTGAAGTTGCACTCTTCTGGTGGAGTCTCGGGGATTTTCGAAGATTCGTGGGTTGCTTTGATTCTGGGGTGTTGTTTTGGTGGAGAAATCTCGGAGATCTGCGGGGTGACTTGCGTTGCTCGGTGCTACTGCTACCGATGAGATTTCGACAAGGCATTTTCACGAACACTTGGTGGTCAAGACTCAAGACCCGTATAGAGAGAGGTTTGGGAGGGAAGATTCGGAAAATCCGCTATTCAAACTGGACAGAAGCGGGCTTTCTCGTGACACAAGGCTACGAAAACAAGTGCTTCCCTTGGGCCGGAACCCAATTGCAGTGGGCTCCTTTATGGTTTCAATAAAACCTCTGTTCCTTTTAGGGTGGGGCTACCCACCTTACTGCTGGGCGTACAACCCATAGTTTTTTTTTTTAATAATATATTTAAATATTTTTAAAAAATAAAAAAATTATATCAATGCATTTAAAATCATTTCCTTAATCACTAAGTTAAAAAAAAATTGACCAAGCGGTCAAATAGAGTGAGCAAATGTGGAGGGCAAAGTAGTGTTTCCCTTCCTTTTACTCCTTTATTTCCTATTAAAAATAAGGCTGAGGAAAAAATTTCACTAATGTTATTTAATGTGTTTATTTAACTCTTAGTTATGATTTCAAATTAATTGGCCCATCGATCATTTATTATCTTCAAAATTTATTTAATATGGTAAATATTCCGATCATGACAAATATTGAATTTTCTAATAAATATTAATCGTATAAGAATATATCAATCATTTAAAACACAAGTTATATATTATAAGTAGAAGTTATCTTGAACACGAAGTACGTCTATGGTACTCTACCAAATATCTAATTTACTTCTCAAGGTGAGAGATCAAGATAAGGGTTGCAATAAAGATCAATGTCATCTTTATGCAAAATATATATTTGTTCTCGAATAATGATTTTCAATGTTTGAACCTCTTGTTTTTGCACTTTAATTTTTTTAAGAATTTCATGTGATTATATTTTTAACTGTGAATTGATTTTTGCATCTCTCTCTCTCTCTCTCTCTCTCTCTCTCTATATATATCATGGCGCAACACAAAAATTAGGTCTTAATATTCACACTTTCATGAGGCTTGTGTGTGCAAGATTTTGGTTGAGGAGATTAGCCTGTGTAGAAAAGGCGCTGACCTGAACCATCTGTACAACCCGACCCAATCCGCCCAATAAAAGCGGGTTTATCGGACGGGTTGAACTAACTTGCGGGTCAAACCCGCCAACTGTCGGTTTCAATCCGACAATCTTAGACCTTATGCCATCCATCCCCAAATCTCAAACCATAGCTGCCATCACTCCCCATTTCTCTTTGTTATCACCTAAGTCGAAGGTTCCGCCAGTGACAACGACTCGATGGCCCACCAGTGCAACGATCGGGTCGGTCCTCCAAACAAACAGGGCATTGGCATGGTACCATTTAAGGTGGACCGGGTCGAATGAGAAAGCTAACTGGAGGGAGGACTGCATGTAGAGAAAGGTCGAGTGTGATGACCGGAGTGCCAAGACGTGATTGATGGGCGGCTGATCGATCTTCAACCACATGCCTAAGCGCAGGTAGTACCCATCCGCTGTGGTGGCGTAAGTGTGGCGAGTGCTCTATTTGTGGACAATTAGCTAGGGCTTGATGGGGTTTAGGTGCCGAACAGACGAGAAAACGGCACGATTCTAGGTGTAAGGATCGAAACAAAACAAGCAAAAGCTTCAATGATTTAGCAACTCTAAAAATAGGAGTCAAAATGGAGAGTGCAAAAATCAAACTTGTATCAAGAGTGAGGGGGAGAGAGACAGTAGTGGGGAACTGAAGACAAGGAGGGAGTACAGGTTAGTAGAGAGATCTGAGTTTTTGAAAATCGGAGAGTTCCTTGGGAATGCCGTAGTCTGAATCCATCAAGAAAATCTCCTTATACTCTTTGCGTTGTTATTACTGGTGTTGTTGGTGCTGTGGGTTCGGAGGAGCTTCAAAAGACATTTTTGGAGATTTTTTTCTGGGAAACTTTGTGGAGGTTGATATTAAACGAGTTGACCTGACTTGTTGCCCTTGTCATCGGGTTGGGTCTAGTCAGGCCTGGCCCAAACCCAACCTAGTTTGGTCGGGTTGCAGGCCTAGAGGAGATCATCAAGCACTCTCAAAACATAAATAAGAACATGGTTTCAAATCAACAAATTCATCAGCTTAGCTTTATAACGTTTGTGAGAAATAGGCATATATAGCATGACATATACTTTCTTTCACATATATAAATAGGTATATATAGCATGGTATATATAGCTTTATAACGTTTGGTATAATTAATTCTCCACCACTAATCTTATAAAACAATTAATATCGATCCTTAACAAAGAATCTAATAAATAATTAAGATATCTATGAATATCTATCTATCTTCTAGTGCTAGATCGATCACCATATTGGATGGTTCTAAGCAGGTGGATTACATTATTTGCATGAACAACTCTTCAACTAATCCAAGAGGTACAAGCTAGCTAGAATAAAAATGGATCGAAAGGAGTTACTCGATAGAGAAAAGGAAAGGAAAGGAAAATTAATCATTGTAAATGCATGCTTTCTATGATTTATACCTAACTTTATTATGAGGATTCCCACTATAACTCATTATACAAGTACTTGAATGCTTTCTTGTGTTTAGTAGTACCCCACTCCAATCAACATGATCTTTAGTCTCGTGTTGGGATGATGTTTATGCTCAAGATTTTCTTGAAATTTTTTACAACTTTTAGAGATAAGGTTATATATATATATATATATATAAGCTTTTATAAAAGTGATTGGACCCTTTAAATATGTGTTTAATTAAATTGAGAAAGTTTGGTGGTGGTGTTTTTATTTAAATTTGAAAATCGGCAAGATCCATTGAAAATATGAACGGAATAAGCTTTTTACAAGATTTTCTTTTAAGTTTTGTAAAAGTTGCTCTCTCTTTTTGTTTATTATGGAATTTAAGATAAAGATGCTTAGACAATTAAAGATTCGTGTTTTTTTTTTTATATATAGATGTTTGGATGGAGAGAAAGAAAATATAAAGAAATATTCAAAAATTTTTCCTTTTTTTCCTAGTAGAATTTGCATCACTTTAGTTTGATGTGCTCATATTTAGGATTGAGTTGGTTATAAGTATATTTCACAATCTCATTTTATATATATATATATATTTATATATATATATGTAATTTAATTCCACATTTAATTGTCAGTGCATCAAATCCAATTAATTTAAGAGGAATTCTACTAATCAGCTACTATTCATTCTCACACCTCATACCTACAGTTTTTTTCATAGAATATGATGATATTTTTCACAGAGTGTAGAGTATGAGATAATGAATAATGACTGATGATAAGAATTTTTCTTAATTTAAACCTAGAAGAATCTGTCCTTTTTTTTTAAAGATTCTTAATTATTGTTTTTATACAACTAGACATGAGAATCCAGCTTTATCATCATCTTATTTTTTTTCCTTCTTTTTTGCTAAAAACTATATAGGTTGGCCCTCCTCCTACCATTGGATTAAGACAATAATCTTTGTCACTATTAAAAAAAACATGGAAATTAAAGAAAAATGCAATGTTACATCATTCTGGTTCTGTTGGGATAAGGCCACTCAGAAACCACTAGGAATTGTCTATGGAAGGGGCTCCTGTTTCCATGTGAATTTGGTGTGTAAGGGTCCCATTGGATAACGTGCGCATCATCCGTACCTTTAAACAATCCCTGTTTTTTCACTGAACTTTCTTTGAATTCAAAAGCAAACAAAATGGGCCAGGCTAAGTTTTCTTTAAGGCCTTCCTATGTTCTCAAGAAGTATACAGTAGGTGGTTGCATTGTCATAAATAGACCACATTGAAATAAAAAGAATTATGTTACACATCATATTCTCATTTTATTTTAATTATATTAAATAGTATATGACATATTTATTATTATTAGATAATAAAAAAGCATATAATAAATGTGACATATCTTACCTAATGAAATAAAAATGAGATAGTAATATGGTGTATAAAATTTTTCTAATTAGAATGAGCTTCTCAATTAAACAAAAATTTATAAATAGAAGAATTCAAGTTAATTGAATTATCTTTAACTTGAGAATCAATTGCAACGACTAGATAGTCAAAAACAAAACTTATCTGAATGATTCTGTAACATAGATCGAAACGACCTTCATAGAATAAGGTATTGAGCAAGAATTAAAACAAATGTAGGGTACACATGAGTGATTAAATCCTACAAAAACTTAGAAATTAATAAGATTATTGAGTACCATTTTGATTAGATGGTTTATCAAATTGATTTGCCTTACCAATCAAGCATCCAAATCAACTTGCAAAAAGACATTCACGAAAAGGGTTGGTAAACAAATATCATTATCATAAAGAAAAAAGAAAAAACAAACAAACCATTTGGGGACAAATTACGTTTCCATTTTGATGAGATGAGCAAATCAAAGAAGCCACGAAAGCTAAAGAGAAAAGTGTGATTTTCTTGAGTAGGATTGGTGATGTTAATTTGAGTGGCATAAGAAAAGTGTGGATGGGCGGTGGGGACAGTTATTTATTTATTTATTTATTTTAGTTTAAATTAAAGAAGCATGGAGAGAAAAGGGAGGGTCAATGTCAAGAGTACAGTACGGGTGAAAAGGAATGTAAACCAGAAAGAAAGGGAAATGTACCTCAACAAGCACGGAAGGTCCAAGCATCAGTACAATCTTCTAGTATTGGCAAAATAATAGAAAGTGGTCTCATTTAACCAACTTTTAAATTAGGATATAATAAATGTCATGTTATTATTCATGTGGAGTAATTGTTCTTGCAATTGTCGATGCTGTCCCTAATTGGACTCCATGTTTTGTCTCTCTTGCTCATCATGAATTTTATTGCAAAGAGTGTTATTTCACATTTAATTTGAAGACAATGAAATTAAACCATAGATCCAACTTGAAATAAGTAGGATGGAGATATGGAGATCAGTTAGGTTTGGATATTGAGATAAGATGAGAATTTTTTAAAATTTTGTGAATAGTGTTAAGATGAAAGTTTAAAATATTATTTTTTAATATTATTATTATTTTAAAATTTGAAAAAATTGAATTAGAATTAGAAAAAGTTGAATTGTTTATTATATTTTATATGAAAATTTGAAAAAGATGTAATGATGAGATAAGATAGAGATGAGATGAGATGAGACAAGATTTCTCATCTTTGCCCCCAAACATTACCTGAGACTCCGTTTGTTTACACAAAACACTTATCTCATCTCAATCATTACTACTTTTTCAAATTCTAATATAAAAATATAATAAACAATTCAATTTTTTCAAATTTCAAAACAAAAATAATACTAAAAATTATATTCTAACAATATTTTATTCAACTACTATTCAGAATATCTCATCTCATCTCATCTTAACAGTGTATCCAAACCCAACCTAAGTCTCTAAATAACTCTTACAGGGGAGAGAGTCCGGCCTAGTTGGGATTCTAAGGATGCCTCATTACTATTTTTTTTTTCACCTACTTTTCACTATTATTCACAACTATTTAATATTATATCATTACTTTTTCATTATTATTCACAGAATGCCTCATAATACCTCAATACCCAAATGCAGAGAGAATAACAAGATAAAAGCATACACCGACATAATTTTCTAAGAACGTGGAAGTCTACCCTTCAAAACTTTGGATTTAGTTTGGGTACTGAGAATAGTATTCTTAGAATACCTCACTACTATTTATTATTTTATTATTACCTTTCACTACTATTCACTATTATTCAATATTCTATCATTACTTTTTTATTATTTTTTTACTACTATTTACAAAATATCTAAAAATATCTCATTACCCAAATGCAACCTAAATCTCTCCTTTCTATTTCACGAAGGGAGAGAGAATTATTTGTGCATGCTTAGAGTGAGTAAACATCCCGCAACCCTTTTGAAAAAATAATTAAGATGAGTTTGAAAAAACCTATATTTTTATTATGAGTTCTATTTTTTTCCTAAGAATTTTTTTTTTTTTAAGAATTTACATGTCCTATACTTATATTTAGTATTACTCTCTTATAAATTGTGATCTTTGACTAAGAGCTCGTTTGAAGGATAAGATGAGATGAGAAATCTATAAATAGTAATGAAATAGTTTGAATTAAAATATTTTATTGAGTTTTGAGAAATGAGAAAAAAAATGAATAAAAATATTATAAAGTTAAAATATTATTAGAATATAATTTTTAATATTATTTTTATTTTAAAATTTAAAAATGTTAAATTATTTTGATTAGATTAAAAAGTTAAAAGTTTTATATTCAAAAATGTTTCTATTTGTGATGCTTGGGAAGGAGATCAGATAAGATGGTTTCCAGGCGAGGGTTAAATGTATTATGCTTAAAAATTTTGTAAAGAATGCACATTTTGGCCAAATCAAGTATCTTGGATGCGTTTCCTATCAAAAAAAAAAAGAAAAAAAAAAGAAAAAAGTATCTTGGATGCTCAATTAACGTTGTTATTAATTATTATTTTTTTGGATAAATTAATGTCGTTATTAGGACGTGGCAGACAAGTGTTAGAATCACTAAGTAATGGTTAATTACTTTCCTCTATCTAAGACTAAAATTAGAGCAAAAGGAGAAATTAATATATTATTATATAGCAACCAAACTCATTTGAAAGATTTGACATACTTATCAACATAATCATGAGAAGTGAGAACAGCCTATATCATATGCTTGACTTCTAAGCCATATTTACTTATTACTTAATGCTTCCAATAAATAATAAGTTAAAATCTTTTTAGGATTGCCTAAATTTATGCCAATTAAAGACCAACCTTGATTTTGCAAAGCCCGTCTAACTCACTACGCATTCTTTCAACGTATATATAAAGTAGCTTTTCTAATAATTTTTTAAAGAGTTTTGTTATATACAAACAAGTTTGCGTATCAATCTGCATATTAATCATATTGTCTTCATATTCTAAATTTAAATTAGCATTGTTTTTAATAAAATTTACTTTTCGACCAATCATATTGAATTAATGTACGTACTAATACGCAGAATCGCTTACATGTAGATTTTTTCTTTTTTAAATGTCCATTCCCCTGCCCCATGGCCAATTCTACACACTGTAATCTATAAGAAACCAGCAAATCGACAACAGAGTACGCTTCAAACAACTCCATTATATTCTCTAGAAAAGAATAAAATAAACAAACCAAACTCCATCATACTTTAAAAAAATATTTAAAAAAAAAAATCCTCAATCATACTCAGATTTCCCTTTTTTATTACAGTTTAATTCTTCAGATCAAACCCACGAGGAGGCTTCTAATAGAGCAAGTTATAGGCCAATAAAATAATAATAAAGAAGCATATATAGCCTCTGTCAATTACATGAACAAATTAATAAAATCAAGCATTGAAACTTAAGCAACCAAAAAATGGAATTTTAATCAAGCTGCCACTGAATAATCTTCCCTCAATTTGGATATGTACAAGATTTATACAAAACTTGGGGAAATCATGATAAAATGGTAAAAAAATAATAATAATAATAATAATAATTACAAATCGACCGGCCTAACAATATTGGTAAAAATCGAACTATCACAAGGGGAATTGGTAAAAATTAAAATATGCTTCCATCGTTGTCACATATATATACATCAATTGATGAGTGCCTTTTTTCTGTTTTTGGCTAATACAAAGGCACTGGTAGGCGAGGTGGTGGCTTCAGTGGCTTCTGTACTTTTACCACAACTTTTTCTGGACGTGGAGGTTCACATGGGCATGGCAATGCTATGAACCTTGGAATCCGATCCCCAGGCATCAACACAGGCAGGCTTTGGCTTTGATTTTGCTTTAGATTCTATTCAAAAAGAACAACCCAGAAAATATAAATACGTCAGTCACTGCATGTTAAAAATTCTGAAACAAACAATGAAACCGAGAATAAATTTTCACCAACTTTGATTAAACTACTGGTTTATATATATATATATATATATTTATATATATATACCGTGCGTATGGGTTTGGATTTAGAGGGTGAAGCTTCGATATCTGTATCGTGATCTGGGTCGTCCTGGGAGAGAGAGTGGCGCAGAGATCTGAACCTGTCCCAGTGATAGCAACAGGAGAAGATTCCACTCAAGCTGAAGATGATGAGGAGGAGGAGGGCAGTACCGAGAGGGAAACCAAGGGATGGACGAGATGCGTCCATGTGGGGTGGCGAAGAAAGATCCTGGCTGTCCATCACTTGAAGAACTTGGACTTGTTCCTTCTCTCATGCGTTTGGAGGAGGGAGAGGACGGGGAAGAGAATGCTATAGAGAGGGGTTTGCAGAAGGTGAGGAGAGTTGGAATTTATAAACAAAAATAATGGTGGTGGGTATGCGCTAAAGGTACGTCCCGGCCATGGTACGGAAACATATGGGGCCTACGTTCTTTGGTGCTGCTAAAAAAGCATTTCTTTTTTGTTTGGGTGGAGGGAATAAACAACTCATTAAACAAGTGTGAAGATGGAAAACCAAATTGAAGGCAGAAAACTGTGTGTAAAATCATGTGAATGCAATGCATGAATGAATTTGATATTGAAAAATACCCATTAGCTGTCACCTTAAAAAGCATGCATTTTTTTCTCGTTAACTGCAACAGATGCTGTTTTGTAAATGTTGTCTCGAGTTCTTTTATACACACCAATGGAGGCCTTTCTGAACATATATAGAAGAATGGAGCAGTAGTGCTAGCCAAAGATGTGCCGTTTGCCATTTGAATTCTGAAATTCTGTTCAACTTGCTTTCAGACTTATCCAGCTTGCATATGCAGTGCTGGTTATTGCACTCCAGCAACCAAAGGTGATTTTGTAGGCCGCTCATGTATATATTCTGTTTGGCTTCAAAACTCACCTCAACTCAATATTCAAACAACATTCAAATTCTTAATTTTTTCATCAAATGGTTATTTAATTATTACAGTTTTCCTAAATTTTCAAACAAAATACAATAAATAATTCAATTTTTTCAAATCTTAAAACAAAAATTATATTAAAAAACGTATATTTTAACAATATTTTAACTTTATAATATTTTTATTCAATTTTTTTTCTATTTTTCCAAAATCCTATAAAGCATTTTAACTCAAGTTATTTCTTCCCACATTTGAAATAGTTTCCATTTAATAATTTATTTCGACTCTTTTTCAACCAGTTCTTTTTCTTGAACTATTTGTGCTTCATTTGGTTGTATGGAGAACATGTCTTGAGCCAGCAGTAAGTTGGATGATTCATTCTCTCTATTCCTCCTTCTCTTCATCGTTTCTTCTTCAAGTACCAAAAATACTGAAAGTGAAATCGTTATTATTTTCTTTTCACTATGTGTTAGGAAAATAATGATGTGATCCCAAGATGAATAAAGACTATTAAATATGGTTGTAACTTATATTTTATCAGTAAAAAGATGATCAACATAAAATAATTCTCTCACAATCAATTTCATTTAAAGTACATGATCACTCACGCTTTTATCCTCTTTCATGTAAGTTCTATTATACTTATCTAACAATAATTGTATATAAGAATCAGACCTCAATCCATACTTGCCTTCAATTGCATCCATGATTTCCTTAGCAGTTTTATAGTTTTCGAAAATATGAATGATTTCATCATTCATGCAATGTAAAATCAAGGCTCTCGCCCAAGCATTGTGTTCTTCCCATTTGTCTCTTATTCTTACACCGCTTCCACTTCCACTTTAGTCACTTTTCAAATTTTCACGTAAGTACTTTGATGTTGTTAATATATATGAAATCTTTTCATGTCTTGGGATAAAAGTTGTATGCCTCTCCCAAGTTCGGAAATTCCTTCCATTTAATTTTTCAATCTCTTAGAGATCAATACTTTTCTTTGGTACTATTAATAACAAACCTGAAAATCCTCCTGTTGTACTTCAAACAAGGAGAATAATAGAAGCAGTGCTTTGATCAAGTGTTATCACAAACTTTCCTTGAAGTTTTCCCTCTTTCAGGGCTTTCTAGCTATTATCTCAAGCAAAAAATGCCCCATAATGATTTGGCACAAAACCAAGGGCATAATGGATTTTGAACGAACCAAATCAAACTTAAAATGACTCAGAACAACCAAAAACATGAAAATTGGTCTGAACCGGTTCAGAAAACCAAGTCAACTGGTTCAAATTGAATTCAAGCGTAGCAAACTGATTTTTGGCTTGGCCAACGACTCAATCAGCGGCTCAATACGCAGCTTCATTGTGCGAGTCGGCTCAATTTTTGGAATGGCGTCATGTTTGGCTTTGTCTGAAACAATGTAGTTTATAACTGGAGAAGAATCGGTAGCCACAACCAAAACGATGTTGTCGTTTTGTTTGGAATCCTTTTAACCGGCTGAACGGCAATGTCTTTTAGCCCCAAAGGATTTGAATTCTGATTACCGTTGGTCGAAACCAACAATATCATCTTCTTCCTTGCATTCACTGGAACTTGTTTCTAAAAATCCCCAACACTCTTCCTCTTCTGGCGTGATGGACGGCGATGATGCAACGTTTGAACTGTTCTCAACACTCTCGAGTTCCAATGGAGGCGAAGGACTCCGATGACCGACCAAAAAATCTTTTGAAGAGTTTTTGGACTTCTCTGTTTTGGGCTTCACTTATTTTCCCTTTTGGTAAATATTTTCCAATGATTTTCTTGAAAATAATAATTAGTAATCAAATTTTATAGATTACTAGTGTATTCAAACCCTCCCACCATTACATGCCTCTTCCATTGTGATTTGGAAAAAATTTTAAGCCACACTTAGAAAACCACCATAAAGGGTTATTTACACAAGTCATGTGGTTGTTAAACCAAACATTTGCCTCTTGAAATGGTTTTGATACCACTGATAGAAAATGAAGAACAAACATGTTGGTATTTTAGCAAAATGTTGACAATCATTTTAAGATATTTGTCCCATAAGTTAGTGTTTTACGAAGGAATTGCAAGCACCTACGGGTGCTACCCACATGCGGGGAAAGGGTTCCAACCCTGCCCTCCTAGGAGGCGGGGGCAGATTCTACTCAACCTAATGACCCATTAGATCTATAAATTATTTTTGGGTCTAAAAAAATTTTTAGACCCAAATTATAATATAATTTAGATAGCCCGCCAGCCCATGCGAGAGGCGTGGCAGACAAGGAAGAGGTAACGAGGGGCGGGCCCTCGCTACCCACCCATACAAGCACCCGAATTGTGCACAAATTGTCTTTATTTATAGACAATATGGTACTGGTTGGCCAAAGGGAAAAACTATTGATAAGGAACACACCCATTTAACTAATCAAACGGTGTACCTCTTGATACTTCCTTAACCAACATTCACATGAGAACTATCACCATGAATATGGTATGAATCAAAAGGGCACACTATTTGGTATGTGATCACAACCCCTCAGATTTACAGTGTTCACCTCTCCATCCAATTTGTTTGAAAATCGTAATTTGTTAGATCAAACTTAATCACAGACGAGTAAAAAGAATTATTAATGGGTAAGGTTAGCAATTTATTACTGTTCATTGCACTGAACATGAACAAAATTGTGAGGAACCGTGCATTTGCCGGTGAACTTGACCGTTTACCTATTACTTTTCATCAATAATTAAGCTTGTCGAACCATCTCAACATGCGGCCTGTTTCTTCTTTACGAGTATCCAAATAGGTCATGTCTAGTTGTAAGCTAGCCAACTTTTTGTTCCTGAGATAGGGAGTTGTGAGGGGTCATGGTGCACATTGCATGTGTCCATTTCAGGTATCAACACCCTTTTGCGTCACTCTCAATCCATTTATCCTCAAGAAGTGGCGCGCCTCACGCTTGTCTCTGAAAGTAATGGTTCTCAGATGTAGAGTACATGTGTAATTGGTACATATATATGTACGTTTATTCCCTGAATATCCAATTAATTCTCAAGGAACTCCCATCCTTTCACAGAAATAACAAATTGAAAATTTACAGTACTTCAGTCCGGTTAGTTTAAGTCAGTTTCAAGCTTTGCACCAGTCAGCATGCAGCATCCAGCTGCTTAGCCATATTTCAGCATATCCATACTTTCCAGCTCAGCGCCAACTTGGCAGCTTATGTCCATGTCAGCAATTTGCAGTTTGTTTAGTTCAAACTATAAACATCAAATATACGAACATCAATGCAAACAATCTTCGGCAGTCCCCTCCTTAATTCGGTTAAGAAATATAATTTTGGTTTTATATGTTATTGTCTATTTTATTATTTTTCTCTCCTCTCACTTTGAACATAGCAAATATGTGATTTAATTATAATGTCATTTTGATTACAAAAATAAAAGTAAAAACCTAAGAGGTATATATATTTTTTTTTTTGGTATTTCTCTACTTTTTATTTAACAAAAATTCTATATACAGTCACTTTTACATAATCCTTCTATATTTCACTAATATGATTGATTACGTCTCTTTTAATTTAATATAAAATAATAGATTTAATTGGTCAATCAAATCAATAGATCAGTACATAAAAAATACTTAAAAATAACTGTATGATATCATTAATTAATGTACACTGTTATCCTTTTTATTTATTCATATATAGGAGAGTGGGGATAAAACGTAGTGTTGAAATTGAAAATTTCTCGTAGCCCGCCACCTTGTCGATGATGTCTTTGCTATAATGAGCTGTGATGGATTTTCTTCCTCGATATATTTCCACTAAGGTATGTCTCTTTTAGTACATGCTATATCATAAAATCCATCAAGTTAAAGCATCCATTAACTTGATGGATTTTATGATATAAAAAAAATCTACTTCATATCGCTTAACTTCATTAATATCAAGTTAAATCACCCATCATTTTTAAAATTCAAGATAATATAAAATAATGAGATAGTAAAGACACGACTGCTAAAATCATTTTACTATCTTCAAATATATGCCGTGAGGAATCCAAACTCCGAAATATCTCTAGCAGATATTTCGAACTTAACCCCACATCTCAAAAAGAAACAGAAAATTTCTTTAAAAAGAGGATTGTTATTCTAATGTTCAGTCTCCCTTCAATCTTCATCTTGTTATATTTTTCGTTTTTATCATCGTTATTCATGTGGGTTATCGATTGGATGAGGGACTTAATTTTGGTACCTAATATAATCATTAATCGCTTTAATTTGATCACTTACATTACTATTGTGGTGGTCAATCTAGTTTTTGATTGGACTTGACTCTCTCTACTGTACAAGACTGAAATGACAGAAGAAAATAAAGATGAAGCAGGCCGAGACATGACAAGAATATGCCATGAATCTTGATCTTCTCCAATAGCTATATTTGTGCACACAGGTTAGTTTACTCTGGTAATATTGTACCCAAGCAGGATTGATTCATGTATAGTTTCCAACCAATTTCTTTGAAAACAGCATAAAAGGATGAGATCAAGTTAGGCCATTGCATAAATGGAAAATTTTAGTGGAGCACTTCAAATTTACCGTTTAATCTTATCGTTTATGCATTTTAATTTTTTTATTTTTTATTTAAATGTTAAGGAAGTAATTATTAGTCATAAAATTATCTTTTTTTTATAAGACTATTAAAAAAATACTTCAAAAAAAATTAAAAGAAAAAAAATAACAAATTTATAACTAATGGTACGTCCAGCAGTAAAGGCTAGGGCCCGCTAGCACCATTCTTGCATAAATTGGGATGAGCTTTTGGTAAGCTCCAAAACATACGTGTTCTATAACCTAGCTAGCTATAAGGAACAAGAAATGTTCAATAGTTTATGGAGCAAAATGCGTGTCGTTTTCCAATACTTATAATTATGGGTCTTCTCAAGTCTTAATCCACCAGCCAGCTCCACTAAGACTGGCTTGCTGCCCAAGGAGAAAGAGCACTTAAAATATAGTGTTCCCCTTGTGCTCCAATGGAGTTTATACCCCACCCTATGCAACTTCTTGGTATTTTCTCCTCCAACTTATCCTCTTTTAACATTTCTAGGAGGAGTTTCATAATGGCCGTGTATCGTCAGTTATCTGAACATGATTTGGTTTGGACTATTGATACTAGTAAATTAAGGATTCATTAATGTTAAATAAGGTTAAATTGAATTACCTTGAAGAGCGAAATTCTTACAAGATCAAATCTTTATTCGCCTTACAATCCACGTCACTTTGTTATTTGTACTTCTACGTCGCTTAGGAGGCTACTACAGTCTCCTATAAAATTTCACGCTTCAAGATCAAGATATCTAGATAGTTTCTCTAGAAAAATGAAGAAAGAGAAAAATTTTTATCTTTTTATTAGAGTTTTTCACTCACCACATTTAATGTACGTAAACTCTTATTTAAAGAATTTTCACACTTAGAAATTAATTAACTTCCCTAAAGTTATGATAGTGGTGGGAAGTAAATAAATAACTTCCCGAATCCCCACCCATATGGACACAACTTGATCATGAGATTTACCCACTACCAACTTTTAAGTTTTTCGAACTTGGTTATAAGCTATGGTTCAAAGCTAATTTTAGAGATCAGTACTTGCGGCTTCCCGCCGTCTACCCTCTTCTTTCTACTTTTGAATGAGTAAAATGCTACTTATGGTCATAACCAAATAGGAAAGCTACATTTATAGTTACCTTTTCATACCTTATTTCACAAAAGAAAAAAAAAATAAAAGGTAATGGTTCTATTCTTTCTGGACTTAGTCTTAATTTCACGTTATATGAAATGTCAAGAGTACAAGATTAAATTGGGACCGACCAATACCGACAGTTTATTTATCCAAGTCCATCTATTATTGATCTCAAAGTTTTAAGAACCGATTATATTTTTGGTTTGGTTTTCGACTTAGGCGACCCGGTTCATATGTTAATACCACATCGAGCCGATATGTACACTTTAAGGTTTTACTTGTATTATTTTTATTAAAGAAATTTTTCATACAATTAAAACGACATCGTTTCTAACTTTCTATGTTTTAGACCTAATCAACCTCGTTTATTCGCTTACTAATTAGTTTAGAACCCTTTTGTTCCCCACTTTCTCGGTTCTTGTCTCTCAATTTGCAATATATTTTCTATTTTTAGATGTTTATTTTACGAATAATGTTATTTGCTTATCTGAAACTTATTGTTCTAGATGATCCTCTTGACATAACATCACCATGTGATATCACTTGGTCTATTAAAAAAATTAAAAATATAAACACCAAAGGAGTAGAGTGAATCTAAAATTTTTTTTTTTATTTTTTTATTTCTGGACACCCTTTTGTTTTAAACATTTTTTTCCTGTAGCACTATGTGGTGGTGTCACTTCAAGATGGTTATTTGAACGATAAATGAAATTCAAATGACTCAGTAGTAGAACTCTTAAAATTCTATTTAGATATTAAAAATATCTCAGATCATCTTAAACAAGTAATAAAACAATTTATATATAATTTTTAAATAATAATAAAATAATCTCAAAATATCTTACCACAGTCATTTTATTTGACATTGATTTGCTCGACGCCTTCCAATAAGCACCACCCGTCAATAAAGTTCTACTTTTGGTCAATGTAGCACCACTTGTCAAGTTGAGAGAGTGGATATAACACCCTCAACAGTGTAAATTAATTTTCTTAGACTTTGAATTTTGACTCATCCTCTTGAAATGGATTGTGGTTTCTCTCATTATGCAGTATGCATAGGGACAGAGGTTAAAAAAATAAAAACTTTGAATTTTATAGTCTTCTTTTTCATTGCAAATTGCAATACCAATGCAAGAAGTTGACCTCTACAGTACAACAAATGAACAGATGACTAGTTATACCCCTAGTTTTCGCACCAATTGAAGTAACAGTGTGGCTTTACTTTATTATGACATCATGCAGTATTTTAGGGGTGGGAACATGGGTTTAAAAGACTTGATATAAACTCAATTGGCTCAACTTGATGTCAAACAAGTAGACTCAAATTAGGGGTGAGTTATGTCTCCAATGGAGTCCGAATACCTCCGACTCAAACTAGGATCAGAGGTCAAAATCTGATCTGACTCTAACTCCGATCAGAGTTGAAGTGGGCTTGCTCAATTGCCCTACTCAGATTGGTTCACCCCTGTTTAAAAATATTTAAAAAATAAAAAATAATTTTAAAAAACTAAAATATTATAAAAATTAAGTTAAAAAGATAAAATTTAAATACAATAACTAAATCATGTACAATACAAAAATAAGTGATTTAATGTGTGCAAACGATAAATTAAAATTTAAAACTACAAATCGCAATAAATTTAAATTTACAGCACCAAAATATTAATAATGTCATAGATTTCATTCAAATACGAAATAGCTACAATCCCCCACATCAATCTTGACAATCTATGCATTTGAGTCGATGACTCAATAATGATTTTCAATTTTCCTCCATGAAGTTTTATTGATAAGATGCATTGAAAGGAAAAATGGAAAACATATGGGCCTAGTCGTGTTTGTGATTTAAAAAAAAAAAAAAAAACTAAACATTCGCTCTAGAGCGAAGGCTCAATCAAGCAATCTATGTGACACACTCGAGCCACACTCGAGCAAAAGTTTGATCGAACAATCTATGTGACACTCGAGCGAATATTGTCAGAAACAAAAAGACCTAATTTTTTCAAAACCTAAATCTCTCAATTCTTAAATTTAATAGCTTAAAAATTGAAATCATTGAAATGCAAACAACAAATCATACACATTTCATAAATGTCAAACCACAAAGTGACAATTAAATGATTTTGGAACCCAAAAATTCTACAAAAAAATTGAGTGAGTGAGTGTCAAATGGCCTACAATTTGTGATGAACTCCGAAGGTGGCTCACAGCGGCCTCAGGTGATGACAGACGACGGGGGAGGCGAAGCACAATGTGGAGACAAAGGGAGTTGTAGGTGAGTGTTGTGCGAGTGAGGGGGGAAGAAGGGGGTCCTGCGTTTTGGACTCCCTTCTTCACAAAACGACGTCGTTCTGCTTGAAGCAAAACGACATCGTTTAGTTACTTCAATAAGGGGTCTTGTGCTTTGGACCCCATTCCGAGCGAACGACATCATTTTGATTATATATTCTTTTATCTTTTTAAAAAAAAAAATTATGTCGAAGTCGGAGTTAATCTAAATTTCGAAAACTCTGACTTCAGAGTTGGAGCCTTGTCAGAATTTAGCAAGAGTCGAAATTTGGGAGTTTTTGCCGACCCCTAACTCAAATCATTTATTATGATGTGGGTGGATGCCAAGTGCCAACCTCAACTGCCCGTGCATTTACAAAGTTGAAAACATAACCACATTCATTAGCTTTAGAAGGAAAGAAAGAGCTTCATTGTGTGTAACTTTACTCCATTCCCACATGTGCGTGAAGTGGGTGCCATCAACAATCGAGTTGTTGAGTAATGTTAAATACAATTATGAGTTATGCAAGCGTCGGATTTTTTTTTTAAAAAAATAGTATGATCCATCATTAAAAAACTAATTTTTTCATATAGATCTCATATTTACTCACTTTTTCAAGAGAAGTGTGCGGTACTTAAGCGTTTCATGATTGTAAATATCATTTCTTTTTTGTTTAAGGCATCTCATCCCCTTTTCTTGTGTCTCAAGGTTTCGTTTGTTTTCAGAGATGAGATGAGATGAGTTTTAAAAAGTTGAATTGTTTATTTTATTTTGTATTGAAATTTAAAAAAGTTGTAATGATTAGGTGAGAGAATATGTGATGAATTTAAAAAAGTTGAATTGTTTATTTTATTTTGTATTGGAATTTGAAAAAGTGTAATGATGAAATTGAGATGAGATGAAATGAGAATTTTCTGAAAACAAACAAGGCATTTTAATACATCTTTCATTAGGAGAGAGAGAGAGATGGAAAAAAAACCAGCAACAAAGTAAGGATTTAACAATTGTTTCACCATACATATTTGTGATATAGAAAGGAGGATGTGCAAAATGTACTTGCCCGCCACTTGCAGAAAGAAAAGTTAGCATTATAAACATCAGTTCAGATAAAAAAAAAAGCTCAGCTTCTTGAAACAACATAGCATGGATGTGATAGAATTTGGTAAAAATAGAGTGCTTCCTTCACATCCCGGGCCATTGATTTGATTGCGAGATTTGCAAAATCCAACTTTGTCTAATACTTTTAGCCTTACTGAAATGACTTTAGTGCAGCGCTTATATGCTCCTAGTAACCATTGTCGGAGGACATAGGTTTTTACAAGGAAGTGGTATTTTTGTTTTGTGCATTACTTTCTTTTGACTCGTGAGCAAGTGGCTGTCAAACGCGTGATGACAATTATAGAAAGCAATATGGTAATTGGTGGGTAGGATGAAAGTTACAAAAAAAAAAAAAAAAAAGTGACTTTCATTTTTTAGCTACATCCAACACAAGAAAGTTGAAAATCTACAGTAACAAAAAAGTTGAACTAGTTTGGATACAGATATTTTCAGAATATCTCATGATTATTTATTATTTTATTATTATTTTTTATATACTTTTCGTTAATATTTATTATTATTTAATATTTTATCATTTTTTTTTATTACTATTCACAAAATATACTTAATACTGAACCAGCTCGGTCCTTTGCCTTTTGAGGTGTGAAATTGACCTGTTCAAGTTTGGGTCATTGGCCCAATACCACATCCTGCAAAATGCTGGCTAAGTTGGGCTTATTTTGCATGGACCTTGAAGATGCAACTTTTTGCTTGGACCATTTTGGGTTTTTAAGATGGAGAGATCATAGGATTTTAAGTGGGATTGTTTTTAAATGGAGAGAACATTGATTGAGATTACAGTTTAACTTGCCTCGTTTGTTTTTTGAGATGAGTTGAGATTAAAGTTAAAAAGTTGAATAAAATATTATTAGAATATATTTTTTAATATTATATTTGTTTTTAGATTTGAAAAAGTTGAATTGTTTATTTTATTTTGTATGGAGATTTGAAAAAATTATAATGATGAGATAGGAAATTTTCAAAATTTTTAAAATGGTGAGTTTCAATCACAAAAATAAACAAAGTTATTGGATTGAGTAACGTTGTATATAGTTTTAAAAGGAGTAAACTTTTTGTACTACTTTTCAAAAATGTGGAGCTTACTTGAAAAAGGTGGGCCCTTGATATGACCTACTTTTTTTTCAAGAGTTTGTTCAATTTATAAATCGGTGCAAAGCGAAGGATATACTTTTTACATTGCTTGCATGAAAAATTTGATTTTTAAAATTATTTTATAAATTACATTATGTTAAGCCTACAATGAGGAAGTTATATCCTCCACACCAGCTTGTAAACACAAGTATTTTTTTTAAAAATACTTGGCGAGATGGTAACTATACAAATCATTTTCCTTATTTTAAAATAGGATAAAGTGTATATATGAATTTTAAACCCTTCATCCAAAAGTTTTTCATTATAAATAAAATGGTAATGATACATTTACACTTTCCTTACTGACCTTTGCTACTCATCATTTTCACACACCACACATTTTTTTTTTTTTATATATTCTTCTTAAACTTATTGAAATCTTTTACTCATCATCTATATAACATACATTTGGTTATGGGTGAAAACCGAATATCTCAATGTGGTTTTGGTCCAAAATCGAAATTGCACCAATAAATTGAAAATATGTTTATCTCAACCAAAACCAACCGATGAAAGGGAACAAAACCGTTCGAGGTCGGTCTCAATTTTCTTCCAATCAGCTCGCCGGCGTCGTCGGTGGCACAATGAGAGAGAGAGAGAGAGAGAGAGAGGAATGAAAAACATAGAAACAAATTCACAAAGTTACAAGATTCACAGATTCACAAAGTTACAAGATTCACCAACAAATATCAAAAGATTCACAACAAATATCACACTATCACACAGAACGGAGCCATTAAGAAAAAAAAAAAACTAGAAAATGGATCAATTCCCTCTCTAGAAAGTCTTACAACAAATATCACAAGATTGATTCACAACAAAATGGACCGGTACCCTCTCTAGGAAAATTAAAAAAAAAAAACCCTGGTCCCCATCAACAAACCTCAAATGAATTGGAGATAAGAGCCTGAAACGGTGCAAATGGATAAAACAACTCAATTTGATGGAGGGAGAGAGGGACGACAATGGAAGAAGAACCCAATGAAACCGGCAATGAATTGATGGCATCGAAGAGAGAGAGAGAGCAGCAACAGCACAGAGAATGAGAAGGGAGAAGGGGGCGATCTTAACCTAATCCAAAACTAACATCGCAGTTTGCTTTATCTTTTTTTTAACTGAGGGGGCCCAAAACGACATTGTTTCACTCACTTAAGTGAAACAGCGTCGTTTTTATATAGGTATAAAATGAAAAAAAAAAAAATGGTAGAACCGGTCTGCCAGGTCAACGGTTTTCACTGGGTCGAATCAAGACCGAACCAGCCGACATCGGTTCTGCTTATTTTCCACCACTGGCAGACCAGTTCCCTGCCGATTCCTTGCTCCAGCATTCAATCTGATCGATTTCCAGCCGATTTACTCAGTTCCTGTACACCCCTATATTTGGTAAGAGAAAAAAATAAAATGTGGTGGGTGGGGTGATGAATATAATTTTTCTTCTTTATTATCCAGTTATTTTTTTCATTTTACTATTTAAATCTGGATTAAAAATCCCAAAACAAGACCTTCTTGTATAATTTAGAAGAATATAAATTTAATCAACTAACGTAATCATGTAATTTAATTAAAAATAAATTCAATTTAATAAAAATTGACGCAAATAGCAAAAGAATGTCAATTTTTATAAACTTGAATTTATTTTAATTAAATTACATGATTATGTTGGTTTATTAAATTTATTTTCTTCTATATTATGTAAGAAGGTCACGTTTTGAAATTTTTAATCCCAACTCAAAGAGAAAAAGGGAAAAAAAATTCTAGATAGTAAAATAGTAGTAAAGAAATTGTAAGAATATCATTATCGTAAATAAAACACGCTAGCCATATATTAAGAAAATATATTCTCCCTTTTTTTTTTCTTTTTTTTTTTCTTTTTTTTTTTTTGCAATTGAGGATAGGAACAACTTGGCCCCACCGCCAACTAGCCATAGGAATCCAACCATTGTCAACAGACAGATTGATGTGATTATCGGGCTCTCTATCCTCCACCCCAGTGACAACCCCGGAATAGTAGTAGGAAGCGATCTTATAAATAAACAGGGAAATGCTAGAGATACAGTTAATTGGTCCCATTTTGGTTTCTCGCTTGATGTGGAGCGACCACTGTGGCATTCTTTAATTTTTTTTAATTCATAGCCCCTGCCCCGTAGTGACTACCCATCCCCTCCCCTCCATCTCCGACCTCATCTCCAACCTATTTCCGACGTTGTCATCATTCCCAGCCCCGCAATTATTCTCCCCATCGAGTTTCTGCATCTCGTCTCCCCTCCCCTCCCTTCCATCTCTAACCCCATCGAGATAAGTAATTACAAGTTTGTACACAAAGTTTGATTCGATAGCATTTTGGCAGCATTCACCTGCTCAGGTGAACTTTTAAGAGATAGATGAGTAATTACCAGGTCTCATTACAAGTTTATGTGGACCTGAATCTAAAAGCAAAAATCTGAAAGTAAAAAGAGTGTGATATACTTTTTAAAAATTAGTTCTTTTAATGTGGGTATTATATTTACTCATCTATTTCAAAGAGATTATACGGCTCTTGCATACTCTACGATTGCAAATATTGCTTCTCTTATTGGATGAGATGGGGAGAGACTAGTGGGCCAATCCCTTCCCGAACATTCGTACAGCACATTTGTCTAGGGATGTAAGAAAAAACTGGAAAACCGATTGAACCTGATCGGACTACACCTAAGTGGGTTCGGTCCGGATTTGTAACCAGTCTGTTGTGGTGTCAGTTCTTAAAAATAGAAATCAATCCTAAAGTGGTGTGGTACCTGTTTTCATATTTTGAAAATCAATTTAAACTAAATCGGACTGGAACATATATATTTTAAATATTTTATATTATATATAATTTTTATATTATTATTATATATATTATATGCTACATTTTTAATTAATATAACATGAAATTCTAATCTTATTATTCAAATCTATTAATCTTATAACAAAAAACTAATATACTAATATAATTAGACACTAATTAGACTAATTTAATCTTATCATTCAAGTTTATTAATCTCATTAATAAGTTACATACTACTTATATATACCAGTATAATTGAACATTAATAAATTAGTAATTGTTAATGATAAATACTAAATTATCACAATTAAGTTTAGTATTAAAAAAATTATAATATTAAACTTATATAGTGTCACACGCATAAATGGTAAACCTAAAAATCAGATTGGACTGGACTAAAACTTAAAAAATTAAAAATTCTAATTTTAATAATAAATCGATGTATATTAATTCTTAAATTTTTAAAATTGACATATCAATTTGGTTCTAAAAATTTTCTTTAAAACCAGAGCAAGCAAGATCGATTCCACCCCCACCTGTCCACAATAGACAGTGTCAGAATTTGGGAGCCCAAACTATCTTCCGGGGACGAGACAGGGGCACCCGGTGCCTGGTAGCTTGGTACCCCAAGCGGCTCGGAAAGATATCTCTGTTTGCAATGCTTGCTGTCCGTAAACAAATGGATTTTAATGGTTTTAATTGCAAAACTATTTTCTTTAAAATATTTTAAAAAAAGGACTTTTATTCTGACAAGATTTCCTCAGCAGTAGTAGCTTGTCAGTTGTCACGTTAAAGCTACTTTCAAATATAAATACGTATCTTTCACGCTCAGAAACAAATAAATATTTAATATCGGTCTCCAAAAGAAAAAAAAAAATGTATCTTTCACACGTGAGAACTATCGGAGGAGAGCGTGTAGCGTGTTAGAGCGGGCCCCTACTTCGCCAGCTTCATTGACCTTGAAGCACAGATAGCCTTTCCCTGTCAGTCACAGTCCACGTGACATTACGCCAGTCTCCATAGACGTGTAATTTTTGGTTTTTTTTTTTTTAATATATTTTTTAATATTTAAAAAAAATCATTGTCAGGAGCCCAGATTTAGCATTTCTGAACGAAAAATATCTGCTAAATTTACTGATCAATTTTACGGTTCATTTATTTTATTTTTTATTTTTATTTAACTGAAGTGACTATTAATATAATTTTATATTTATATTTTTTTAATGATTATAAAAAAATATTTATAATTAATAGTACATCCAACAATAATCACTGGGGTGTCCGCTAGCATGATGCTACAAAGTTTAACAGAAGCTTTTGTCGAGTACCGTGGTTTGTAGCATTAACCGTGGTTAGATGAACTAGGGTTAAGATGAAAGTGACCGGCAAAAGCGGAGGTCTCCCCAGCATTGGGTCCCTTTGTCGCGGCAAAGCTCCGCAATCTGTGGTTTTTTTTTTTTTTTAAAAAAAAAAAGCAAAGTTCAAGCCCCTTACATTTTTTATGTTTTACTTTTTAATTTCTTGAATATTCTCTTCAGACGTCGTTGTTTTTAGACTTTTAGCATGCATGTATACATATAATGATCCATGGACATATTAAAAAAATATTTGTACAAATCTTAAATAAATAAATTTTTTATAGAGCTTTCTAAAAATGAATAATGTTATTTTGTCTATTTAATTTATTTCTTATTTTAACATCTCATGTATTTTAATTTTTTTTTCTTTACTTAATAGTTAAGAAAGTGACTATTAGTGTATTGAGAATTTTATATTTTTTTAAAATGTTTTAAATGATAAAAAAAATATGAATAAAAAAACTAAAAAAAAAAAATAAGTGATTTTAACCTAATGGTAAATTACAGGACTACTTTGAGCTGCAGAGTAACACGCTCATAATAGCACCACTCTTGTAAAAAAATAGACCCATCTTAAAAAAAAAAAAATACACGTGTCCTTTATATTTTAATTTATGAAGAGTCTTACCCAAAACTTATAAAGAGGCTTACCCAAAACTTATTTATATTTTAATTTAAAATAGACCCATTTATAAAGAGTTTTACCCAAAACTTATTTATATTTTAATTTTTTATAAGTTAGACATTTAGAAATATGACACGTGTCCTTTTATGATTGGTTATGGTATATATATCACGCCAACATATTTTTTGTCACTAGACTAACGTAGAAATCAGTTTGAAAAATCATCCAACCTTATAAATCAATTCAAAACTTTTTAAACCACATGTACCGATTTATAAAAAGTCTAAACCACAATGACCTGAATATTTTCTTATTATTGATATATTGTGGCAAAATTAGACAATATAATATATAATATGCATTGTGTTGCACACATTTTGCATGATAGATATTGAACTCTTTGTTACATGCATCTGGTAAACGGTACTTCGTTTTTTTTTTTTTTATCTATATATATATATATATAGAAAATCAAGTTAGTTTCACATTTTTTTAATATATTTTTGTTATTACGGACAATGTTCACTATACATACAATAATCTATTATTTTTCAAATTTAATATTTTGAGTTTTATCCCACTCTGTGCTTCTGTTACTTTTTTAACATTATGTATTTTTTGTTCTTGTAAAGATTTGAATTAAAAATAACAAGTTTCTTTTAAAAAAAGACCTATCACATTTATCATTAAAAAAGGCGTGTGAAAAGCCCATTAAATGAGACATTTAAAAGGGACCATTAAACAAGGAGAGATCTAAAACAAAAGTGATATTTGGAACACTATCTATTTTCTCTCAACATTTCCTATCACAAACGAAAGGTTTGTTTATACTTTGCTTTGTAATATAGTTGGATGGGAAATATCGAAATTTGATTTGTAATTAAGACATTTATATTGACTTTTTAATGAGTTTAATTAGACGTTTGTAGTTATTAGCATTAAATGACCATTAAAAATATAATTTTTTAACTAAAAATTTAATTAAAATATGATTACTAATTAATATATAATTGGTAGATTGATAAAATATGATAAAAATTAAATTTAAAAAAATATATTTTAAAAATATTTTTTTTATTATATTATGAATAAATTGATAATTCAATGTGGAGATTGGATGTGAATATAATAAACAAAAACAAATTCATGTCATATTAGCTAAATTTGGATTTGACTTTGGCTATTCTAATGAAAGTGCTCTTTAAGAACTCAAATATCTGGTACAATTCAAATAATACAGATATTAAGCATTATTATTAGTTTCATCAAAGTCGTCTAAAAAATTTAGCTAAAAGTATATGTTTTTCATAAATCAAAATCATTCAAGCTATAACCTCACACCGGATTAGTCAAAATAATAATATATTTTTATTTTTATTTTTATTTTTTTTCATATTTTACAACTACACTAACTATATGTTAATTAATAATTTAATTTTTACTTAAATTATTTTAGGAAACGTGGGTATGATATTTTAGAATAAATATCACTTTTGAAGATATCACTTTTAAAGATGAAAAAAAATGAAAAATTTCGTAGAGCAATTGGGTATGATATTTTGAAATAAAATATTACTTTTGAAGGTGAATATTGCATATTCAAACATGAAAAAAGCCTTGAAAATATTGTAGCTCATATTTGAAGTTTTCACTATTTGACTACTTCAATAAAGCTCATTTCATCCATATTCTTTTAACTTTTAAAGATGTACTGATATTTGACTAAGTCAATGTCAATGCTCTTGGAGTCTCTATCCTTAAATATATGAGAAAATTCACCTAGGATAAATCCGAAAAAGGTAGGGGATATCCACTTGCATTTTGCAGATGAAAGGAGCCAGGGAGGTCAATTTGTGAATGAAGTTTGCCCTAACCTGAAGAGTACATCTAACCATCATTCGATGCTTTCTAGTCCCAAGCAATACATGCTCATCCATTATTCTCATCATCCTATCTATGTAAAAGTAAATACATAGTGCATGAATTATCAGTAGAATTTTTCTTTTCTGATTTTTATTCTTATTTTAGGGGTTTCAAGTTTGTTTCATCAACTGATCCAACGCAATCTAAAGTTAGAGATATGAACCTTAATATAACTCATTTAAATAAAAATAAAAATAATAATTAACATATGCATTCTCCATAATCAATTTAAAAGATAAATCAAATTGACTTGATTTAAAGACAACAGATTCAACTTCACACTCCTATTTATGGAAAATGCTAGGCAAAAGCACTCCATTGACCTAATTAACATATCTCATAGAGTAAAGCTAGCGTTTCGCTTGTAGCTTACCACTGCAAGTAACCGATAGTGCAAAGTTAGTGTTTCATTTCTATTCATATTTTTATTATTATTTTTAAATAAATATAAAATATACATCAATAAACTAAAAGTCACTCTCTTAATCATTAAGTAATTTTTTTTTTCCTACAGAGCGGTCACATTGGGCGGTAAGGTTTGTGCAGCAAAGTAGTTTTTTCCTATCTCATGTTTTAAGCATAAATTACTTTCAAAATATATTCTAAAAACACTTATAATTACTAGGTACTGTTAACGTCATGTTTCGCAAGGCAACTCAAATCTTTAGAACTTGAGCCTGCAAAAGATAGGAAAGAATGCAACTGGGAGATGACGGTCTTGGGGCTAGGGAGTCTCTGATGCCAAAGTCAATAAATTCTTTTGGAAGTTTGGAAATAAGTGAGAGAATCTAGAGATCAGAGAGAGGTTTTTTACACCTGAGATTTGCTATTTATACCATGAGTATGGGGGAACAGATCGTGTTTATCCCTATGGAGTCTGTGCTCTTCATATTGTTCATTCTGTCAGAGTTCTTTAATGCGGCGTGGCTCTGCGACGGCACCATTAATGTAATGTATAGCTCGGGTAGTGGTGCCATTAATGCGGTGTGGTTCCCTATTCCCTAACCTTACTTTTATCATTTGCGATATTGATGTTCCCATATGAGAGGATCAAGGGTTCTCCGTATTTTTTACTATGTTTTTCCCATGACAGAGCGTGACCGAGCGATGTCAAGCAGGTTTGTCCCATCAGTCACTTGATTCTTTTCCCTTGTAGACATCTCGCTTCATGGGTGATCTTGAGACCCTATGGTCGGGTATTGGGCCGAGGTCCAGTAGGCCTTATGAAGTGGGAAAAATTTCCTTAAAGTTACCTTACCAATTCCTCTAAGACAGGTCTAGGGGGAGTTCTTCCTTCACTCACCCGATTAACTAGCCATTGTACTTCAAGACTACGCAACCTCTTTTGTCTTTATTCTAAATCTTGCAATGGTTGGTCTCTAGCTTTTATAGCTGCATTTTGATGGTTCTATTCCGTATTGAATAGCTCCTTTTCAGTCCCTTGTGAGACACATGGAATCGCAATTATTTATTTCTTGCGTCGTATCGGCAAATATGCTTTGTTGGAATTGCAGCGATCGAAGGATTCTGGTACTTTGTGAGATATGTGGATTTCTATGTCCTCGGGAGGTTAACTTTCAATCTTGCCTATATAAAGCCCCTTGCCCCCTCTGTGATAGTCTTTTTCACTTGTTCCCTTTTCTGCTTTGTTCTTTATGTTCTTTTCCTGTTTTTAGACTCTTTTCGCATCATTCTCTATTGGTTTTTCTCATAATCTTCCATCTTTTTCTTCTGGCTACTAATGGCCCCTAAGAAGTCCTTGGGTGCTTCTGGATCGGCTGGGCCCTCTAATGATACTCGTGTCACTAGTGGCCAGGACGACACTGTTCTGGAGGAGTTTTTCAATTTGTCGTGGCGATCGATGGTGACTCCTACCGAATTGGAGTCGTTGAGGGAGACCTACAGGTTTCCTCCGAAGGTGGAGTTTGTGGTGCCCCCTCCTGCTGAAGGGGTGGTAGACTCCGAGGGTTATGACACCAAGGTTGCGGTGCAGCCTGTCATTTCCCCTGTGGCCTTAGGCTTCCCTTCTGTCGGCTAGTGCTAGAAGTATTGGCCTTCTTCGAGTTGGCACCTGTTCAGATCCCTCCTAATGTGTGGATGATTCTTGTTTCGTATTGCGTTATTTTGCGTTGTGCATTAGAGGATGCAAGGTCCAATTACCCAGATCTCACAACGCAAGAGTTCTTCCTTACCCACAACATTTTGAGGAAAGGTCGACACATATATGGCTTCCAGCCAATCCAAGAATTGGTTTGGTTGGAGCCACGACATACCGAAATGAAAGGGTGGGGTCGCCAGTTCTTCTTTCTTTTGGGCGATGGATGAGAGTTTCTTGTTGGGCAGACCATTCGACGCTCATTCCCTGTTTTCTCCATATGAGGTGTCGTGGATGGGGATGAGAGCCTTCAAAATGCAGCCACAAAAGCTGGAGACCAACCGGTTGCAAGATTTAGAATAAAGTCAAAAGAGGTTGCGTAGTCTGAAGTATAGAGGCTAGTTAATCAGGGGAGTGAAAGAAGAATTCCCCTTGGACCTGAGAGGAATTGGCTGGTTAACTGTAAGGAGATTTTCCTCACTTCACAAGGTCCATTGGGCCTCGACCCAATACCCTGCCATAGGGTCTCGAGATTACCTATGAAGCGAGATGCCTACTAGGAAAATGAATCAAGTGGCTGACGGGACAGACCTGCTTGACATCGCTTGGCCATGCTCTGATCATGAGAATTTGTACGAAACATAGCGGGAAATATGAAGAACCATCGATCATTTGACATGGGAACATCGACGGATCACAAATGATAAAAAGCAATGCCACATAACCACGCCGCATTAATGGCGCCACTACCCGAACTATGCCACATTAATGGTATTGTTGCAATGTCACGTCGCATTAACTAACTCTGACAGAATGAACAATATGAAGGGCACAGATTCCGTAGGGACAAACACGATATGTTCCCCCAAACTCATGGTATAAATAGCAAGTCTCAAGTACGAGAAACCTCTCTCTGATCCTTAGGCTGCATTTGGATGTTGAATTGAGATGATATAATATTATTAGAATATTATTTATTATTATTATTATTATTTTGAGATTTAAAAAAATTAAATTGTTTATTATATTTTGTGTTGGTATTTGAAAAAGTTGTAACGATGAGTTGAGTTTGGTTTAAGATCCAAATGTACCCTTAGACTTAATTACTTATTTACAAACTTCCAAGAGAATTTATTAACTTTGGCATTAAAGGCTCATCGGCCCCAAGGCCGCCATTTCTCTTGCCTTCTTTCCTACCTTTTGTAGGCTCAAATTCTAAAGACCTGAATTGCCTGAAACTGATCTAAAGGTGTGTGAAACACGATACCAACAAGTACAATAAATATAATTTTTTTTTATAAGTCGATGTGAATGATGATAGGCATTTCACTATTTTTATATATAATTTAAAAACTTTTAAGTCTTTACAAATTAAAAATGGGAGTAATATGTTCTTCGCACGTATTTGTAAGTAAAAGTGAATATTTGTAGAAATAATTTAAAAGATAATGATGCACTTACAATTATTTTTTATAATATTTTCTTAATTATATTTTAATTTAAAGATATTTTATAAAATAATTTATAAAAGTAATATTATTTTATATAAATACACTCATTTTAACACATAATTATATAAAGATTATATAAAAAAAAATTATACGTTTATCATTTCTTTTAAGGGAGTTATTAGAGCTACCGAGGATTTCTACCGATTGTGTAAAAGTTTTTTTCAAACATTTTTAAAAATTTTTGAAATAATTAAAAAAAAAAAATACTAACTCATTAAAAAAAATATTAACTATTGAGAAAAATAAAAATAAAAATAAAAAGTAATTCCATATAAAATTTTGGTGGATGTGGGAGTAGTGTTTTCCTTTCTCTAATTCAAATCCCTCCAGATATAACCTCGTAAACAAGTAATTTTGGTGTAACTGTCGGATTACAATGGAACTGGATCCAAGACTTGCCATTTTGTTTTTTAATATAAAAAAAGGTGATTAATGGTAGAAGAGAACAAGTGAAGTGAGGGTGAGGTGAGGGTGACGATGGAGGGTGAGGATGCATGCATATAACAAAGCGAAGGGAAGGGGACGAAAACGTTGGAACCAAGCGTGCAAAAACAGTGGCAGTTATGATGCGAGGGAGACCGAGCCAGCCAGCCAGCCGTATGATGCCCCCATATATTCTTATTAATTTTAATATTAATATTAGAATTAAGCACAGAGAGAGAGAGAGAGAGAGAGAGAGAGAGAGAGAGAATAATGAGGGACAGGAAAAGTCGGTTAGATGTCGCAGTCACCAGCCGGCAAACTGCCTTGAAATGCCGCTTTCTTGTCCCCCACCCACCGTTTCCACTTCTTCCCTCCCTGTTTTTCTCTGTCCCCTCTCCTCTTCCCAAACCCCCTTAATTGCTCTTTTACTTACGTGACCTTCATTTTCATACGCACTCTCCATCCCCCACTTCTTCTTTCCTTTTACCCTAATCCCACCCATTTCTTTTTTATTTTTAAAAATCTTTATTTTTTAAACAAAATTTGTATTGCTTATTTGTGAATAATAATAATAATAATAATAATAATAATAATAATAATAATAATAATAGAGTAATGGTAGCTATCATTTCAATTCTTATTATCTTCTCATCATCCTATAATATATTATTAGATGATTAAAAATTATTTATTATATTTTACTTATTAACTTATCATCTAATGCCACATCACGAAATAATGATAGAATAATAAGAATTGAGATGATGAATATATTTACTATATTAATAATACAAAATACAGTCATGTGTTGTATAAGCATCACATACTCATTTTAAAAAAGAATAAAATTTATTATTAAAAGATAATTTTTTATGTAGATATTATATTTATTAATTTTATAAAAAAATGGATTGTTTATCAAAATAATTAAAACTTAAAATCATATTTCTAATATTCATATATTTTTTTATTCTTTCCTTTATATGGGATTAACAATTTTCTGAAAACATTCAAAGTAATAGCTCAATAGGAATATAGTTTTAGTAAAGAGTTTTACAACATGCACGGAATATGTAGAAAATAAGGTAAAATAAATTTATTGTTAATTGGTGTATAAATCATTTCTCTTATGAAATTAAATGCTAAATTTTGATGTAAATTTTGTTTTATTTTTTAATTTTATTTTATGAGATAAAAGAAAAATAAGAAACGGCATTGGGAATGATATTGGGACCGGTAGATCTTTGAGACAAGAACAAAATCAAAATGGCAGAATTTGAAATTATTATTTCAGTTTGCAATTATTATTATTTCTGCAGCTGCCGGTTTTATGTCTTTGAATGGTTTGATTATAGTAGCCACTGTTAATGAAACTCACCTTTAAAGAAAGTTATATTAAATTTGAATATTTAATTCTTGTACCTCTCCTTTTTGTTACATTTACAGTACGCCCACTTTGACATGATCCCCAAAATATCAGGGAGACAGCATTATATTCTGGACAATCTCAGTCACCGCCTGCTAAAGATAAAGAAAAGCTGCATAATTACGTAAATAATTAAAAAAAAAAAAAACAAAATTGGTTGCTGATTAAAAAATTAATAGTGTTTATTTGGTTTAAAGTTTGAGTCTACAAGAAAAAATTGAGTCTGCTTTTTGTAATATAACCAAAATAAATTGGGACAGGCCGAAATTTGAAGAACAATAAAAAGAAGAAGAAAAAAAAATTATTTTACCTTTTCGATATAAAATGTAAATTATTTAATTATTTAAGGATTAAATAATAAACAATGATAGACTTATTATTTCTTATTACTTATTTACTATTTTATAGTGTACTTAAAATTTTATTTTTTTTATTATTTTTAAGTATGTTTTAACATCTTTATCATTAAAAAAAATTAAAAAAAATATACAACTTTATTAATAATTATTTTTTTTAAAAAAATAAAATAATAATAAATAATAAATGAGCGATAAGAAATAATATTATCGTATTTTTAAGATTTAGGTAGGGAGCATGTAGAATAATTAAGGACCATGTATTCTATGTACCGTATGTATGGGATTTGGTTTTTATAATTCAAAAAAATAAAAAAAAATTTCACAATACAGCTTTGATTGTCCCCCTTCATGTGATCCGGACCGTTGGATAAGATTCCTCTACTGTATCGCCGCAGCACGAAGCAAAAACCCTTCATCATGCAAAATAATAACAAAAACATGAAATAATAGCGCCAACTTCTTGTTATATTTACTGTTGTGCCCCTGGCTCAATTTTTAATTTCCCAAGCTTCGGGTTTCTCGTTTACGGCCTAAAGTTTCTGTTGCTTTCTGCATTATGGAAGGTCCTTGAGCTCTCTCTCTCTCTCTCTCTCTCTGCTTTGATTTCTCTGCGTTTCGTGCATTTTCTTGCCCATTCCTGAGGTGTTCATCTGCCTTCTCTTCTTTGTCCGATCCACGAAAGAAAAGCTCAGGTACGTTATTTGAGTCTTCATTTTCCCTTTTTTTATTCATAATTTTTTTTAGTCGATTATATGCTCGATGCTGAGCTTCGTTTAGCTTGAAACCAGGGTCTGTTCTCTTGGTTGATTCCCTTCTGTAAGTTTCAGACGTCTCTGTCCTTGTTTTCAAGAAATATACTGAGGTTGGAACCCTCTTTTTTGAAAATATTTTTTTCTTCGTTTTAATTTTATTTATGTCTCTATTTTAGGCTAGCCTTCGGAGTAGTCATCTGTCGTCGGCCCCCACTTTTCCTCCCTCTTTGTGGATCTCTTGAGTTACATTCAATTCTTTTTGGGTGTCTCAACTGTATTCACTTTTTTTGGAGTCTGGTTGGTTGCTGTGAAAACTTAACACATTAAAAGGGCAAAGAAAAAAATCAAACTACATACTGTTTAACTTCCTAAATTATTTTGAAACATAAAGCTCAGCTCATGCAGATGAGTGCGCAGCATTTGATATTATTTTGATTTTTCGGTGATTATCTTCTGATCTCAGAATTTTTCTGTGACGTTTATTTGTTGGAGGCTATTTGTTGTCCTGCTTCTCAACCTTCATGTTGGCGGAGAATTAAATTATTTCGATTGGCGCATTTTTGTTTGATTACAATTTTTTACTTGCTGGTTGTGGTCAGGCCGGCAATAGGTTTTGGACTTTGGTCATTCTGTTCCTGTATTTTCTTTTCTTTTAGTAAAATTTTCTTATTAGGTATTTCAAGTTTGTTTCTTATTGATGGTTCATGTTCTAGTACTTTATGTTAAAGATGTAATTTAAAAATTAAATTTACCTCTTTCCATGGGCGAAAGCTCTTTCGGTACAACCGGCGATTTCACACTATATCATTTCTGTTGTATGTTATGTTGATTACTATGTTAAATACAACTTTCACATCTAAGTTACCTGTAATTTTACACTATTCACCTCAAACCATCCAAACCGATATAAAACAACCGCCAACTACCGACTGTAAAATATTCTATATTAAGATCTGATAGTCAACGTGCATTGCCTCACTTATTTTTTGCTATCTTAGGTCAAATTTGGACGGGGGTTACTATTTGGCAATTCCTGGTCTTGATCGTGTAATATGTGAATTTTGGTATTTTGGGGCACAAAGTATAAAACCTTCGTAGTTTATGAGTGATGTGTATGTAACCCTTTACTATTCACAAGAGTGAAAGTTGCAAAGAAGTAATTCGATTGCTATGGCCCACTGTTTGATCTTATTTGTATTTTAATGTATCACAAACTTTTGGGATGTCAATCAAATTCTCAATTGTTATGCAGAAGATTCAAGTTTCAGTTCTGTAATTCTTTTCTTCTTTTATAATATTATCAGATTTTCAATTTTTGGTTTAAAACGTATTTTTTTGGGGACTATGCATGTTCATTTAAAGTGGAAAATTTTCTTTCTAAACAGTAAAAAGTATTGGTGTTTCATGTCGCCTCCCCTGCCGAGAGCTGTGGAAGGAGAGCAGAGCGATGTTTCTCTAGTGGCTTCTTCACCCACTGTGGATTCTATCTCCCAAAATGGTTCAGGATTAAAAGAACGCAATTACATGGGTTTGTCAGACTGTTCTTCAGTTGATAGCCCTGCAGTCTCAAGCTTGTCGGAAGAGAAAAACAACAATCTGAACTTGAAGGCAACGGAATTGAGGCTTGGTCTTCCTGGATCCCAATCACCAGAACGAAGCTCGCTGAACACAGGGAAGCTTGATGAGAAGCCACTGTTTCCTTTACTTCCTTCAAAGGAAGGAATCTGCTCATCAATTCAGAAGCATGTTGTTTCGGGCAACAAGAGAGGTTTCTCTGACACTATGGATGGGTTCTCAGAGGTGAAAAATTCCGTGTATACTGCTGGAAATTGGATGTTTAATCCGGCTTCTGAGTCAGAATCTCCTCAATCTGTGGAGCAAGGGAAGTTTCCTGGTAATTCTGGGATGAATGTAGTACTATCATCCAGGCCTTCTGGGGCTCAGTCCTCCATAATGAAGGAGTTTCCCGGAAATCTTTTGCAGGAACATCATCGTGCTACAATTGGAGCTAGCCACAACCATAAGACTGCTTCAAACAACAACAGCAGTGCTCCAGCTCCTAAGTAAGTGAAGGATGTTACAAATAAGGTCCTTAATTTCTTGTTGTATCAGAGAATAGTATTATAATTGAGGATGTTTCGGTTTCTTTTCATAGTTGATCTCAAATTTCTACCCATTACAGGGCTCAGGTTGTTGGTTGGCCTCCAATAAGATCATTTAGGAAGAATTCATTGGCCACCACTTCGAAGAACAATGATGAAGTTGATGGAAAACCAGGACCCGGTGCTCTTTTTGTAAAGGTCAGCATGGATGGGGCCCCCTATCAGAGGAAGGTAGATCTGAGGTTATACGCTACATATCAAGAACTGTCAACTGCTCTTGAGAAGATGTTCAGTTGTTTCACCATAGGTGAGATATTGTTTTAGATTCGTTGCAATGGCAACGTATAACGGAAAAGAAAAATACCAAAAAAATCTTAAAATTGTTGGATTGTGATTCTTAATATCGTTCAGATGCGGAGTACGTTAATTTTTTCCCCTGGGTTCGGTTATTAGTATTTATTGTGACATCAGGTCAGTGTGGATCCCGAGGAGCACCAGGAAAGGAAATGATGAGCGAGAGTAAATTAAGGGATCTGCTACATGGATCAGAATATGTGCTTACATATGAGGATAAAGACGGGGACTGGATGCTTGTAGGGGATGTACCGTGGGAGTAAGTATTGATGCCTATATTCTCTTTTCATTTGTCTTATGCTTTTTTCGTTGCTTACCCTTGTTTCTTAGTGAATAATAGTTAATCATAAATGATCTGCATGCTCATTGTGAATTTGTGTAGAACTAATGATCTATGCTCAAACTGAAATGTGTTGTATGATATTCCCTTGCCTTTTCCATGCAATACAAAGGTAAATATGAATGACTTCAATATTAAATATTTGCAAGTTTTTTTATGAGGGTACTATAGCCAGTGGTGGAGCCACATGGAGAACAAAGGGGCCATGCCATCCCACCCAAGGGTTGATTAGTCCTTTACTGTGTCCGTGTGTGTTTTGGGAGTGGGGGTGGTTTCCAAGAGGCTGAGCTTATGGCTTCCTAAATCCCAAGTGGAGACAATTTAATTGAGATTTCAGTTAAAGCATTTTGAACTTGATATATCAAATCATGGAGAATTATGAAATTTTTGTCAATGGATGAATCATGTCAAGGATTAGTAGAGAAGGAAAAGTCAAAAAGGCTTTCCATTTATTAATATATTTTGTTGGTTTGTCTTGTGAGACTATTCAACTAGTGACAATGAGCAATTTAACTGTGAAAATTTAAAGCAACGCTTTGCAACGATATGGCGATTGGCGACTGGGTTTCTTGAAGATAATTTTGTTGGTCATGAGTACAGGGAAATTTCCAAGAAATTCATTTCGAGTTCTATTCCTGATGATTGTAGTTTACCAGAAGAGTTATGTTGCAATTCTCAGGAAATATACTGGCTTTTATAATTTTGTTTCTTTTTGTACCTACATGATGATGGACAAAAGATTGGTGGAGATATCTTTTTTTTTT